>JAZARR010000110.1:407500-995000 GCA_037389465.1 Baylisascaris procyonis
TTATTTATTTATTCATTCATTCATTTATTTATTTATTTGTTTATTTGCTTCTTTATTTATTTATTCATTTTTGAGGGAACAACTATGAAATCTTTTCTTTTTCTTTTGCAGCGTGGAAGAGTGCGAAACGCTTCTTCAAGCACCTCATTGCATATGATCGCTCGAAAAGTGAACACCACTGAAAGTCAAAAGGTAAGCCGCATTAGTTTACTAAACGCCATGAAAATACTCCTATATTCTTATTGAATTATTTTGAGAATTCACTTTGTTTTAGTTATAATTAAACGTCCTATATAAGTGCCACAACGTATAAAACTGTAAAATATTCATTCAGAAAAGTTTCTATTAAAAAAAAAATTCGTCTAAAGAAATCATTCAAAAACCCTCTTTTTATTTATGCCTATTTGTTTATTAATCTGCCTATTTATTAATTTATTCGTTTATTTATTTGTTTATTTATTCGCTTTCTTATTTATTTGCTCATTTATTTATTTATTTACTTATTTACTTATTTAATTTATTTATTTATCTCTATACTTCCAAGCCGAAATATTATATTCCGCTGAGTTGAACCTATCAATAATCAGCTCACTTCATGCAGTCATAATTCACCCTGATCAAAATTCACTCTGGATGATATACTCGTAAATGCTTGTATTCAGGCTATACTAGTCATGTTGAATGTTCAATAAACTTTAGAACTTATGCTGATTAAAACATTCCTAAGTTTCCATATTTTTGAAGAAGTTATCTCTATCCCTTCGGCACTATATCACACAAATTAGACATTAGAATCATTTTCCTCTTACATTACTAGTTACAATCGTTGCAGTTATATACGCATCAATGAACGATTTACACAGAGACAACAAATGAATAGAATTTTCCACTAAGAATCGAATTGTTATAAGCGAGTGTGCATTTCACTTTAGATATGTTATTTGAGAATGTTGTTTACTTTAACGAATACGTATTTCATACCACATGGGATTTACTTTTCAAAATCAACGATCATATTCAGAGGTGGAATGGGAAGAAAATAGAATTAGAGTTTCATTCAGCTTGAATATTTCATTATTTTTACGATATAAAGTATGATATAAAGAAAAATTCCTTTCTTGAGTTGTTATTAAAAGAAATATATGAATCAATATTTTAAAAGATTTTTTACACAAATATTATTTTTCTATGTGAATTCGACTTTTCGCTTTATTGTGCCGTTTTTATCGAATAGAAGCAAAAATTTTTTTGTTCTTGAGCTAAATTTGAAGGGATAGTATCTTTGTGTCGTTACGATCCTACCCACTGTTTTCCTTTATTTATCAAATAAAATATCATTGCATATTTATTTCAATTATTATCGTATTATTATTTTATACATAAAGTGTTTCCACATTATATTTTACAAATTAATAATATTATTGCACATATATTTTGCATTACTATAAATATATTTGTATTTTCGTAGATTTATTTATTTATAGATCATAATCGCATAACATCATAGTATACTAAGATTTTATTTTTATAGTGATTAATGGTGTGAATATCTTTTTTTTTTGGTGGTGATTTTCATTTCTTTCTCTTTTTTTTTATATATTTCATTCTCTATATTATATTCATTGATGAGCTATCTTGAAAATATTTAAGAATTGCAGTAGCTATTAAACATTCGATAGTAATACCTATATACCAATACTAATGGTAATATCTATGAGCGTTTCGTTCGCAAAGAGCAAATATGTTGGCGAAACTCAAAGCTGCGCAACTCAATAGCTGAACGTTCACATATTATACATTCTCAGATATATAAAAATAACATTTTATATCTGCAAAAATACATATATAACACATCATAAGTTATTATTGTAATTTTATTTTTATATTGATGATTGGTGTGAATATTTGAATTTTTTAATGACAAATTTCATTTCATTCTCTATTTTTTTAAAGTTTATTTTCACATTTCGATTTATTGAAAGGAAATATATTTCTAGGCCGAATTATAGCATCAAATTTCATTTCTAGCGGTCTCATGAAGGTGCTATTCTATTCATAGTATCAAAACCCGCTTGCATGCATATATTCCATTGGGAATGCGTATAGGATGTAAGCGGAAGTGAAATGACCTTATTCGGCAACAATGATTAATCGTGTTTTTTTGCTTCGTAAAGCTACCGCGAGGGATGCGTTCATCAAGTGCTGTTGCATCGAAAAATGCGACAAGAAATACATCCGAAAGAACACCAACCAAAACCTCTAGCGCTAATAAACCACCTACTATATCCAACTCGTCACAGGTTAATTACTCTTATTATTATGATTTTATATCACCTTGAACTTATTAAGGCGCTTTTATTGAAATTTTATTTCTTGATAATTAGAGTATGCAGATAGAAATGAAATGTACGATAAGACTGTTGATTTTTTTCGTTGATTTTATATTTTAAATTTACATTTTCTAAAGTGTTTTTGTTGATTTTAAAAATATTGATCAAATCGAATTGCACTCCATATCCCTTGATTCGTTATTAAGTCGTCGAAAGAAGAGTAGCGCATTTCCTTATCGAGTAAATACAAAAAACTACTCTAAACCTGAAATTGTGAATCATTTTAGCTGATTACGAGCATATCTATGTAATTGTTGATTCTTCTTTAGTTTTACCTCAATTCTCACGTTTATTTCGCCTCCTCGAACTCGTCTCACCTCACTCCCTTCTTCGGCCATGTGCATTTTTTCAATTAAATATTGCGGTATCTTTTGGAACATATGAACCTTCCTACTTATCATATATCTCTAACGAGGTGTTATAAAGTAATCGTTGAATTTCTGCGAGGAACCTCTGAAATGAGCCATATTAATTGAAACGGATATGTGTTCCTTCTTTTTTTGCCCTGAGTGTGAGTGGAAAAGTAATCAAGCTGAGTGGGAAAGTTGTTTTTTTTTTGTGTCTAAAGAATAAATAGATTAGTTTTGCATCGATTCTTAGTGAATATTTCTGATGAGAGATTTCGACGTTTCTTATTAGCTTAATTCAAATGTATTAATGTGAATGATTGTTGAGTATCGAGAAGAGGTTTAGATATTATTGTTGTTTTATGATTGCCGATAGCGTTTAAAATGTTGTTGCTTGATTGCTACTATTGAAAAATTTTGCAAATTAAACTGATTTAGTGGGTGGTCCTTTTTTCTTCATTTGATTTGCATTTCGTTTAGTCGTTGATGTTGTGATAAATATTGATTTGTATTCGAAATATCATAGATACTTACTGACTTCATTGTCTCAGAAAAGGTTGTGTTTGCACGTTTTTTAAATTGGTATGCAGCTTCCCGTTGCTGACATTAGATTCTGCTTAATGAGTTAGCTGAACCAATGAAACGGCCATATCGCATTTTAATGCCCATTTTTCCAATATTTATAAGGCTCATTCATATAGCGTTAATCATCCAAATGTAGTAGCAAAAGCTTCCTGTAGTGAATAAATGTAATGTTGAATAAGATAGAAAACCATCGGATATACCATACCATAGACAGGCACTTATTAACCTCACTAAAGTCGGAAAGACAAAAAATTTTCAATGCGAAAATTCCTGGGAATGAAAGGACAATGAAAATATCCGGAAAACCGATTTATTATTGTCTCGTGATAAAAAATCGTAACATTTATCAAGCCTTTCGGACGAGATGGTGCAGGTATACTACGTTGAAGACAATCCAACCAACTATAAAACCACAACATTTTCGACATTTTGTTCATTTCGTCTATGATTGCCAAATTTCACCAAATTCCTAATATATTCCACTTTTGTGCCTTCCAAAAAACAATGCATTGATGCCGCTCGTTTCCTTGCCTTATCTACCGACCCATTACGCCTGCACACCACTATAATTATCATCTTTTAGATTTCCTTAACTGTGATGAACATTTTCATAGTTTATATATTGCGTCAAGTAATCTCATATAGGAATATTAGAATATATTAATTAAATCGTTATATTTATGCTTTTATTGTGATAAATAAAATTGAGCTTACAGCTTAATTTCAATATTTGAGTCTAATCGAATGGGTTATTTATAATCTTGAAATCTTTTCGAATATTTCAGGCGATCATTGTTTCATGTATGGAGAATGCGCGAAGCGATATCGCAACAAGGATAATACAACGTATGGTACATAAACGTGATGATTTTGCGCAATTTTATGCAAATTTAAGCGCCGAACAAACCGCTGATATGATGAACTCATTGAAGCAATTGCTGACCGATGTGGTGAAGCATATCAATTCAGCTGAAAAGGTTTCATTTTCAACTTTTTCTTAATGATGCAACTCCTAGAGAGAGATTCATTAAATTATTCATTTTATTTGTTGAACTTCATATTGACCAAATTGGAACGTTTTTTTAAAGAAGGTGACCAAGTTGGAATATTTTTTTAGAAAGGGAATCTCGGTTTTAATTCCGATTAATTCGGATTTCCACTCAATCAAAACAATAGTCATACATCGACCGCTTAGTCATATCATGTAATTGATGTACTCATTGAGTGCAGCGCTTGTTTATTTTTTATTTTTTTAAGTTATGAGAATTTTTGTGACAATATTTCGATCATTTTTGTGACATATAAATTTATTCAACAAAACGATTCGTTTCACTTGAAAATGATTATCTAAACTGAACAATGATTCAACTAGCCTGGGATTGAATGCCTCTTAAAATAGTCTGTTTGAAGCAGCGAGTATGCGATTTATAAAAGACAAAGACGGTTAACCCTTTCTGTATTACCTCACAATCGTCAGCATGCGCTATATAAGTTGAAATATTGCACTTACTTCATAAAAACTAACAACTACAGTAGAATGGCTGAAATATTGCCCCATGAGTCTTGAATATTGAAATTCAAATATTTTAACAATAAATTCTCTTCTGTTCATTTTCTCCCAAAGAGCATATTTGTTTGAATATAAAAATGCTCAATGCAACCATCAATGATGATTTTTAAGATTACGTGGCTTGCACTTTGAGTACCAGTTTCAAATATGTGGAATGTTAAGTGATGTTGCATTGAACGCAATGTTTAGCTTAACAGCAGCTACAGTAGAGTGGCTGAAATATTACCCCATGGGTCTAAATATTTTCTGCTCGTATCGTTATCAATCATCACGTTAAGTTCGAAATTTGATTTCTAAAAAAGAGTACTTTTCTGTATGCGTTTTATTTATTATATGAATTTTGATTGCTCATATTTTTTGTTCTCTTTATGTTTACTGTGACACACAATTGTTTTCTATCGTTTTATTTCTATTCTTTTTGCATTCTTTGCATGTCACGATAATTCAATCAAACTTGCTTCAAAGAGGTGCTAGATGATGCTAACTTCTTATCGGTTTTCACTTGAAGTGAGAAGGTGCTAACTTCTTTGTTGATTTATTTTTTCTTGAGCTGTCAGATTGTGAGATATCCGTAGTTTATTATTGCCAGCTGTGATTGAGCACCGCTAATAATAATAATAATAATAATAATAATAATAATAATAATAATATATATATATATATATATATATATATATATATATATATATATATATATAATGCGTAAATTTTAGAATAACAAATTACTTCAACAACTGCTTGTTTATTCAGCGGATATATAAGATTCGTTGAGATTTCTCGCCTACACCACTCTGATTCTTTGAACTGTTCTCTTTTAGATGAAGCAAAGAAAAATTGATATTAAAGATCCGAATTCGCTAATATTAAGAAATTTAACAATATAAACTAAAACTTAAGAGAATATGTAAGCTGAAAAATTTGCAATATTGTATCTATAAGTGAAAAAATCTTATAAAATAACGAAACTAAAACTTAACAATAACAAAATTTAACGATAAAAGAAGAGAATTTGAATGAAGAGATGACCTATGAACCGTCAAGTATTAGGAAAGCAACAAAAGTCAGAGTTTAGGTTATTATTTTAATATATTATTTGTTTTTTTCTAAACTTATGGTATAACTCTAACAAATGCATTTCATAAATGCGCATATTTTGAGCAGATTTGGATAATAGCTGATTTTTAGTTAATTCGGAGAATATCAACTTGCTTTAAGGCTAAATAATCTGATCCTAGCAATAATCTGATCCTCTATAAGAGTAGCGTTCACATTGAGTTTTCATTGGCTTTAAGCGATTACACTCAGTGTTTTCGATGGTTCTTTTGAGGATTTCGATAGTCAAACTTCATTAAATAAATTTAATAATTATTCATAAATAATAAGTGAGATGATTTCATTATCATTGCCGATATTATTTCAGATCAGAGAAATATCAATTCAATTTGGCATCGACCAAGTTCCAAAGCGTGGATGGGGCTTTAAGGCAGACTTCTTTGCTGTAATGGCGAATGCGCTAGCCACCGAATGTGTCTTTCTAGATGGTGCTGCACATCAGGTGAATACTCTCATATTTCTTATGTTTTGTTGATTTTTGATGTCACATTAGTCGACTTTTTTTGCAGTTATTCATTTCTCGATTCGAATGAAGTTTTTTTATTAATTTCTATGAATTTTGATTGCAGTAAGAACTGTTCCCGACTATGCTACCTATAATTTTTAGGAAATTTATAAATAGCTCTATCTTTCACTATCGATAAATTTATAGTCGAATATCGTACAAACCAAATGTTTTATGAAAATTTCAAATGAAAATTGATTTTCATTTTCAAAAAAGGAGAAGCAAAAAAAAAACTTTTTTTTACCTTCAAATTAGAGAAATAAATGAAAGAATTTAAGCAAAATTACCGTGATTTAGCAAATGAAAATGATAAGAAACATCACTGCAAATAGTTTTTCATAGTTTCAACAAATAGTTTTCAACAACAAAAAGATATATGCGCTTTAAAAAAAGCTAGCGCAATTCTTTCAGTTTTTCCCTTCCTCTTCTTGTGTTCCCTTATTCTCCCTCTTGCCTCTCTCAACTCTTCAAGTTGCCCGTCTTAAAAACCACAATCAAAAAAATAAATAAATAAATAAATCCTCTGCATGAGTTAGCGACAAAGTCTAATAAAAACGGAATTACGGTCACGGGGAATGAGCCCTAATTGTTGTCATCCATTCGAGATACCTTTATGAATCACATTTTGGGTTGCCATTTTGATTTACTAAATGGATAGAATCCGTAAAACGTCGATTAGTGCTGTTTGTTTGATCAAATCAAATAGGATCGGATCGGATCAGATCAGACGAGCTTTCAATGTCACTATTTACAGCCAACCGAAACAATTGAAGCATGGGCCGAACTTGTTGAACTTATGTTCAGTAACGTTAGGGACGGATACTATCAACAGGTTTGTAAAATAAGCTTTCCAAATTATTTTTATTTTGTGGGAAAAAATAAAAAAGGATTATTTATCCAAAATAAGCAATTTAAAGCAGTGAAAGTATATCGTATCGATAGCACAAATGCTAAACGTTTGCAATTTGTCAGTTGAAAAGAGCTGTTTGCATATGTTTTCGCTCTCAATTCTATTAAAAGATTCTTTACATTAGTGGTAAGTTTCAGTAGTGGTTGAGCCAAACCTAAAGTTGACGGAATACGTTTGATAACAGGATTACCTTCAGTAGAAAATAAGGCGATAGTGGGACGGGAAAGGGAGGGGAGGGGGGGGGGAAGGGGGGAAGCAAAACAATTACGACATACTTCGTACATCCTTCATTTTCCCTCTTATGCACATTGAATAAACTTTCAGATTCGATATTTACGACGTAATTCACATTGCTTCAATAGTATGTTCAGTTGTTCGTCTGATCGAAGCACAGATGGAAGTGATCTTTATGTGAACGGTGGGCGTCATCTCGATACGGTTGCACCACATCATAAATCAACCGGTCAATTAAATCAAACATCCGTTGAACAACCGATAGCCGCACCTGGTGTTATTATAAGATTCTAAAGCCTATATATACAAAAAGTCTTCCTTTTCTATTCCACTTGGAAATCTTTCGATTCTTTGTAATTTATATCAGCTGTGTTCACTTGTTGTTAATATATATGTAAATTTTCAGCGAATTTTTAATAATTTTTTTTTGCATCGTCCAATATTTGTGCTCAAATAAAACATAAATAAAAAAGAGCGCTTTTTTCTAAATATACATATGCGATATCACTAAAATACGAGTCTAGATTAACCAAAAATCAACATTTCTTGTTATTCATTGTAGACTAATAATAATAAAAAAAAGTGAAAAGCCATTAAACGCTTCTTTATTGTTTTACAAATTATGAAAATAGATATAAATAATCGTTTCGAAACGAATGCTGAAAATTTTCTATTGTCCAATGTTATCTTTTTTTTTTTAAATTAATTCTATTTTCTTAATTAAGAGAATGGATTTAATATGAATAAAGTTTGTGATCATGCAAATAATAATTGCTTATCAAAACGTTCATTTTATGTCACACTCATTATTCTAAGCGATTGTCTTTAAATAAAACTCATAAAGGGAAAATAATCAATCTGTAGAACACTTTTATGATGTGCTAAAAATATTTCGAACTTTTGAGTATGAGACGAAACCTTAAACCCTCGCCCCCTTTCTCCTATGATCTTCCATGAGGTGACCTTTCCAGCCCTTTCTTGACCCCTACTCCTGTTCTCTCGTTCTCATCTTTCACTGCGTCTTCAGTATACGATTGGAATATTTCTGAGTTGGTAACGGCACTTAAAATGTAAACGATGCATTTCACTGTTACCATTTCGATCATATGTGAAACCAACAACAATATTGTGATATACTATAGATTTATAATAAAATAAGTGAAACCTTATAATTATGTAATCTCTTGCATTAATTAACAAACTATCTGTTGCTCTTATTGTTTATAACTGTTTGATCAACGACTTATCTATTCATCATTGTTTACCTGTTTATCAATTTTTTTCATTTTCCAACATAAACGCCGATATCAATGTATATCGCCATACTCGGTCTTATCAGTGCTATCATGTTCTTTTTTTTTTAAATCATCCCATATTTCTCAGTGCTCGTCTCGAATGACATAGCCAGAAACTTTTTTTCGGAGGATCCATAAGCCTGATGAATGCTTCGCTAATTCTTTTCTTATTCATTTTCCGTTTACATCTCTTTTTTCGATATATTTACAATAAATTACCGGCATAATTATTACCCTCTCCCTCCCCCCACCCCCCAGAAAACAATGCTTATCTGGCTATGCCTCTTACGATCAATATAATACTTCGTTCTGGGTGCCGTAATTCTAATGTCCGACTGTGAAATAAAGGATCCTGTATTTGAGCCTAAGCCATCATAACAGAAGTCTCTGCTTTATATTATAAGAAATTATCTATACAATAATATACTATAAGATATAACAAATTCTATAAGAAAATAATATCAGAAATATATTGTACTATAGTAAACTATGAAACAATTATAGCTTTAATAGGACAAGCTATTCTAATGCTGAAAACTAGGGAGATTCATAGATTTTAGAAGAAAGAATTGCTTCGTTTAGTAGACAATTCCAAATATAAATTACAAATTGATTCTCACTACAGTTGAGCGATTACTCTACTCATTAAAGATGAACAAAATATTCACAGTGAAATTAATTTTTAAGGGATTTTTTAATTGTTTTTTTTTACATCTATAGATCATCACATTCAACAGAACATCGAGAAATGACTAACTTTTTTTTTGCTTTTGTTTAGCACTTTGTATTCTCTAGGAAAGCGATTGTTACCTTATCAAATTGCATCCAGCAGCTTGAAATTTTCCTAAGAGTCTATAAGAATATGAAATATAAAAGCTAGAAATTCATAAAAGAAATACATTTTAATAAAATATACCACATCAATTTAGATCAAATGTTAAGCATTCGCTTTGAAATGAACCTCTTTTCCTCAGAAGTTGCTTCATTTCTAGTGGTAGACACTACCTCGATTGACTTCTAACTCATCATCACCTGATATTACGAAATACAATCACATCACCGATCAGTCAATCAATATGAGACGATTACATTGAGAATAGATAAATAAGCCGTCGAAATCAGATCTATTGACATATGTGCAAAAAAAAGATCAAACCTAAAAATAGAGGGGAGTGAATTTTACACAAAAAACGGCAAATTTGATTGGCATTTTTCAAATTATTCGAACATTTCTATAGTTTTGCAAAATTTTTGACTATTAGAAAACGCCCCCATTAGTGCTATCCATTTCTTTGAATGATGTTATTCTAAGTGTAGCCACCCCCTTGGCTTATTGATGCAACATCTTGCCGTTTGTAATCTCTTCCAATAAATGCCTCAACAATACTCGTTGCTTCCTACCAATGTTGAAGGATATTGGGATGAAATCATCACTCAGACTATTTAAATGGATAAGACTTATAAGCACCTTCAATTTTCATTGATCACCCCACGTATCACCTAATATTTCAGTTTCGCCGGTCATTCCGGCCGAAGTGACCACACCCAACCTTCCTTCCCCCCTACACTTCGCAATTCTCGTGAATGTCACTCGATTGGGGTCGAATTTCCAGCCAGCTTTAAATCTACCAACAGATTTTTGGTTCAAGCAAGTAATTTGCTGTCCTTTTCCTCCACTTTCCGAGATAGTAGCAATGCCTTCCGCTACGACTATAACACTGAATCGTCGCCTTTACAAGTTCTGCATCAGTTATAACAATCTAATAAGGAAAAAGTGCGACCTCACATCATATATAAGGCGCATCTCTCTAATATATCCCCAATTAAAAATGTTGTGTGCATTCAAGAGAGAAAAACATTACCGCAGAGGCGATGAACGATTCAAGTAACTTTTCCAGCCCAGTGGCATATCAGCGAAAGAATATCCACAAATTTTCGTTTAAGAAAAATACAATCTTTGCGAATCCATTACTCCCTTATTCATTCAGAAGGAAGCAATTCAGTGAAAACGAAAGGCAAAGACAACAAAACTCAGCCGATTATGATAAACGACTCCTCAATAATATCCATCGACGACTCCTTGGTAGAATCGATAAACGACTCCATAATAACATTCTAATACTTGCACAACAATAATAAAATCTTCAAAAATACGCATCATTAGGCTCGTTTTTCCTTAGATTAAATGCTACCATTGATCGCATCAACTGATTCCTCAACAATGAACAGTGATAGCTGACAGCATGCTGTCAATAGGCAAAGTTTTCAGATTTCCAAAAATTATTAGCCTAAGATAACGGTTCATAAAAATGTTTTTCGCATATGACTGGAATTAAACAATCAATCCGCTTATTTATGCTGCAAAATGCGCCGGGTATGAACGCTCAATTTTCTGCCGATTAGTCGATTCGACAGGTATATACTACACCAAGCCGTATACATCTAGACTAGATATGGCCTTGGCCTTGGCAGCGATTGATGGCCAAGATGGAGTGTTCGTGTCAACAGCATTTTAAAGGGAATTGAGAGTGTAAGGTACCAATTTCTTTAGAGAAAATGCTGTTGAATGCAACTTTATATGATTCAACTTTACATTCTAAATGAATTTTACACTTTATCTCAGTGCCCTTCGTATTCTACAAATGAAATATGTTATCATAACAGAGAGTGATATCGTAAATGCATAAAGAATATTTTTTCAACTGTTATATAGAAAATACTTAACAAAAATTTAATTTTAATAAAGGAGACATTTTCTTATATTTTAGCTCTCTTATCATATCCTTAAAAACTACTTGTGGAATAACAACTACGAAAGTGCTCTTGGCGTACTGCTTGACATCGAAGCCAATGTTCCATAGCCCAGTTTTTCTGTTGGGGTCAACCTAAGCTGATTTAGAAAAACAGTTGAAAGAATCACATTGAATGATCAGATGCAAGATACATGAATGAATAAATGAGTATATATATATATATATATATATATATATATATATATATATATATATATATATATATATATATATATATATATATATATCCCATTGTTCTATTTCCTTTAAACGTTATCGCTCTCATAATTTATGTTCTATATTGTGCGTAATATCACCCCTCTCTACTTCCAGTCTCATAGAAGTGGATGTTTTCAGTTGTGTTATCGCAATATTAGTCGTACTTATGCAAATTTATCGGGGCACTTGAATATATTGAATTAATTCAGCGAACTATAACAATTTTAATGCAAACTTACGTCACATTGTCAAACAAATTTGTCGGGCAGCAATATTGTTCACTCACACAAATTTTAGTGCATTAGAACGAAGCAAAAGTATACTAGAATGAAGTTCTATTATTTTTTATGTATCACTTTTTATTACCAATTCTTCAGTGGAATTTACTTGTAAATTGAATTTACCTCCTAATTGAAATAATTTTTGTATATTCTGGAATAAGTTTCCTAAATTTCGACCTTTTTAAAGGTTCTAATTAACCCCCAAAATTCAACCGAGGGATGACACATCCAGAAACATTTAACAACATTCCTTTCATTGGAATTTTAGCCATTAATATACGATAAAATTGAACAGATTTGCTGTGGATAACCAAAGGTTTACCCCAAAACTTTGTTGAAATTTTATATTTGTTTAGAAATCAGCTCAACGGCACTAAAGACGACAAATCAATTTTTTTTTTGCCTTTTGTAACAGTGATGCTTGAAATACTACCTTGACACCTTCATTTCTGTTTCGGGCATTACCTTGGTACCTTTATTGTGAGTTTGAAAACTACGCGGGCATCTTTATCGTGCGTCTGGAATACTATCTTGACACTTTACTGTGCGCTTGGAACAATAGCTTGATACCTTTATTGTGTTTGGGACACTGCCTCGACACACCCTTATTGCATGTTATCCTGCACTCCATCCTGGATATGAAGAACAACAACAATGAAAACTCGACCAGTGCTACCAGCATCACCGTAATGAAGATAGGCTCCGATTAGGCACCAATGAGGTCACCATTTGTCTTTAAACGACAGGTTAATAATTAAGTAGGTAATTCGTCATTCTTAATGATTCTCACAATTATCGCCATAAAACTATAGCTGATATCTCCGTTTGTACCTTCCACCGTTTTCTATAGATTGGCTATAAATCATGCTTCACGGGTTCTTTAATTCAGTGCTCTTCTTCTTCTTATCTTTCCGGACGGAACTAAACCAAAGTCTTACACACATCAGTTTATTGAGTTGTCACTCAACTATCCAATTAACCTAATTACGGCGATAACGAAAATACACAAGTGAATATATCGGATATAAACAAAAGCGCCCAAAACTTAGCAGTACAAAATATCACAAACCAAGCCACAGATCACAACTATAAGTAAAATCAGCTCGACGAATCAGAAATGACTTAGCTCACTTATCACACAACGTTTGAATGGTTGCCATCCAACTGAGTTAGATTTCGCATACGACTGAAAAGAAAATATTTGAATCGTTGCATATTTTCATTAAGAATTAAAAAAAAAACACTCGAATAGTATCTCAGAAATTGATGCTGAGAAGTTGGCAACTTCAGAATCCATCTATGACGATGGTCTCTTTACTTGTCCGAAAAAAAGAAGTTTTTATGTTCGATTTGATATGAACACTCATAATCCATTAATTTCTTTCATGGAATATGAATATATAATTCATAAAATGAATTGCGACGCAAAACTTATATCAGATGAATATCAGCGCCAAATTCAAAAAAAGCGCAACAAAAAAAGCACGAAATTCATTAAAAGAATATGAAAATAAATTAGGCATAAATTACAATTTTGCTGTAATCGATTCACTTTTTTACCTTTATTTTCTCTATCTTATTTACCTCTATCTTTTCAAATATCTTCTTTATTTCTCATCGAAGCATTACCTTTATTTACCTTATCAGACGTATAACACACACAAAGAATCAACAAAAAACACATACGATAGAGTGATAGTGCTTCTTCGGTGACTATCAACGATGTTTTATCTTTGCTTACCTTTCAATTCAACGGTCGCTTATCGTCTTTTCATGCCCTCATTTATATTTGCATACTACTTTTCTCATTACAGCTTTCATTTTCATTCCCGTGCAACAGTATTCATAAGCTTACATCGGAAGAGGGAGAGGGCAGCGAATGGGGGAGGGGTAGTGAAAAGGAAAAAGACCTGAAATCACTCCTCTTCTCTCAGATTTGTTTTGACTCTCTTAAATGTTCGCAGTATCCAGTCATTTTCACCGATTTCTTTAAATCCATCACTCTAAATAATACTAACTGGTTCAGTACCCAAAAAAAAAACTCCCAACTTTTATCCAAAATGGGGGCCGAATCGTTGAATCTTTGATACAAGGCAAAGGCAGAATTTTACACGTCCATTTTTACAAATCTGAACATCGGCAATAATTCATACTGCAAATTATTATTTCCCATACTAATTGAATCAGATGTGATTTACCTGTAAGTTATGATTGTAATCTCTTAGACGTCAAATCAGGAAAATTAATAGAAGCCAATTCAAGAAGATTAAAGCGTAAATAAACAATACTCGTCGTAGATTATAGGAAACGCTTGCTCGAAGAACGGAAATGATAAATGCTTCAATATCGATTTATGACACCAAAATGAATAATTTCACTTCATTGTGAGATAAGATTTAAATTTAAAAAATAATATGGCGAATAAGATTTATATAAGCAAAAATCAACGGGGGATAGATAAAGCAATATGAACAAACCTTAAGTCCACGATGAAGGCGATCGTTCATGACAGCGATAAATTCTGAATATGACAATCGATTATCATTGTTCGTATCAAAAATCCGATAAATAAGAGATACAAGATGCTCATCAAGCTCATACGATGTTGAGGCACGAACTGCACGAATAAATTCCATCTGTGAGACGGGTATCTCGGCTGTTGCATATAATCGCACCGCTGCCGTAAACTCCTCCAAATTATTCAAAAAGAGTGAAAATTTCTCGAATTGTTGCAGCGTAATCCCCTAAATAAAACTCTTTTATTTGAACAATAGAAAGTCGATGTGCACCGATAAAAACCACTAAACCACTACGACAGGTAAAGAAAGGTAAACGTTTACGTGAGCAATATTGGTGGTTATCATAGCAGCAAAGCTCTTACAGTCCAGGTTTATTTCATTCACATTCTAACAATAAAAAGTAAACAAGCATCAAATACTTTCATAATGAGATGCTTATAGTTTCTATAGAAAAACTTCCGGTGTTCTGATAAATCAAAATCAACGTTACTATATCCCTCGCAAGAGCTTCAATTCTCTTTCTGCATCCGTTTACTTCAGCCAGTGTATGAGAGCACAGCCGTAACATTACAGCTATTAGTAATATCTCAAAGGAAACGATCACCAAGAAACAACATTTGCTCAAAATTAGTTAAAAACTATTTTTTCCAAAACAATGACCACTAAAGTAAGCAAGAGAAGGTAAGAGGAGGGGGTAAGCAGAAAGTACCACGCGCACCAGATTACAAAGTGCCGTATGTCTAGCAAAACAGGAAGTTACCTTATCACCAGGTCTACTTCTCTCGCGAATTCGTTTTATATATTTCGCATAATCCTCATGACGTACCATCGAATATCTCAAAATTAAACGTGCAAAATCCACCGGTGATATTTCGTCTTTTCCTCGAGAAAATTCATGAAATTCAATGTCCATTATTTCCTTCTGAAGATTCGTATAAAAGCTGCAAAAAAAAAAAATACTTCCAATATTTGCGTCGCAGAAATTAACTGCAAGAATTGAAGAATTAATTAACCAGGAAGAAGATTAAAATGACATCTGGAAACTCAAAATCCAAAACAGAAAAAATTTAACAATCTCATATATTTCGAATGCTAAACTTTTTCCAGTATGAAAAGGCATCGATACCTACTATCTAAGAAAAATTTCACTCCAATAGCGCAATTATAAACGAACATGACAATTCGACAAACATAAATTTATTTTCTTCTTCTATAAAGGAAATTAAACATCCACGAATATTGAAATAGCACAACGACTTGCAAAAATAATATTTTAAAAGACTCTAAACACAAACAATTGATATACACTCATTGTACTCCTCAGTTAATTCAATGATGCGTCGATATATCTGCAAAATTTCACCTCACACGAAGCGACTTAAAGTATCAACCGATCTAATCATTTAAATTATTCACTAATATTTACAACATCTATTCGCTCACTTGTAGCACCAAATAAATTTTGCCGAAACTCAACCCTCTCATTTGAATATTTTATAAATTTAAATTTAAAAAATCATCGCATTTCGAAATTTTCCTTTGGATATTCGTTTTTCATCGCAAATTTTGGATATTTGAAAAAATTCCGTATTTTATCTAATACTTTCATAACTTTTGAACATTAATAAATCCTCTAACAAAACCTTATTAATTGTGGCATCACTGTTGTTGATATTCTCATTGAATTTTATATTGTTAAAAGTGATATCGTTATTTAAATCAGACATCGATAATTAATTTATATGATGAAATATTCATTAAAAATTATTTCAAAAATCTATCGAAAAGAAATAATAAATAATAAAATAACAAACATTTGGAATTGATCAAATGTTAGCGTATTGCTGCCATGTGGCCCAAAGAGATGCAAAAGAATTGTCGTATCTTGTTGCCTCACTTCTTCTTCACTTTTCTAAAAATTCACTTCTTTATAAAAATATTTTTCTAAAATTATTCGAAAAGAATTTTTCAATCAAGCTCATCAAACTAGTTCAAGTTCAATAAAACTTTCTTGAAAAATGCTTTAAAGCGGAATTTTTAAATACGCTTGCGAACAAATCAGGTACAAGCCATCAGTACGAATCCACAGCTTAAGTCAATTGCAACTTAAACTTTCCAAACTTAGATCAAGTTTTTACAACAGTGGGAAATACTAAAAAAAACAAACAACTAAGGAGAAACGGCGAGTTTTTTTATAAAATTTTTCAACACATTTATTGTCGTACCAATTGATTACAAAGAAAAAATTACCTACTTCGATTTATGAGAAAGAAAGAAACTGTAGGTGATAAACACAAGTGCTGTCTCAATCAATTGTCATCTTTAATCATATACTGTAAAGATTCTTAAATTATTACTGCTATATGTTATATGCTGTAATACAAAATTACTGTAAAAATGATGGTGGTGAAATTACTCTAAAACGATGATGACGAATATAGTTAGAAAATATTAGAATCATATAGTAATGGACGCTAAAAAAAATAGACTATAAAACAGAATTTAAAAAACGATCAAATGAAATTGCAAAATAATAAATAAATTTTCGAAATAAAAGACAAAATTTTAGGAAATTTCATGCAAAGTTAGCAAACTTTTGGCTCAAAAAATCAGCAGGTTAAACAATAGGTTAGCCTTTGAATTTACAAATCTGAATTTCACACCTAGGAAATAAAACGACGGATATTAGTTTCCATAAGGATGGCGATAGGTTGAATAATCCAGATGCAATAATCTCCTAATGTTTTCAGGATTTAAGGAATCATAGAGCTGAAACGTGACCGACCTGCAAGAAGTAGAGGCCGACCTAAAGATTACAGGAACCAGCTGGATCAAAGAGGCATTGGGTCAGGGCAGGTGGAAGTGATATGAAGAGACCTGACATTTTATATAAGATCGTTTAAATACACTTGAATAATTGAAATAAGAAAATAAAGTAGGAAAGCCCACCTCGAAGTGAATGCTTTCCGAATTTCGTGGTCTTAAACCGAAACGTTTGATGAGATATTGTAAATCAGCACCATCCAAACGGCAATCATCTTTCTGAAACCAATGCTTCACATATAACATGATCTGCAATACGGCGTGGATTCTCCCTTCCTCTCTTAGCTCTCCCTCCCCCTTCCCTCGCTCATCCATTAAAAAAATAAATGTAATAGCTCACATCTTTATCTGCCGATCGTGTAGAACGAAG
Organism: Baylisascaris procyonis; assembly: GCA_037389465.1. Classification (NCBI taxonomy): domain Eukaryota; kingdom Metazoa; phylum Nematoda; class Chromadorea; order Rhabditida; family Ascarididae; genus Baylisascaris; species Baylisascaris procyonis. The sequence goes on from JAZARR010000110.1 coordinate 425,454, forward strand.
TGCTGAGACCAATGAACGAACCTGAACAACATTTAATATTTATAAAAAATAAAAATTAAATAAACGAGAAAAAATAAAACCGCAATCTACAAAGTGCTTTGCGAGCATAAAATATAAGAGTGCTTCAATTAGAGAATCTCAGATCGTGCCAACGATAACGATACACTTCAGTAGCAACAATATTTTTCGAATATATCGTAATGAACCGAATCACTTTCTCCGAGCATTCAAAGAATATAAGGTTCACTATTTTGTCATACGTACTTGTTAAGAATTAAAGAATTGACTTCGAAACGACATTTTTCGGGTGGGATGAGTCCAATGCACCCTCCTCCGCTCTACAGGTCGAAAAATAAGTACAGAGGATGTTATATATATATATATATATATATATATATATATATATATATATATATATATATATATATATATATATATATATATATATATCATAACGTAGCCAGTAGAGATAAAGTTAGGTTCAACCTGTCGTTGTTTAACGAATTCGCCCAAAATATTATTTAAATAACGATTGAGTTAATGTGAACTCTTCAATTTAATGGCGATTGCTTTGAAATTGAAAAAAAAATAAATAAATAAAACGTTTCTTTTTTAAAATATATTGAAAAGATAAGAAATTTATTTAAAGAAAACCAAAAACTTGGAAACATTAAAAAAAAGATAAACCAAAAGAAATTCGTTCTTCTCGATACGACCATTACCATCTTTGTCAAACATCGTGAAAGCAATACGAAAACCTTGCTGCGACTCTGAAAAATAAAAGAAAATTAAAAAAAATATAAACAAAGAAATAAACTAGGTTGCATAAAAATCAATCAAAAACACTGATGAGGGCAATTCGAAACCCATATCGATCGAATATATAAATATTTACCTTTAATCAGTTATTTAAATTATTCAATAGAATATCTGTAGAAGATAGAAATAACGAACACTTCGTTAATCAAAACTTCAAAATGTTTTCAGAAAAAGAACTACAAAAGAGGGAATTATAATTCATTGTATAGCCAATGAAATGAAAAAATTTAGGTCCGATCCAGCAAAACTTTTGAGGACAAAATATATTCCATCCTTTCGTTAATGAAGAACCTTAAATAGGCTCTCAGTCAAACTTTATATGACGCTGTAATGCTTCCCATAATAACCCTTCACTCACCTTTACATACGATCATAAAGTAACACACTGAAAGACATGCCATCAAGGAATCCGAGCGAAATTATTTAACAAATTTATCTGTTTACCTGAGCATATAACCCCATCCTCCCTTCCTCCTGTTTAGATAACGTCAAAACGACCCGAACAGGTGGAGGAAGATGGCCGTCTCCTCCACCTCCTGGGCCTTTGAATTGTTAGCACGTAGCCAACCTCTGCTCTACTTCGTCACAGATAATAATTTATTACTTCCTATAGCATTTGTTCTTCAAACGTACTCCTCCTTATACGTTCATCAGTACCGTTTTATCTACAAATACCTACAAAGTGTCTTTCACCTACAAGAAATCGATGAATAACTTATTTGTCAACAAAGTGAGTAGGAATATATATTCAGCGAATGAGATTATTCCATTCTGATCGAGTTTCCTCATAAAATTCTTATTTCCTTCACATAACAGCGGTGTTTTTGCCAACATCGAATCCACATCTTCTTTTTTTAATATTCTACGATATACTCTCTCTGAAAATTGATTAAATATAGTAAACGAATATCTGAAAGAGAGCAACTAATTTATGAATTATCTATATAAAAACAAAAATCTGATTTAGATAATAATCACCGTTTATGAGCAGCAAAGACTCCATTCGCAGATAAGTTGGAGTACGCGACCTTCTTCCTCTTGGAAGGAAGTTTTGCAGGGCAAAATCTTCCTTCTATTGTGTCAACCGTTATTTTCTTACGCCCCATCAATTCTGCGCATATGATGAGTAGTGAAAATGATCTAATAAGCTAGATTAAAAGCTGATTTTAACACAGGTTGTAAATCACATGTTATTACTCACCACATCTGTTGCGTTACCTGCACTCAGTTGATTGAAGCTACTAAAATTACGGGCAAAAAAGGAAAGTATGAGGAAAGATCCATAATGGATCAGTGGGATAGCGTTGATTCGGCAAACGGAACATCATAGGTACGAGTTCATCTGCAGATAGTACTTTCAACCACCAATCAATGATGATATGTGCCAATCCTGTATATCTATAGCGTGCCTACAAACATGTTCATGGCTAGCTTTGTCAACATCTTTAGTCACAATATGCATCCATATTATATAGGTCACCGTCTTTGACACGCCTATTTTCATACAGATTTATTACAGCATAGTACTTCGATGAAGTTTCACATATCTACGACGTCTGTCAACATATCATGTCTCTTAAAAACTTGACAACTGTCAGCAATATCTAAGATTAATATTGAACTAATGGACAGTTCCCCTGACCTACTTCAATTACAGCTCCCTTAAGTCATCGGCTCAACGAGAAAGGATGGAGAGAGGATCGAGCGAGATGGAGAGACAAAGAAAGGAAGGAAAAACTCCAGTTCAGTTTTTCTGGCTATATCTTTTCAAGTGATCTATTAATCAATCAATAATAACCTCGTGGCGCATCAAGCGTCAGCGAATCCAGAAAATCCATTGGAGTCATGTAGATGACGTCATCGTATTCGACCGAAGCGAAATTTAGAAATCGAAGTTCACGTTTCGATAGTTTGTGATCGGTTTGCACTTGCAACTCTTCATTAGTTTCATAGTGTACAGGAACTATTCGATGGCTGGAGCTCGAGCTTGGTGGCGGTGAGTGCGACTTCAATGCAACACCAATTGAACCGACTAGTGCTGCATTACGGGCACTTCTAGCCGCAACTCGAATTCCACCCAATCGGTTCAAAATACGATACCAATGCCGCATTGCATCACACTTCACCTGAAATGTTTATTTTTGTGAATAAAATTTTCATGAGGAAATCAACGGAAATAAAATGCTTGTACGATTTCAGATTTAAAAAGGTATATTTGCAATAAATTTAGACCTAAGTACCAATTCATTTTATCCTCTGATAAGGGGGATCCCTATGATAATGATAAGAGATTTTATGATAAGAAGTTTCAAAAATGAATAATTAATCAATCAATAAAACATATACTCTTCGCAATTATTCCTGAATTGATTTGTCCATATTTCGTTTCCGTCTAAACTCAAATAAGATTTTGACAATAAAGATGCGCCGGCTGGCAGCATGCGAACGCATCATTCCTATAAAACAGCTCATTGTTTTATACTGCACTATGACGTTTATAAATGCAAATTTCTTTAGGCATATAAATCTACTTGTCACGCGCATTGATTTTGATACAACTTATTGCCTAGAACGAGTACCCCTTCCCCCCCCCCCCACCCCCACCCACCCAAAAAATTCTTTTCTCAACAAAATGCCTTTCAAAAATAAAGGAAATTTACAAGCTCGGGATTTTATTCCATGCAAAACTGCTTAATTGTGTTTCCCGGAAAGGTTAGAACCCGTCATGAGAACGTTAGAAGCAGTCATAACTTCCGGAAAAACGTAGAACAGGAATATTAATAGCAGAGAATAACTAATAAATAAACCGAAACGATTAACATGAATTAAACGTAAATTAATACTTCAAAATAACTCCCATCACGTAATGAATCAATTTATGAAGTTCCACTATGGTACCGAATCTCATAATAAAGTCATAAGCCTATAACGTATAAGTTTGTGCAGAACAGCTCATACGGATCTATAGGATTGAAAATCTTTGCATTCAAAAACGGATATAACTCGTTCGGTTGTAGATCAACATTTAGGAAGAACTAAAAACCGATTGAATGTATCGAATTTTATCATTATATTTGGTATTCCACAATAGAAATGAAAATTATCTAAGAAATATTTATGTCTCTCAAAGAGTAATACAACCGCCTTGCCATTGTTAACAAAAAAATATAAATAAAAATTACATCTTTGCGATCAGAACTATTCGGTTTTCTTGAATAAAAGAATGAAGCCCCCTTCTTCTCCCCCTCCCCCCTTCCCCCCTTCAATCATCTTCTCTTTTCTAAATATTTCCGCTTATTTTATTAATTTTATTAATATTTATTGCTTTATGTATGTTAGTTTCTAATACTTATAATATTATATTTAATTTGCTTCTATTTATAGATTTATTTCAATTTTTTTTCTCATCTCCCCCCTTCCCCCCCCCCACATTTCAGCTATTATAAGATATTACGATATACAGGTTATAATTTCATCCATTCATCTTTGCATGATACGTTGCATATATTACATATTCTTTTTATGTATGTGAATAAACTCTCATCTTCACAATATCTGTTCATCTGCCTTTTCTCTGAGCAGTGATCGACGCTTATCAGCTTCTTTTTAAGTGTTTTATGCAAATTTTTATAAAATTTGCATAATTGCAAACATCATTGTTAATTTGCATTTAAATATTTGCATATGTATGTGCGTTCGATAGTTTCATATCATAGAGTGGAAAACTTTGGTATAACGAAAATGATGCGTAATTTCATTACTATTTTTTCATTTATTTATTACAATTTTTGCATATATTATTTAATAGATTAAAGTTTTTATTTGATATACTTATTTTCAATAATTTAATTTTTTCGATTTATTTTGATTTAGAAAATTTTCAACAAAAAAAAAAAAAGAAGAAGAAAAAATCGAGAATAATATATCATTTGAAATGCCACTAATGAGATGCGTATAATAACTATGAATTCATTCATTAGAATTTAGAAATATTTTATAGTTTTATGTAAATTTACAAAATGCAATATTTTTATGCAATTCCTTAAGAATGCAAAGTTATTTCCTTTATCCCATAAAAACCTCAGCTAATGAATCCAGCCGATTGATTCAGGCAATACACTTGATAAACCGTTAAAAAAATCGATACACCTAAGAGGACCAGATAACGGCGGAAATTTTTTTTTTTAATTCGAAAATCTGTCCTCATGTAATTAGAGAATCAAATAGTTTACCTCCTCAGCGATCGCCTTTCGGTATATAAAATTGAATTTTTTTATTCGTACAGTAACCCATAAGATGCAATAACAATAATAATACGTCTATATTTTGCAGTGAAGATAGCATACGGTAATGCTTAGATAGCATACGGTAATGCTTTCTTAGCCAAAAGTTGGAAACAGGAAGACTTTGAAGAAATATTAACAAAAAAAATACAATAAGTTTGATATAATTTAAAATAATAACGATCGTTACACTGCACAATGAATATTGCTTTATAGGATACTTAAAACTAGATATATGGTAAACGATTACTGTAATGATTATGGGCCATTACTGTAATGATCATAGGCCATTACTGTAATGATCATAGGCCATTACTGTAATGATCATAAGCCATTACTGTAATGATCACAAGCCATTACTGTGATGATCATTGGCCATTACTGTAATGATCATAGGTCATTACTGTAATGATCATAGGCCATTACTGTAATGATCATAGGCCATTACTGTAATGATCATAGGCCATTACTGTAATGATCATAGGCCATTACTGTAATGATCATAGGCCATTACTGTAATGATCATAAGCCATTACTGTAATGATCACAAGCCATTACTGTGATGATCATTGGCCATTACTGTAATGATCATAGGTCATTACTGTAATGATCATAGGCCATTACTGTAATGATCATAGGCCATTACTGTAATGATCATAAGCCATTACTGTAATGATCATAAGCCATTACTGTAATGATCACAAGCCATTACTGTAATAATCATAGGCCATTACTGTAATAACTGTATGGATTACAGGCCACAACTGCCTACGATGTGAACAATTCGAATGGGGACAACAAGGAAAGTAAATAAAATAAATCCAACAATTACGTTTCGATTTGATACAAGTGCTGCCTCGAATGCATTGTAAATTTTGGGAACGATAAAATACTCTGAAACGGAATTTCAAAGAAAATTTTTGACGACAATATAAGTATAGCTATTGATCTATCGATAAAAAAGAGATTTTAAAATAAATCAGCAAAATTATTACATATATCTAAAAGGAAACAATTCATGAGATGTATTTCTAAAGATCACTTTTTCCATTAAACTAATAGTTTTTTTTTTTTTTCAAAAGATGGTGGCAAAAATTGAGTGAAATATTGAAAAAAAGAAAAAAAAATGAATGGCACTAAATAAAGAAGCGCTAAATTTTTCTACGCAACTCTAATAAAAAGTATAAAATATACAATTCAAAATAATTTGAGACGCCGTACCCACCTTCCTCCCCTTCACCCTCCCCCCCCTCGCCCCGCTTTCCCATCGATAAACTTCAAAACAAAGAGTTTCGACAATTCTTCATAAATTTTTTTTGCGGGAAAAACGTAAGCGTGAAGGAAATGCAGATGAGAAATTTACATATAAGGGCAAACTGTTTTCAGCCCAATATGTCAACGCACCAAATTTATAACCATATTTCCCGCAAGCTTTAGATCGTATAATACTTTCATTAATAATCGTCCCCATTAATCATAAAATAATCTATTTGAAGTATGCGAAACTACAACTCGTTGCAATCACCTTAAATTTTCATCTACCTTATCTCATTTGAATATAGCGCTCTCATGTACACAACTATAATTTTTAAAAATTTTCACCAATATAAGCGCGGAAATTCAACGCTTGCTTAGCTAAATTGATTCACCAATTTTTCAACAAAGTTGAAAAATTTTTAAAAATTCAACTTGTTATTGCGAAATTTCCCAAATCTTCCGCTCGCTAACTCGAAACATTGAAATCGAATATGTTCAATTAATACAACGATAAATAGTGTCATTGTTTTCCACATCGCTTATCCTCAGGTATTTTGTTGAGTATTTTAATTACCAAAAACAAGGTGAAATACTAGATTACAACCGATGTACTGTAATCAAAAAAGATTTATTTAAATAAAATGATAGAAGCTATTATGAAAAGTGGAATTGCACTCGTATTGGCCTATCTCAAAGCTCGAAACACCTTCGAAAAGTCAACAGCATAGAATTTATTGTGGCGCAACGTACGGTGTTTCGTTTTAATGATAAAGCCGACGCAATGGCATACTTTTTTTATAATCTTCGACTTTTCTTTCCTCCCAATAAACTTTGGCATAAGCTTCACTGCTAGACCCTTTCCCCCAATTTTCCCTCCCCCCATCCCCAACCCCCCCCACCCCCCTTCCTGTTATTTGATTCCTCACTTCATTCACCGATCCCCATCCCAACAAAATCACCAGATCAAGTGCGGCAACTAGCTCGCGAACGCAACAACAGCAGCTGCAGCAGCACAAGTATCCGCAACAACATCGCATCAGCACTCAGTGTGTATAATGCATTGCGACACTGCCCCCTATACAAGTACGCATTGTGCACACAATGGCCCATTTTATCAACGGCGAATATGTGATTTCATTTCGATACTATTTTTAAGTATTAAGTAAAGTTTTACCCATTCATAAATATAACGTTTCATTATTTTAATTACTTTAATTTCTATACTAAACAATACCACTAGCTACTTCTATACATTCTATACTTATACCTACCTATCAATAAATCAATGTAATATTAATTTTATAGCTATCAACGTATTCCATTGTGGAATTTTTTTCCACTGCAAGTTTTAAGCATTTATAAATTGAAACAATAGTTTTACATTGATAAAGGTTTTAACCTTCAAATAAGGATAAGATAAGAGGAAATAAACGATTCGGATTTTGATGACATTTAAAGATTTTATTATTTGAATTTTTCATCGTGAATCTACCTCAGTAAAGTTTTTATGATTATTGATTATGTTTTAGTGAATAGAATTTTGATTATTATGAATAAGTTTAACCACTGATAAATGATTTATTTGTGTTTCGAGCATTGCACAAGTGTGGTTGGTTGTATAGAAACTTGTGCCACTTTTCTGTGATTGTGAGGTTTGCTCATCGGTTTCGCTAACGGTGCATTCTGCATTTGTTTTTCTTCATTTATTGTAGTCGATTGATGTTAGGCATTACCGTATTTTATTAATAGAAGCCGCCAATGTTCCTTTTTTTTACAATGCTTAAGAGTGGGATGGAGGGGAGGGAGGGAGGTGGGGGGGGGGGTGGAGGAATGGTGTTGATGGTAGGGAAAAAAAAACAACTACTGCTTTTTGCAAGCTGTGATCGGAAAACTTTTATCAAGATCTGGAGAGTGTTTATATAAGAAATAAATACTTGAATATTAACATATAAGAAAATATCAATTTAAGATGTTGGAATAATGCTCTTCAAAATTGAAGCATAACATCTTTAATAGTAAATAGTTGAGATAAAATAGAGATGAACGAGCACTTTTTGAGGGATTAACAATAAATTGAAATATTACGAGGTGATTCAAAGATGGATAACGTTCTTAAATATCAAAAGCTCCGTTTTATAGAGAGGGGAGGGGGGGGGGGAGAGTGGAGAGATTTTTGCAAACTCGAATGTACTGGGAATGGGAAATGCAGGTATTGTACCTTTTATTGTGAGTCGTAGTAAGTATGTAAGTTGCATCATTCCACAATCTTCATGCAAATCGTGGATGCGATAACGCACAAATCTGGATTGAGTGTCACAATATGGGTACTGTTATCGCTTTGCCTAAGGGCACAGATGCTTTTTGATGCCTTATTTATAATAAAATAATTTTTAATATTCCTTCTTATAATGCAATATTCTATAAGGCCATCTGTTCTTAAGGAACCAAAAAAAAACCTTTTTTACCTGCTCGTAGTCCTTTCACCTGTTGCCGTTAATTAAAAGTATACATATGTAAGTTCATCTGATGCGCTTTTATATCTGAAGCGCACACATCGTTTCATTCCAAGAGCAGTTTTTATTCTTCTTAATTTAACGATTCGATAATACCTATGGTGAATTACATTTGATAGTGTTCACCTATCTTTGAACGTCCATCGATTATTGCCATTATTTTTCATTATGTTATCTCTTTATTAGTGAGCAATCATGTTGTCTTCTTTTTGATTAATTTATCTATTATTATCTATAGATCTCGTTGTGTTGAATATTGGCATCTCTTCCCATAATTCATAACCGAACCTTTTTTTCCGCTTAGAATTTTTCCCATTTCGCTCGCACTTCTCACTTCTTGAAGTTCTCTCAGATATTTTATGAAAAATTTCTTCTTTTTTGCTCTCATGCTAGCTTTTCTTATTTATCGCGGTTGCATTTGTTTTTTCTCTCAATTATATTCGCACTCTGCCGATCGCTTTTGTTGCTGAAGTCATTGTTGTTGGCTTTGTTGGTCGTATCGGTCTTGTTGGATATTGTTTCTTCTATAAGTAATCAGATGATGACTCGAGGAATTTCGAAATGTTCATCGTTTATTTAGCTCAGAGCGCAATAATCCATCCGTTCGTTATGAGGAAAGGAAGGAGTTTCTACTCACCGTTATCTGAAGAAAAGCAACATTTTTGGTGACCGCTTCTGGATTTTTGAATAAAGTCCGCCCGTTAATTCCTTTTCATTTTCCTTCTCATTTGGGAGATGGGGGGGGGGGAGGGGAGGTGAGAGGAAGGGGAATGGGCAATCACATCGTGTAAAACGCCTCATTGTTGTTGATGTAGAAAAAATATATGTGCAAGAACAGCAAACAGAAGCGCATAGAAAGGTTTTGACGAATTATTGACATGTACGTGGAGGCGAGATCTTTATATTAAAAAATAGGGTATATAAGTATAACAACAACCGAAACTGGACATGGCGATGCAGAAAAAGAACATGACGATAGCCACCACAAGAAGAATTGCAGTCGAAAGTGGAACGAAGTAAGGAATAGTCGATAGTGAAAAGCGATAGTTGCGAGAATAGCAATGGGATCAGTACAAAGAGTCGTTCAAATGTAGTTGTGAATGGGAAGAATCCTTGAAAGCAGTTTATGCAACCGGATTTGAACATCGAACCGAAGACCAATTCCTAAGGCTGATGTCGTTGAACAGGTTGAAATCATTTTCGGCATTATTGTTGGTGGGTTATGTTATGTCCGGATGCATCTGTCCTCGCAATCAACCGATGAGTCACTGTTCCGAGTAAAAGTGGTCGGTGGCGTTAACCAAGACAATCGCAGCTATTGCGTAGTGCGTTAGACAGTGTCTTCGTCATCTTTCGTGGTACTCATTTATTTGCTCGTTTTTCCTTCGTATGCACTCCGATCGTCTTAGTTTCTGTTGTTATGGTTCGAGATAGATCTGGTCTCGATCATCTCCAAAGTCGGGACTAGGTTTGATCTCCGACTCTATGGAGTTAATTAAAACTGGATTCTATTCGGGCAGCCATCTTTTTCCGAGGATGCACAAGGTCTGACCCATCCTGCATATAATTGTAGGCTAATTCTTGTTCCGTTTCCGGTCGCAACCGCAATAGAGTTGGCACTGATTTTTTCTTGTGCAAATGAGTATTGCATTTGCCAACATCATTTTGAATGGGAAAGGGCAGTTGCAGGGATTGCTTCTTGCATGGGTTTATTTATTATTTAATAAGGAAGGGAAATAAAGCGAGGAATGAGGATGTAAGGTGTATGCGAGCATACCTCCGCTTGTTGTTGTGAATGGTGTAGAATATAAAAACGTCACTTATCACCTGCACTTATACGCCGTTGTGACGTTGTTTATCTTGTTGGGTGCTGTTATGTAATCGCTGAATTGATCGCCTTTGCTCTTTTCTGTTGTCATTTGGGAACATCCTACCTGTTGGTCCTTTCAATTTATTTGTTGAGGTGATTGGGGGAATATTTCAAACTTTTCGAAGAACAGCAATATTAACGAATTAAATTGCTTGTGACATTGTTTGGTCGAATTTACCTGCTTCTATCTTGTTAAGGTAGGCTGAAGCAGTTTTCTAGATGCACCTGAATGGGATGCATGGGAGGTGGTTGCATAAAATAGAAAATATGAGCTGTTCATATATGTGAGACTCTCAACGATCTGTTGAGGTGTCTTCATTTTTTGCTGGATGCGCGTCGAGTACCTCAAACTCTGGATCGAAAGGACTTTCAGGACATCTGATTTGGCACTGTCGAGTTTGCTTCCTTGTTGGCGTAACAATCGAAGTTTACCTGGCGTGAAATGTTTTATCAGTAATAGCCGAATTGAATTTCAGGTAAATAGATTCACGAAAAGTAATATCACTGAGTTAGAGAGTCTAGTTAATGGCGAGCAAGCCGATGCTTTCGTTTGCCCGGATCGTATCGGGTGCCGATCCGGCTGAGAGCGGTCAGCCACCGGCAACTAGCGCTTCATCTGCTGCTATTGCCAATCCCCCTCCCTCTCAAGCACCCCATCAGGACAGCACTCAGTCACACGGCGGAGCCGCCGACAAAAGAGACAGCAGAGCGACAGCCGACACGAAATCTGTCACCACAACAGCAACCCATCACTATCAGCGCCGCAACAAGCCTCCAAGACATCGGAACGAAAAGAATGAAAAACGTCAGAAGGTAAAAACTTCAGAGAAACTAAAACCGCAGTCGAAGGTAATTGAGAGCAAGGCTTCTCAATAGTCCTGTATCACTTCGGTAAGTCCTTCCTGGGTTGGAGGAGGGAAATGAGAGGGGATCGTGGAAGTGTCTCCTCTGTACGGAAAACACCATCATCCGCAATTAATTAATTTCATTTTTTGTTAAGATTGAAGAATTTTATTGAGTGGATAATTGTGCGGATATTTAATTTTGCACCGTTTCTGTTTCTATAAAATCGACACTAAAGATCAACAAGAGAAGTTACTGGGGGGGAAATATCACTGACATACATACTTGGGATTACAGGATTAATGAAATCTCACTGATAAAAATTCCACATCATATGTGTGCTGGGTTAATTATTAAAGAATGATCTGCTTAGAAATGGAGATTGTTTTAGGCGGCAATGCACTGTTGAAACAGTACGGGATTCGAATGGAAGCCGGACACTGATATACTTTTCCCAAATGTGCTCCTGTTGTTCTCTTTTTTCCTGGAAAGGGAAGGAGGAGGTGGATGTGGTACTGAAAATCCAGTTGAAATTGAGGGTATCTATAGAGGTTTCAACGCAGCGTGGTTTGTTTAAAGAAAGGTGATGTCCAATTCGTTACCAACCTATTCGTTGTTGAGGAATAGGGGGGGGGGGGGGGGGGTCATCCTTTCCCTTCGTACTTTGCTTGGGTTTCAGGCTCAAGAGTGTTTCCGACTCATTTTTAGGTTCTTCTTACCAGTGTTTTTCATTTGAGATTACTAATTCAGGATGAGGCGTCGCTCGTGGAAAGGGAAGAGCAGGAAGCAGCCCCAGTTCAGAGAGAGGTTGTCCTTGAGCCGGCTCCGCTGCCAGCAGTCAATGCTTGGTTCAGCAGGCAATCTTCAAAACGTTTGTTCCTAAATCCTTTTCTTATGCTCTTTGCAGTAGTACTTTAAAGAGAAAGAAGTATTTTTCCTTCACTGGTCTCTTTTTCCTCTACAGGAATCCAAAATAGAAACCCGTTTACTCCTTTCTATTTTCTGTTGCGTCATTTTCTTCTCTTTTCCCTCACTACTCCAATGTTAGCAGTAAAATCCCAGCATGAACTCTTAGGATCTTAGGTAAGTGCGTACCGAGAACAAAAGTTACTCCTATGATAAAAACCTGAGGTCGTGCTTTATTTTATGCTTCTAGTCGCTTCTAAATAAGCGTTCTAGGTATATGGTGTTTCATCTTTTTATCTGCTGCTTGCTTATTTTCAAAGCATCCTATGGCGGAAGTTTATTTTTCTGCTACGAGGCAGTCTTTTTCATCATAACAATACTGAAAATATATTGGCTGACTTTTTTTGGAAGGGAGGGGGTGAAGTGATGAACAAGAAATTGATGCTGCAGAAGGTTTATTTTGGGCGATATTTTGGTGAAAGTGAAACCTGGCAGGTTTTTGTGAGGGAAAGCACAGAGGGAATGGAGAAACTCTCTAGGAGGAATTTTTGGTTATCTCTTCATGTTACCTTTTCTTTCTTATGTGAGCTTATCGTTTCCTTAGAGATATTCTTTTTTTTTTGTTTGAATGTAGTGGTGTGAGGGTAGATGGTTCGTTACAGGTGGCACAGAGAACGGCGATACGCAGACGATACAGCAGTCGGTGCCTATCCCAAAAACAGAAACGAAAGTCGCAGATGCAAATACACCCACAAAGGTCACGGATGTTGTCACTAATGAGAAAAAGGTTGCCTTTATTTGATAAGCTGGTTAGTGTAGTGATTAAATTCGATTGCCTTTCGTTTTAATTGTAAGTGGATCTCTAGTGAATCCGCTTGTCTCGTTGTTTGTTGTTTTGAAATATGCAACCTCAAAAGCAAGGAAATCTTGATTTCTGTGGAATTGCATGTTAGCCTCTTCCTTCTATCTTTTGAAGGGTTTAGAAGTGCTCGTTTCACCGTCATCAAATGTACTATTTTCACGTCTTTGAAGATGACAACATTTATGAAGTCGGCAGTGTCGCTTCTCCAGTGGAATGCCACTAGAAGGCGATAACATAAAGGCAGCTTTCGTTATGAAATAGGTGGGCATATTGCTCCTTAGAAGGAATTATTGGAATATCTCGAAAGGCAGCAAGGAAGCAAATGACTGCTGAACGATCGGAAATGCGGTGTGGAATAAAGGGAGAGCACTTAAGTAATCCTTGTGAACGCTCGAGTGGAACGCCTGTACAATAAATGCTGTTCTCATAAGCGTTGAACGTGTTTTGCCGATTGCTTCTTTATGATTCGGTTGGCTATGCTTTGAGTTAAGATTGTTGCCAGAACTTTTTTCTTATGAAGGAATCGAGAACAGTGGTTTCGTGCTTCTTAAATATCTTTTAAATTTTTTCCCATACTTCGTTTGGCTAAATGTTTTCTGTCTAATTTGGCTAAATGTTTTCTGTCTACATACTGTTTGGAATCCTTTGGGGTAGCAATCGCTCTCCTGTCTACGCTTTTTTTGTGGATTTAATCCTAAACGTTAGGTCGTTCCATCTTCTGCTGTTTTTTTTTTTTTTTTTTTGGCTTATCTAGGCTGTCTTTGAAGTTGTCTTCTGTAATATCCTTTGCGATGTTTTGTTTGTCCGAATCTGATCACAAGATGAATATTGCATGTTGGGGTGCAAGACAATCTTCACTTGTGCGAATATCTCCTGGCATCCATCTCGTTTCTGAAAACTTCAGCGGCTTCCGCGTCTTTTAAGTGTTTTCATGTCTGAATGTGTGTCTGTTACAGACAAAAACGGAAACGGCTGCAATTAGTGCAGTGACACCAGTTGAGCCGACCAAGAAGCCAGCAAACGCGCCCACAGTAGCATCCGTTGTGACTGGACAACCTGCACCGATTGCAACGCAGAATGCGACTGAGGTAATTTTGTTTCCTGTCGGTGGTCACATTTGCTAAAAACTGTTGAAATCCTTACTTTCGAAGAAGGAAGATTATTGAAACTAGGTAAGCTTAGGCAGGGAGGGCCTTGGGCATGTTAGCTATGTTATTTTACCCGTCTTGCAAATTTACGTAGTCTTATGACCGGTCTCCGGCATTTATTTAGGAATGTCCAGATGAATGCTTGCCATTGATACTACAAAAAGTGACGTGTGGTCTGTTGATGGGAGTTGATAGAAAAGGTGTGGAGAGTTTTTTTTTTTTTTTTGAAGTATACAACTCTACTAACTTTTTGTCATCGATGATAAGTTGGTGATATTTAGATGTTCCCCATTATGTAGGCGGGGAAAGTTTTTAATAAGTTGGTATGTTTTAAAGGGGATCGCTTCTATAAAGAAATAATTTAAGCAGTTGATCACCCATCGTTTGCTTTTGTGCATTCGGCTCGATTTCACTTGGTCTAGTTTATTATTTGCTCTCCCTCCCCTCCTCTCCCCACCATTTTCATCCCTCCTCTTCTCCCTCCACCCCCTTCATCCCTTCCTTCCTCTCTCCACCCTCTTCACCCCTCCCCTCCTCCATCCACCCACTTCACTCCTTCCGTCCCCTCCACCCTCTTCACCCCTCCCCTCCTCCCTCCATCCTCTTTACCACTCCCTTCCCCTCCACCTTCTTTACCTCTCCTTTCCCCTACATCCTCTTCACCCCTCTGCTCCTCTCTCCGCCCTCTTCACCCCTCCCCTCCTCCCTCCATCCTCTTTATCTCTTTCTGCACCTGTTCCTCTCTCTTCACTAATTCCAGCTCACTTTCTGAAGAGTGCAGGGAATCATAAAAATGTGCGGTTAGTTTTCATGCGAGAATTGATGGTTATATTTGAAACGTTTCCGGTGAGAAGTAGGTGATTCTTGCATGGGTTATTTTTTATTTATTTTTTGTTTTTGAGGGAATAAAATGCAAAGCACTGCAATCTGACCGTAACATCCATTACAGATGCAACTTTGCAAAAGCGGTGACTTCTTATAGATATTTTTTGAGCGTTGGATTGGTCACTATGTGAGTACAGTATCGTAATGTTTTATTATTCGTTGAGAATTTGTGAAACCGGCTGGTTCTAACTAATAGAATTGCAGAAGCTTCCATCGCATGTGCCTTTGAGGCAATTTTTTCTATTTGTTCGGTTGGTCGACCTTCTGGATTGTGTCAATGATCAGGTTGTTTGCAGGATGTGGCACAGGTTGATGAAAAGGCGTGGCCTTCGTTGAACGCAGCGCTAACTGAAGAGCAGAAATCTGATGGCTCAACAACACAAAGTGGTGCGATAAACAAGACACACAACGCTTCGAGGCACGACTCCCCAACTGATAGAGGCGATACAATGATCACAGATAAAGGGCACGATGCCGATAATAATGTATCGTTTCATCCTTTTCGATGCTTTCATTTTTGAGTCGATTATTGACATTTTTTTAAATACATTTTTATAATCTCCAATGAAGTCGCTAAGTTTTTAGTTGTTATTCGGGAAAGAAAGGTAAAGGTGTAACTGAAATTGTGCAACTTTTTGAGAGTAATTGACGATATGGGTGGGGAATTTTTTGAAGCGCATTGATACTTATAGGTTGGCAGTAGTAATTAAAAAAATAGCGTTTGCAGGAGGATGTTTTAATTCGAAATTCTAAAAGTTGGCGCTAAAGTTACCTATGTGGTGTGTATCTTTTTAAATCAAGACAAGACAAAAGTAATTTTGAAAATGAATTTACAATTTTGGCTTATAAATTTTAGCTTCTAGACACCGCCCAAATTCAATGATATTTGATGGGCCGATGGAAGAGTGCGCTTTCGTCGACAAGTTGAAATGCTCCACCCCATCCGGAAATAAAAGCAATCTTTACCTAGAAATTTAACGAAAAAGGAGGGGAGGGGGAGGAAATGGAGTTTTTTTTTTTTGCACGACAACTTTTACTCGTGAATTAGCTTTATTGCTCATGATAAATCTCCATAAGAATGTGAGTGCCAAAATGTTTTAATTATTTCAAGTGAGCTCATCAAAAGTATTTTTGAAAAAAACATTTTTTTCGTTTGTTTCCAAAGGGAGTGGGAGGGTAGTAGGTTTGGGAGGAATTGTGTAACCGATGTCGAACACCGTTTTTTTTTTTGTTGATAACTTTTCATGATCCATTTTGATGTTGTGATATATTAGGAGCGAATCTCTGCGAATAGCTCTATGATTTTTGTTTTTTGAAGACTCCCACTTCATGATGGAGTAATATGCAAAATCACTTAAGTTTTACCTCTAGATGAAAAGCTTTTTTTGTGGTCTTATTGTGATGGAAAGATGAGGTAGATTGCTCTGCTTTTGTATATCATTGGGACCACCCATCTGCTTTTTCATAAGGTTCCTCCTCACCGTTTCTCCTCCTCTCCGAAAATTATCTCACGTTATGCTGCTTTAGTCCGAGGTCGTAGAGGAGAGTAACTGAATATATTGAAGGAAGGAAAGGCAGAGAAAGAGAAGGAGAACGTCGAGGGTACTAATATAAACGGCAATGGATCGAAGGTTGGGAAAGGGGCGAAAACTTGGAAAAAGTTGGATATTGATGTCGACTATACTGGCAGAGAGGGGCAATCAAGACGTGCCAATTTGGGATCATCGAACAGAAACGATCAAAATCAATCGATGCAAAGGAACAGGTGCTTTATTGATAAATCACCAATTGCACATGTCATCTTATTGCTTATTGAGTGCCTGATAATAGGAAATTTGTTAGTTATAAAATAAAGTGTTTTATAAACACATGGTTTACGAGAGGTCGAGGTCGAATTATTGTCGCGGTGCTCGTGAAGTGTTGGATGCAGCCACTAAGGGGGAATCTAATTCCGTTTCCTTTCTATAAATGCTTGGATTAAATCTTGCTTTTTTTTGTTGAATTGGTAATTAATTGGAGTCTGTAAGAAATGGCGCTTATTTATCAAGGTGGAAGTAGTTTTCATTTATGGTCGTTTTATTTCAACTCTCTTCGTTATCTCTCATAATAATATTCAGAGATATTTCATAGAATAATATTCTTTTCTTAAATTTATTTTTTAATTATATTTAGTTGCTCAAAGGGATATAGTTGTTTTTGATATTGTTGCAGCAACGGTATATTGTTTGCTAACTATAGTACTGTTGGAGAGCATATTAGATCGTCAGTTTGTTGTACTTTTCATCTCAGTAAGGTGATAGGCAAGTTTTCGGCATAAGGATTCGAGATTATATACAACACAAATACCTTCAACATGGTAATACATCGACGAAAAATGTGGTATAATTTAAACCATGCAAAACATTCATTGGTAGTGGACTTTTGATAGAATTTAGAAAGGTTATTAAACGTCGGGATTGGTATATCACAAGTAAGGGCAAGCGCATTTATCGGGTGCTCAGGTATTTCTGTCGCCGGTGTGCTTCAAAATGAACCGGTTGGTGCTAAAATGCCGTTCACGGAAGTGAATATTTGGAGTGCCGCGGTATAGAAGCTCCACTTATGAGGTCTCTGCTGCGTTGCATCAATAATTTTGCGTAGTCAGATGCGAACGCTTCCTCTTTCTTTGACCACTCGGCAGTGTTTGCGGAATGCGTTCCCCCTTTCCCTCTCCTTTTCTCACCTCTTCCTTATTACCGAACTTTGCTCCTGAATACTTCAATTGAAGTTGGTGAGAGCACCCTACCGCTACATTAGTTTTGTGTTTATGGATGACGATGTGTAGGTTTTGAATCGGTTGAGCATTTTGCGTTACAGTTTTCATAATACCACAGCTTCAGACGTCGACAGACGGACAGAAATACGTACGCACAGACATGATGTAGCCCACAAGCCCTCTGCATTTGCAAATTTATAGGAACGCATTAGCAAATATTTTTTTTAAATTTTTTAATGAAATGTTTTTTAAGGGAATCACATGAAGGCGAAATAAGGTTGCATAGCTCAATGCCCTACCATTGGATGCGAAGGTTTAAAAAGTATTTCTTTGCTTGATTTGTAGACTAAAACGTTTCTCATAGAACTATTTGTGTTTGCTTTGATTGGTGTTCTTTTATTTCATTAGATTTATATGTTGCGAAGGGTTGTAAATAAGTTGAAATCGTCACAAAACATAATTCCTTATAGGAGAGGAGGTGGTAGCGGGAAGCAGTCGTTAAAGGATTCACTCATCACACCAGTTTCCAACACAAACCCAGATGGAGGGGCGAGGGGTTCGGCGAACGGTACTACGAGTTTGATGGGAGGACCGCCTTCACTGATGGGATGCCCACAGATTCCGCCGGACGCTTTGATGATACCACCGAACACGGACGCGACGCCAAATAACGAGTACGTCGAAGAGAACTACTGGTGAGATTGGTGTGGCGCAGTAGATTAGATCCCTTTCTGCTTTCCCGCATGCGTTCCCTGTGTGATGCAACCTTACCGTTACGTTCCGTTTGCCTCTCTTTCATTCGTTTACATATTTTTTTTTTAAATTTAAAAATGAAGCGGATGGGGGGGGGGGTAATGGAGAGAAGAAGCGAGGTGGGTGGGAACAGCCTCGATGTCGTGAGAAGGGTTGACTTGGCCAGCGTGCTTCTGCAGTGTAGAGTGTGATATTTATTGCTGTTGGAAGTATACCTCGGGAGTAAAGCCACGGCTTATCCAAATCCTTTATTCCATTAGATTACTATTTAAAAATTAGCGTTAAATAAGTGAATAAAGCTCATAAAGGCGGAAGTTTTAAGAATAGTTTCCGATAGCACAGATTCATTTTGACTCCCTTTTCAACGCTGAATGCGTTGTTTGAACATTTTTATGCTGCAGCTGTTTGATGTGGTAATTCCATTTGAAAGAGCTAGAGGAATGGAATATTAAATCTGTATTCTTCAAGAATAATGACACATTTCCCCTTATTTTCGGGAAATGGTCGTTGCTCTTCCGGTGATGGTCACATTTAATCATCTGCTGGTGATCATCCTTACATCACAAATGCATGACTGCTTCGTAAACTTTCTCAGAAGTATTGATGATAAAAAGATGACGTGTTTCACTACAAGAATTTTACTATAAGGTTTCCTTAGTGATCGATATCATTTCGATTACCCAGTCTAATAGTAGGCACAGGTTCGATCGACTCACTCTTGTGTAATGGTTCTGAGAGGGATGTTACGTATCGTCTAAAAGCAAATATGTGAAAGTGTCGGCTGATTCTATTCGTCAATGCACTCTTGTTTATTTTGTTTTCACTGAATGAATCACGATTTAATGGTCATGACAAGTAGACTTTAGACTATGTAGATGTATATCACTGTGCATGAGGAGAGAGGGTCATCGGTGATGTAAAGCCAAGTCTAATGTCTAATGTTAACTAAAGCATAGCACAATCATCGAATAGAATGCCTTGGCCTATAAGTTCCGATTCTGAAGATTTCTGGATGGGAAGTGATGTATTTTTGACGTTTGGTGAAGAACACATTAGTATTTATGTGAGGAGCCGGAAGGTATGGGCTGATACCGATCTGGGATGAATAGTACGTTTAGGGTCTTATGTAGAGGTTGTTGAACGTTTGAGGGACGTGAAGAAGGATATGTTGAGAGGGGAGATCATTCGTTGTTGAAGGATACAGGAGGATTTCTTCGTGCTAGACGCCGAGTAAGTAATATAAATTTAGATGGATGTCGCAAAGCGCCTCTTTATAGCAATGGAATGTTGTTGTTTTTTTCTGTTGAAAGGTCATTTGAGGTTGTTGTTTGCATCTTGCAGGCTATTGCATATTGCAGTCTCCTCAATCTTGACCTCCTCCCTCCCCAGTCTCCAGTTCTTCATCATTTATGTAGTAGCGGCTTTTTTGTAATTTTTTATTTATCTAGTTGATTTATTACTGAGCAATATTGAGAAGTTAAATTATGTCCTATTTGATAACTGAGAATTTCAATTCAGGACTATAAATAAATGAAAGGAAATGTGGAGTGACATGTTGGTGGAACTAGCATGATGCGCCCCTTAGAATCTTGTTTAATTTATGAATCAATTTTCTACAAATCAAAAAAAAAAGTAAAGCAGACGGAATAATGCCCACCTGTCTTGAAAGATTTGATTACTCGTACTCTAATGAAAGATTCGTATTTCTGTGATGTAGCCGATGAAAGACGAATTTCGATTTGCGTCTTCTCGAAATATGCTTTTGGAGGCTATTATAGGATGTGGGTTGTACGTGTCAAATTTTGTGTCCTCACCTTCAATGGTTTTGTGAATTGAGATTAACGGTCAGGCAGAGCAGACACGACATCAGACATAACATTGAATGTGGAGTTGAGGGAATTCGACAAGTGCTACACGTTGCAACGCACATGACAGGCTTGAGGGGAGTGGCTTTGCACCGTTGTGTTCGTAGTGTTTAGCAACTGAGACGGACGATGCTCGATCGCGTGCTTTAGTGCTGCAGTAGGTGGCCGATCTTAACGGAAGCTGTCCAAGTGGGTTTGTAATTTGCGCATGATGCTCGCAGACACACACATTACATATATACGTACATACGCACATATATATACAGACATACACACACATTCACATACACACACAGACATTGATAAACATACATGCACATACACACACATACGCACACACGCACACAAACGAATATTGAGTTGATGATGTGTTTTAAAGCATAGCAGTGTTTGATTGCAATGATGCTGTGCTGTCTAGCGTTCTGTTAACGTTCTCTAGCAGTTGATAGGTTGTTTGTTTGTGGAAGGGATGTGGGAATGAAGGGCTTGCTGGGGTTGCCTGGAACACTACTCCCCTCGTGCAATATAGAGCAGCGCAAAATCAATGAAGGCGTTTTCTACACATAGGCAGAGAACACCCTCTGTGTGTGTATGTATGTATGTATGCTGCTGCAACTACCAACCAATAGAGAGAGATAGCCATCGCTGTCTAGAAAGCTGCGAGTGCGCACCCCCGATCGACGCCTGTTGTTGTCATCGCCCGAATGGCACGCTATATTGTGCCGCTCCGAATAGCGCGTACATTTTACATGTGCGAGAGTAACTTTAAATTTAAAACGATTATTGGCTTGATAGTGGTTTTTTTTCCTTTGTTGAAATTGGTGCCTTTTTTAGCGTTTCACCAAATTTGCTTATTATTGATTGGTCTTTTTCTCTAATTATGCGTCAATTATGAAAATGAATTTGTGGAACGAGGTTATTTCTTTGAGTTGCATAGATCTGAAAATAAAGTTCTAATACTTTTTTAGGAAGAAAGAGGTGAGAAGTCTGAGTGCCTATAATACGTTTTAGGTTTTTATGGGATTCAAAGCAACTTGGAGTTATGTCGTTGCACTAACTTTCATAAGAAACATTATTCCTCACAGGGTCTTTATTTCATCCTCCATCATACAGTTTCTGCAATTATTGTACATTCTTGTGCAAATTATGCAATTTTTTATTTTTATTTTTATTTTTATTTTTATTTTTATTTTTATTTTTTTATTTTTTATTTTTTGGTTGATATGGGTGAAGTTGCGTCACATATGCTATGTTCGTTGCATGAGTGTTATGCCTGTGCAAAGCAGCATGTGTGGAGCAACGAACTCTTCGTGCAATCCGAGAACAGCCGGCTGTCTTGACAGATGTTCGAACATTTGAACACATTATTGATCTTTTTTTTGTTAATGGTTGTTTTAATTTGAGATTTGTGTGTACATCTTCTTGTAGGCAAAGTTTGAGGTTTTCAACTTGGATTGGTCGATCCTAACTCCACCCATCTCCTCATCTAGTTCGTAGTTGCAAGTTGCAGCCAGATTGGGGAATAGGTTGCAGCTGCACAAAAAGAATCTCTGAAAATGAAGAGGAAAGAGAAATAAAAGGAAAATTAAGCAACAAATTTGTTTTGTTCGATGAGCCGGCTAACCTCCTGGCTTCCCTCTTTCATTCATAAATTGAAATCGCATCCAAGTTTTGTTGCTGAAGGAGGTGGGGTTATTTAAAAGTTGATAAGATTAAATGAGATAATATTTTGTTTGAAGTTTTTAAAAAGATAGGGAGGAATGTTTTTAGCCGAAGAAAAACGTTTTGAATGTTGGAGTAAAAATTGAATTTTTTAGCACTTAGAAATTTAAAAAAAAGGGCAAAAAATTTTAAAATCTAAGTTTATTTTGAGAAATTCAAAAAAGAAAAAAATTTTGAAATTAAATTTAATAATCTGAAAATTAGCAAGGTAGTTTATTGTTGAGGGTGTGTTTTATAAAGTTTGTTTATAGACGCATCTCTTGTTTATAGATTGGCGTTTGTTGATAATGTTTGGCCTAAGAGGGAACATTACCTTGGAGGATCATTGTATGCCATATATTGTTTTACCAAATGTTTTATGGACTTTATTTGTTCGCTGAATAATTTTTGAAAATATTTTACTAATTTTGCTCTCATTTCCGATATTATTATAAGCAGAGGTGTATGTGTGTATTAACTAATTAGGTTTGTGTATAAATAATTCTTGCAAAAAAAATTTGACAGTTTTAATGACAGATGGCTGGCATTATTAGGCACCTTTCCGTCTTCGTTTATTTATTATATTATGAGGTTATCCAAAAATAGTTTGGCCATTCATCAGATGCAAACGAATAGGTATGCGCTAATGGGTCCATTTGAAAGTGTTGTGATCGGAAACGTTTTTAATCTGACATAGTAGTGAGTGAGGGAATCAGGAATCACGCGTAGTGTAAATTTTCGCAAGGCCATTCTAATGTCTTTGTTATCGCATTAAATGTTGGTAATATCGATCAAAACAAGCGTATTATAAAAATGAATTATATATATTTATAATGCGGTTTTGTGTTATGTAAATGATTGAATTGCATATATTTATAACACGGTTTTTTGTTATGCAAATAGTTTGAATTGTAATGGATGAGTAGTGTAAACATTTGTATAGGTGGAATGTTGATATTGCTGTGTAATGTTAGGTGCGCCGAACGATTTTCATTAGAGAGCGATCAGTTGCGCGTTTAATATGACTATAGAGGTTAATCACTAAAAGTCATACGGAGTGATAAAAAAGGTGTTGATAAGATAAATAATTTGAAGAAGATTTAGATGGGATTTGATAAGTTGGAATGAGGAGAGGTGATTTTCATATTATACCTGCTCAATATTCGCTCTCGAACGCACCTTGTGCACCTTGGTTTATTTTTTTTTTCTTGGCACGCACGTGTATATTATATCGAAATCTTGGTTTAGTATGAACAGTAAAATAGGGGATAGAGGACTAAATCTTTTTTATAAGGTATAGAGGCGCTTTTTGCCAGAGATTTGTGATTGATAAATAAACTCTAAGATGGTTTTATAGAAGGGGATATCTGCTGTTCAAGATTTTCAAATTGTTTGCAAACTCTATGCGGGTATATCTTTGATTTTAGGAAGGGGCATTTTAGAAGTCATCGATTCTCAAAAGATATCGTTCGAAGTAAGAGTGAAATATACCTTCCATAAATAAGGTTGACCTTCCATAAAAATTTAGGTTAAAAGGGTAAAAAATTTAAAGGATCGACATGCTATGGCTTATGACGATATCATATTTAATAAGTGACGATTGTATAGCTTCTGATTTAATGTATTTCGGGGTGGTTTGAAGCTTTTACTTTAAATGGATTAACGCTTCGATTATACACGTGGCTGTTGATTAAAAAGACTATTTGCACTTCTATAGCATCATTGCTACTTCCCTCGAAATATTGAGTAGTATTGTTTTTCATTTATTTATCGCAATGATCTACCTCCTCCCCCTCCCCCCTCCCCCCCCCCCACCCCAGTGAGGTTTTTGTATGAATTAGGATTCATGGGGGAGGGGGGTTAATTTATAGTTGCGGATTATATAATGATGATAAAGTGATTTTTTTTCATAATTTCTTTTCATAATTTCTTCTCTCATTCTCACAGTTGGTCATTTGCGCCACGCTATGTCATTTTGTGCGGTGTTCTTTCTTTGTTTTTTAGTGTTACATGATCTTAATGGTAGTCGAGTTGTCAAGCGCTATTTGAGCGATAAGGTGGAGAGTTTAGTCGCTAATTTTAGGTCTGGTCGCTACAACGTTGAGTTTTTATTTTTACATTTCTTAAATTTCTTAATTTTTTGCATTACTATGTAATTTGTGTTTGTGAAATGTGTAGGTGGGGGGGTTGTTTTTGAGGAGGGGAGGGGGGGGGGGGAAGATTTGCAAGAACGGATGATGGGGAGGGGGAGTGGTCAGTGGGTGGGGAATGGTTGGGTTGCTTAGAAGCGATGCGTCAATGTCAGCGAAATGTCGCTGTCAACGCATCCCAATCGTTTTTTAATGCTACTATTTGTCAGTGCTGTTTTCATAGCGATGCACCCCTTATTCATTTGTGTATTTAATGTGCTGCCTTTGCGAACACTCCATTTCTTCAATATTTCTCTCTCTCTCTCTCTTTCATTCTTCTATCATCCCTTCTTTTCTTTTTCTTTTTATTTTTATAATATTATTTCTTCCAATTATTTTTTTTATTTTTTTATTTATTCACCTCATATTTTGATGTCATCTTCTTTTCTTTCTTTTTTTTTTCGCAATTTATTTTTCTATAAATGTGATTAGGGAATTTAAGTTTGTGAATTAGAATAAGCTTTTCATGAAAAAAATAATAAAAGAGTTCAAAAAATTGAAAGCAAAACAAATTTTATTGGCAATGTTCCATATTTTTTAGATCTTTTTCAAGAATATTAATACTCATTAAAATGTATTTTTTTAGACTTCTTATTTTTATATATGATAGAGTTATCGGCTTTCATTAGTGTTGTTGGGAGATTTTAGATTAGAAAGATTTATAATTATAAGACAAATTTATGGATTTTATAGGGAAGTTCATTAGCTATCTATCATACAGTAGAAATGGCTTCTATATCGTGCACGTGTATGTATGTGTGTGTGTGTGTGTGGTATGCGTGCGTATGTGTGTGCGTGCGTTCGTGTGCGCTAATCTAAGCGTGCGTATGGGTGTTATTTCTTTGTATAATCTTCTTCGGCGTAGAGTAATACATAGATATATCTAGGCGAGGTGACATTTTGGTCGTAAATTAGTCTTGGCCTTATCTGTAAATGATGGGCATTTAAGTAAATAGGTGTTCGATTAATATGTTATAAAGTATGGATGTTTCTTTGGTGGTCAGTGTATTGAATCTGCGGTGATGGGATGATACCTTATAAAACATATTCATTTGATGAGGTGATTAAAGTTACTTGTTATTTAGTGTTCATCTAAACGGATGCGTTAATACAGGCATAGGGAAACAATTGCAATCACTGTTTAGATTTGGTTGAATGTCGTTGCACTCGATGTTAAATTCGTATTATATTTTACTGTTTGCTTATTGTTATTTTCGGTTGCCGATATGGCTTAAAATTTCAAATGACTTAGTGGAAAAAGTTGGCTAAATTAAGCTGGATTATTAACTTTTAGCTGCTTACGGATATGAATTTAGTGCAGACGGTTTTGAGTTAGCCTGTCGAGTGATGTACTTTAAAAGTTTTTTTGAATTAGGAAACATGTAGGAAATAAAGCCCCCTCTCTTTATGTTTTCCATTCCCTCCCCCCCCCCCCCCTCCCCTCCAGTATCCTCCAATTTTATCTTTATTTATTGAAAGATTCCCTACTATAAACGCTTGTATTTTCTGGATCTTATTTTCAAAGAAACGGAAGTTGTTAAATTAGCTAACTTCACTGTTGGTTTAAGAATGTGAATCATAGTAGCGCTGGTGGATAGGAGAGGGAAGAAAAGTAAAGTGATGCACACAAGAGAAATTTTTAGAATTCTAGATTTGATTAAATTATAAATTTGCTAAAGTGATTATCGTAGCGTAAAAAAATAAGTCATCTTCGTGGCCCTTACCTTCGTCCAATGCCCTCTCTGTTCTGTTCATTAGGGAAACAAAAATGTGTGTCGTTTTTTTTTTGTTTTTTGTTTTTTTTTTTTGAAAACACAAACAATGTTTTAGTTAGATGGGAAACTCAGTCATATGTGAATGTCTCAACGCTGCACAGGCTTAGATGTATGGTTTTGCGTAAACCTAGTCATAACAACCCTTTAGGGATGTAGCTATAGAAGGCCTATGAGGATGAAGCACTTATATTGGAAGGGTCCCTCTGTGCACATATTTTGGATTCTTGGTGACTTCTATTTTTTTTATTTGAAAAGATATGGTGGATATTTTAGCGATATCATCGAACGGGAAGTAATTTGATGATATTCGTTGATCTGATCTGAAGTGATATGCTAATAGAGTGGATTTAGGGTGACAACCTGAATGATGTGTTGTCTTCACACAGGTGTCCACAGGTAGTTTTTATTGGAATCGCTCTCTTTTTCCCGAATTTAGGCCGTTTATTAACCGGGTGGAGGTTATTGATTAGTATTTTCACTCATCACCATTAATGAGCGAGACGATGAGCTTGAGTACCATTGCCGCTTGAGGAAAATTTTGGAGCATTTTAAAAAGACGGGGTGGAGGGGGAGGAAGGGGTGAGAGAGTAGGAGGGAGGGAAACTTTTTAATTGGTTCTTTCCAGAGTCGATGATAATTCAATGATGTCATTACTTTTATACTATAATATAAATGCATAAATAATTGTATTTGTGCTAAATAATTTATGTTGAATTTTTAAGGTATTTGGATACGGCCACAAATGGCTTCTATTATTTGATGGATGGTAATCAAGGTTGGAAGAAGAAAGTAAATCAAGACAACAGTGAAATACCTGCCACACATCATCACTATCATAACGTCGCAGTTGCACACGGTTATCCTCAGAAACCACCCATCCCATCAGCAAATCAACAACAGCGATCACGTAGTAGTAAACCATCGATGAACGTCAACCAAGCATCTTCTAACAGGTTGGCCGTTTTCTGGGGTTTTAAAATGTTGCGATGAGTGTATAATGCTGAGTGGCAGCTTAACCCTAAAAGGTTTTCTTTTTACCAGATTGCTAAGAAACGAGCGAACTTTAAAGCTTGTGGATTTATAAGTAAATATAGAGAGCCGACACGGGGTACTAACTACAATAATAGGTTATAGTTTTTAGAAAAAGCTTGACAAAGGGGAAGTGATTAGGTTGGCTAGCCATATACTGTGTTACTTGTGTGTTTATCTAATATGCATTTCACGTATGGGGCAATCCCCATGGCTGATTTAAGTGAAACGTCTAGGATATGCAGCTGGAGATTTTCCCGGTCACGTTTGGCAAAATCCTACGAGGTGAAAAGGCAGTTACAACAAATTTGACTTGCAAGTTTATTTATTTGGTATATATAAGGTAAGTTGTGAAAGGATTGTAGAGAAGTTATTAAAAAATGTACACATTGTATGAGAAGGAAAGATTCAAAATTCAGCTAAAGAGAAGGGAGAACTGAAAGTGAGGAGAGTGAGGATGTGTTGTTCCATGTCGATTAAATTGTCAAGACGCAAAGCTGTGACTGAAATCTTCGCGGACGTTGCGGTGGAAGTGGTGACAAAAAAATTTGATATGTTTAGAAATGTTTATAGTTTCTTTTATACTCACCAAAAATCATTTGGAGGGGGATAGCGAGTAGATTTGTAGTGTCATAAAATAGGGGACCTCTTTGATTACGAATGGTGGTGATAAGAGATAAGAAAGGTTTCAGGCCGAGCAAACGAGACGATACTTCAACGGCTGGCTCATCAAATGGTGTAGGCACTCTTCAGCAACAAACACAACAGCAACAGACACAGCAGCAACAACAACAGACACAACAACAAACACAGCAGCAACAACAGTGGGCGTCAACATCGAGCGCACAGCAGAATGGCGCTCCACGCATGACACGCCCATATTTTACACAAGCACAGACTGGTTTTATGGGCAGAGGACCAATGCCAGGTGGTGGCCGTATGAGTGGTGTAGATTACTGGCATAAGAATGGTGGTTCAGCAGCAGATGCTGTTAAGAGACAATATCAGCAGCATGATCGAAATGGTGACGAACAGCATACCGATAAGGGTAAAGCATATTACCAGCGTAATGATCGTTGGCAGTCTCGAGGATCGCATCCTCAAGCACCACCAAAGTTGACACCAGCACAGAGGCGTGCTCGTGGTCCGTTACCTGATTGGGAGGGCGATGGTGGTGAAGAGGATAATTTCGATTATATGGATTTGATGGAAACTCAATATTCGCAGTATTATGCAATGTCGGCGGTGCCACCATTCGATCCAGCGGCGACCGGTATGGATGCGGCATTGGCTGCAGCAATTCCAGGCCTTATGTTGCAACAAGCACAGCAACAAATGGCTGCACTCGCGTTTAGGCAACCACCGATTGCAGCAGTGCTTAGTCCACATTTATTATCGCATCCGCCACCTAGTGTAGCTGCGGCCGCAGTTGGAGGTGCCCCAACAGAATCGAGACCCGATTCGGCTGCTTCTTCGTTGACATCGAACACAGTTCCAGCGACGCCAACAGCACTTTTATCGCCATCTGGCGCTACAAATATAGCAGCGAAACCGGAGCTGACATCGATTGGTGGACCTCCGGGTCCTGCAGGTCTAGCAGGCGCACCATTTGCTGTTTATCCACCAACCGCTGCGTTCTTGCCTGTGAATGACGACACGCTGAAGGATTATGTAAGGAAACAGATGTAAGTGGTGCTTATTTTTATCTACTTGTGCGAATTTGCATTTGTAAAATGCATTTTCATAATGCTACTTGTATGCATTTGCATATATGTACACGTGCCTCTTCGGTAGTTTCAATTCGGGTGTTAATGAAACTAGAATTACGAGCTTTGGTCGGTATACTAAACACTAGAGGTTGATCTTTCTGCATTGTTTGGGTTGGTATTACATTTTCAGATTTGAAAATTGTTAAAGACATTTGAGAATGAAAAATTTGCATATGTTTTGCACCGAACTTTTTTTTGATTTTATTTGTGAGTCGTGGAACAAAGAATATTTTACAGGAGGTTTATATCATCGGGCGATATATAAAGTAGAATGTGAAGAGAATTCGAAGTCGTTTGAATATTAAAGAAAGAATTGCTTATTTGACAGCTTATTGAGATTATTAATGTCCCTAACCTATGATTAACACGTTGATAATTGCTTAGTGCTGTATTGCATAAGCAGAAACGTGGATGTGGGTGTTAGATTCTGATCATATCTGTGCCATCGTTTGTTGGATTGATTGTATAAAGGATATGATGAGTTCGCATTGTTCTTTATGAAGAGTGATGCTTCAATTTTTTTATTTTTCAAAAAAAAAAATTAACAAATTTTCCATTCTCAAATGCGTCCATCATCTTCCGACATCCGGAATTGGTTGTCACCTCGATTGATAAACCGATGAGCGAGAGTCTTTCCTGAATGGGAAAAAGTTTTCACCGATTTTTTTTTTCTTTCATCTATTCCTGGCAATTTATTTGCACATCTGTGTCCCCACATCGGATGGCGTTTGTGGCTTGCAACTGGCGATGATTGTCAGCTGAAAGTGTTGAGAGGGAACAAGCTCATTGATTTATTTCAGAGAATATTACTTTTCGTCAGACAATCTGCAGAAGGATTTCTTCCTTCGACGCAAAATGGACAAGGATGGCTTTTTGCCTTTATCTCTGATCGCGAGCTTCCCTCGTGTGCGTTCGCTCACACAGGATCTCGAACTGATCGCTGAAGGCCTTCGTGGTAGTGAGAAAGTTGAGATCAGTGAAGATGGACGGAAGGTATGATTCAGATTGTGCCAGGTGATAAAAACAGATGTTGTCATATTATCGCCCTCATCCTGTAAATATGGGAAAGTACAATGTCATATCCTTGCATTTTCGCTAATCATTTTCTCTTTCCTACAGCGTATGTCCTTCTTCCTCGATCTTTTCCCAGCCATCCCCTATGAGGATGTTTAATTTCAGCTTGATTTTCAAAGGCAAACGTTTCGACGGTTGCAACTCATTTATTTGTGAGTCATCCGCATATGGGTGTCTCTTCTTCTATTTCTTATGAAGTTTTGCGGTTCTACGTTTTGGCAAATATCTGTGGCTTAATTTTTGGCCTTAACTTGTGGCTTAATACTTTGATCAAATTTAAGTGCTAGCCAAAATTATTTAGTCATACGAAACGTTTCTATATATGGAAATATATTGGCAGATGGACTAAGAGTTGCCAGTGCTGTTCTAATTGAATGATCCACAAACGGTGAGCGTTGATTTGGTTAGGGCAGGCACCAAAAATTTAATATTTTTCGATGAACTTCTTTCAAAATTGCGGAAATTTTCAGTTCTTTCCTGAGCCATTTTCTAGAATTCCCAGGATGTGGGATTGCTACTTGTCTGAGCCGAATAGGTTGATTTGGGCGTGAGTGCATTGCGGGTTTTCTATATGTAAAACTGATGCTATGATATCTTGCAATACGGGGTAGTGGTCTTTTTTGTGGTGGTGATGGTTGGGCACGATCGCTTTTTTATCGCATTTGACGCGTAAGTGTTGCGTTGGAATATCGGTTGAGCTCACTCAAAGTAACTCATTTTTAACCATCCTACCCGCTTGAATTTCCTTCTTATTTTTGCATTTTTGCTTTGTTGGGGTAGTTTTATGCGAAATCGAATATGAACATAAATGTATTAAAATTAATCGAGAGGTGCTAGGGAGGTGTGAGTTAGAATAGTTGAGAAGAGAGAGATTGGGAGGACGAGGCAGTTGGATTGATAAAGATGGATTCGAGAGGGGGAGAGTAGCTTTTTTTTTTCAATACCTTAAGTGAACATTTTTATCGTGCAGAAATATACTAAAGCGAGGCGATACATTATTCCTACTCCTTACTTGCGTTCAATCAAAGCAAGAAATGCATGGAACGCAACTAACGTACTGCTACGAGTGACGCTTCCCAAGAAGATTTTATGGCTGAGGGAGCGGTATTCGATTTTTAAATTCCCTTTCTAATTTTGTGGGTTAAGTATTCGGTAACCATGTTTGAGCAGTGTTTGGAATGTGCACAAGGCCCTGTTCAATAGTTATTCATCGCTGTGCTCTTCACCTGTTTTATTTCCACAGGTGCGTAAATGAACCATGTGTTATTGGAATGTTTGTTCATCGGTTGTTTTTATTTAGATTCGGCCTCGTTCCAACCCGCAACAATGGCCACTCTCACCAGCTACACAGACGAGCGAACCAGAGGACACTGGTGTTCGACGCCCGTCAGCAACAAGTCCCCTAAGCGGTGACGATTCCTCTTCACTACCTTCCGCAAAGGAAGTGAACAAAGATACGAACGAAGGGGAGAAGGAAAAAGAAAAGATGGCTGGCAATGTTGATGCATCCGTACCTCAGCGTGAAGTGAGAACGAAGACGGATGGAGCTGGCGGGGAAAGTAATAAGCAGACGACTGATGCGCCTCCACTTCATCCAGAATCGAAAGTGGAGGACTCTGTACACAAGAAACTCGAAACGAAAAACGAGGAAAAAACGAACGAGCCGCTAACAAAAGCGAACAAGGAACCCGAATTAGTGCAAAGGAAGGAAGTAACTGAGAGGGCAACCCCGACCGGAGAACAGGAAGTAGAGGACTGGCAGGAGGTTGGAAAACAATGTTGAATTCGCATTTTGTGATATGGTTTTTCGTTAGAAGGATGAAATTTTTTTTTACTGACCTTGTTAGGTGGGTATATTGGAAGGGGGGGGGAGGCTAGGGAGGCTACAAGGAGGACAGTAGTAAATGGAAAGCCATTTCGTTACAGTTATGCAATGCATTATATCGAGAAGTTCTAAAAGTCATTGGTAAAATGATTTGAACGATTGAAACGATTGCTGAGCTTTAAAACGCCGGCGAATGTAATTACTAGTGCATCACTGAGTAGCACGTTATGATGTTGGTTTGTTTCTCTCAGAGAATTTCTTTTGAAATACAGCCACTCCCTTTCTCTCAAAGGAAATTGTGTTCACGTCGCTTTTTTCGTGCTTTAATAAAACAACTCATCGTCCCGTCTCGTTGACTTTGTTCAGTGCGATTTTGGTTTCTTGCCGAAGGTGGTATAGGAGAGCAGTCCATTTGCATATTGCTGGAAATGGTTTTAGTGAGCATGAGAGGAAAAAAGATATTGAAGGAGGCAGAGGAGTGCACTAAAATCATTTGAGAATGTATAGATACTTTAAATTAATCGTTGTTTAAGAGCATACTCGTTTGTTTGTCATCGTTATTGCATCACCGTCATGTTTTAGGCCTCATATAACCCCGCGGGGTATCGTAACGATCTGACTATGTTTCGGTTCGACCAAGTCCACTCATATTTTTGGCCGTGTTTCCCTCTGGGGACATACTATATTCATTACTAGTAAACAATAGCAATTTTGAGTCCGTTTTATTATGTTCGATTTTTTTACGACATAAGCATCATATCAGCTATGATTAATTAAATAATATAGTGAGCAGATCACTACCCACCAAATTTGGCGTTGTGATGATCAAAAGAAAGTTGGAAGATTCTCGGTGGATTTTAAGTGTAGACACGACAGGACGCATGTATTGCGAAGTACTTAGTTTTCTATTTTTTGCGAGTTTATCTCAAATGTTAAAGCTAGCAAACTCATAGAAATCTGAGGTGTAATATTCGGGCCCTATTTAAGAGGTATTTTTTAGGTTAAAAGTCGTAAGCAAAAGAAAGGACGGCATGGAAATAGTTCGAAGGTAGCAGCGATGCAGCAGCAACAGCAACAACAACAACAACAACAGCAACATATAACGGCCCTTCCATTGGCACCTCATTCGACTGCAGATCTCGATTTCCAATTCGATGAAGAAATTGGCAATGAGGCAGATATACCTCATAGAAAAGAGAAGAAAGGTGGAGGTGGCGGTGCTATTATTGCTGATAGATCAATGACGTAAGCTTTTGCGGTTATTTCCGGTGTTTCGTTGTTGTCCTTATAATTTGATTCATCTTAGATAACAGAGGGTTGGATGATGGAGGTGCAATGGCCATATAAGCAATTAAAATAGTGTTTTGACGATTGGGTTAGTTAACTGCAAGAAGAGATATGTGGGAAAGATGTTTTGGAAAATGTGAGTGTAAGCAGTCAATTCATTTTGTTGACAAGAGAAAGGATGAAGTGGTGGTGGGGGGAGGGGGTATTTCTTTTATACAGTATTCTCAATTTTCTGTGTTCTTTGCTCTCTTCTGCACTCTCTTTGTTGTGTTGTTCACCTATGCGTACCCGGAATTAGTCCCGGGTAAAGGAGTAAGTTTAAATTAAAATTTCAGTATGAGCTCCGACGAATCATCGGATGAATTAAGCGACGCAAATGTAAAAAAATTAATAATAGTAACGCAGACACCTCCACCACCAACAAAACGCCAATACGATAGAACGGGTGATTATACGACACGAGCGAAGATGAATCAAAGATTGAATGAGGAGGTCGAAATGGGGCTTAGGCGTTATGAATATGAATTGTGGAGCAATAAAGAAGCCGAACACACGGTAAGTGGAAACTACATTTGTGTTGATTGGAGGGGCAAACAATAATGTTTTTTTTATTTTTTAATATTAAAAATTTTCTGTTCATAATTTTTTGCGGAAAGGAATTTTGCTATCATTTTTTTCAGAAATTCTAAGATTCATAAATTTTTTAGATTATTTAGCAAATAATTTTCTCTTGGATGCAGATTAATTGCACTCTAATTTCTTCTGTTTTAAATTTCTGCATTTTTTTCATCGCTTTGCCGAGCATCTTGACAGCCGGTGAAATAATCTCGTCGATTTCTGAATGTTAGTATTCTCCAACAGATTTTTTTTTGGGGGGGGGGGGGAAATCGTGGTACTCTTTTCGAATTTAACTCCTGAAGATGTTTTTCAGCAATTGCTTCTTTTTTCTGATCGTGGTAATTCTTCTATCGGAAGTTTTTTTGTTGCTTCTCGGTTCTGGGAAGTTTTCGAGTGGGCCGAAAAAATTGGAAATCAGGTTTAGATTGG
Organism: Baylisascaris procyonis; assembly: GCA_037389465.1. Lineage (NCBI taxonomy): Eukaryota > Metazoa > Nematoda > Chromadorea > Rhabditida > Ascarididae > Baylisascaris > Baylisascaris procyonis. The sequence continues at coordinate 459,909 of JAZARR010000110.1, forward strand.
GAGACCGATATTTTAATTCTGCAGTTCTGATTACTTTTTTTTTTCAGACCTCAGTGAAAAAGGTCGACACTGTATCGGCGGAGGAGTTCAAGCAGCTGAAAGGAGGTGAAAGTACCTCAAAGGAGAGCTCACAAGAACCTCCACCGAAAGTGATTCCCACACCGAACGAAGTGCCAGCTATATCGTCTGTTTGGACACAGAAAGCTCGTGAACGAGCTGCTGCTGCTGCTGCAATGACTGTACGGTTTATTTATTGGTTTTACAGGATTTCTTAATCGGCATTAACATATTGTGTTGTAGAATAAAATTGAAGGTATAGAATAGACAGGGTTTTGAAAAAAAGAGGGTTTTTATGAGAGTGTTACCCAGTAGGAATGGTTAGGTGATTTAGCTACGATATCTTAGAACTGGATGTAGGAAAAGTGGTGGAAATCTAGGTGTGCAGGTTATGACATCTAAGTTGATAGTGGTGATATTTCGAAAATAATAATTTAAAAATTAAAAGTTTATGAGGTTTTTGGAAATGATCATCGACTAACTTCATTGAGTTTAGGCTGGAGTGTCAATATACTCTTCGAAGTTGAGGCTTTATATTGGTATTGCAGGAATCGGTGTTTTTTATTTTATTTTGAAGTCGCTGAACACAGTTGTTAATACTTGCCGTTAATACTTGTGCTAAAAGCCATAAGCAGTAGATTCAATGACGTCATATATATGTTTCATCTGCGCAGATGTGCGTCTGGTTTTGTTTTTAAATGATTCCATTACAGCCAAAGAGTCCACTAGCAAAACGCGAATCAGCACGTGGTAAAATGGTTCCACGCTTCTATCCAGTCACTAAACAGAACTCATTGCCCGATCCATCGTCACCAAGGAAACAGAAGACACGCCATAGCAAGAATCCGCCGATTGAGACGTCAATTGGTTGGGTGCTTGGAACACGCTCCAGAACGTCTTCTCTTAATGCGTGAGTTTGTTTATAGCTGATCTCTAAATTCGGTGCGAAGGGGACAAACTTTTAATGACAGGTGGGTCTGTCTTGAATTACGAGTCTTAAAGAATTGGAATTTGTTGACTCGAATTTTCATCTATATAGGTTTTCATTACACAGATGTTTCATCTATTGATAGTTTCATCAGTGTTGATGCTTAAAATCAAGGGAATTTCGATTAATGGTGCTCGTTTAAATGGTGAGACGGTGAGAGACGTATTGCTTTTGATTCGGCAACGTTTATTTTTTCATTTTCACTTTTAAATTTAACGCAGTTACAAATATTCATTGGTATGATGGTTTTAGGATATATAAATTCAAATAAAGAAGTGCTCACATTAAATGGGAATGTGCCTTATTATGCCTTTTCTTCACAACATTAGTGATGGATGGTATTGGTTGTTGATGCGTAGTTGATCTGCTGATCACGTTTACAGCATATCATATCAGACGGGGACTATGAGGTACATTTCTTTACTTCCTTAACGTCGTCGTCCATGTCGCTGTGCGTATGGGAAACCGCCACATCCGGAAAATTCAAATTGTGGTTCATTATTCTGAATTTCTGATTATTTCGTACTCACCTTAGCTACTTTTCCCTAAGCTGTTGTTGAAATTCATCGACGCACAAATATGGGTAGACGAAATCACTTTCTGGAATATGACCACTGACCAGTGGTTCGCAGGTGCAGTCCGAAAGCGGCAACTATCACTGATTGGTAGTCACTTCCTGTAGCATGACAGCTGACTGTCTATAACCTTAACCAGCCACACACTACTAAGTGTTCACAGCATTCGATTTTTTTTGCACAACTCTTCAAAGCTTGCATAGATTATTTGTTACCTCCATTTGGGTTTCGCATGTTTTGCGTTTTTTCGCCGTCTTATGCAAATTTCAGCCCCAGTGACGTTGCTCTGCGAAATGAGAGACTCCGTTTAGGCATCGCTTTAATTTTTTCTTGGAGTTGCATCGAAAATGATTGGGGGGATGGGAGGCCGACAGGGCCACAGCTCGTTTCTTGTTATGGGAACTTTTCTTAAATTATTTTAATTAGTGAGAGTGGCGTCACGAAAAAATAGGGATTGCGATTATCTGCATATGACGTTAATGCCGTGTGAGAATTGATCTGACTGGTCATTTGACTGCGTTGCATTTGTTGAATTTTTATGAAACATTATATGTACATTATATATTTTTTATTTATTTATTCATTCAAATGTACTTATATATTTATATGTATTTGCTTATTTCGATATGAGAGAACTTGCTTTTGTTGAAGTTCTGTTATTTTTTTTTAATCTATTATAAATCGTAAGGAAAGTGACAGCGTAACTTCACTTAGTGTTCGCTGAAGTTGGATGAAACAAAATTTTCACATATATTTATCGTAAGATGTTCATTAAGGTAATTGCTGTCTGTTGTCGCAACATTTTGTTTTTCTTTCAGAATGATTTGTTGCAGTGATTCAACCGATTCGGCGAATCTACAAGCAGTACCGGGTCCGTCGATACCATTACCGCAGCATCCGTCGATAACTCTTCTACGCGAAAATGGATTCGAGCAACAGGTGTTTTCGCTTTATTTTTTATCAATTATCATTTTTTACTCACATTTTTGGACAGCATTTTTGCCGTTTTTTTTTCATTTAAATAGTCCATATTATCTTGCCATATTTGTGTTACGCTGAATTGAATTTCTAGTGATATTGATAAAATTGATGGAATTTTGTTTTGTTTCACCTATCATCAATTAGATCTCTCTTCAACTTTCTTTTTCCTTTGGGTCTCACAAAGGTGGTGATGTCTGTTGTTAATGATAATGTAGATATGATGGCTGTCGTATAGTGAGACCTGTACCTTCACCATCAGCCGCTGTGATGGCTTTGACTATTTCCGGTAGTCGATAGCCAAATTGGTGGATATTTTATAGAATAGAAAGTTTATGGTTTTTCTGTCGGCGTTTATTGCGAATGGCACAAGAATATTCCGTGGAGGTTTTAGGACTGTTGACGTCATTTTTTTGTATGTTGTTCTCTTCAATTGTTGTTCTCAACAATTCTTTTTTGTTGTTTCGATATTGTGGAAAATGAATAGCGCTGTGATATATTACAATTGATGGCACGACGAACTCATTTCTTCCTTTGCAGAATTTCGCTCTTTCTTTACTATTAAAGCTAAGGAAACAATTTAGAAATGTCTATGTAAAACTTCTAAAATGTTTTATTTTTTAATTCTTATTTTTTCCCAAATTTTCAATATTTTCTAATTTCTTAATTTTTAATATTTTTGTTATTTTGTATTTTTGTCATTTTTCAAAAGAAGTTTTTTTTCGGATAACGGTTCTAATTTCAAAATTTAAAAAAAATTCAGGTGAATTAAAATTTGAGTGAATTTAAGTGAAAGAAAAAATGCAAAATATGAAATTAAGAAAGCGAAAGAGAAGTTGAAGAACAATGAAACACTTTTGGGATGTTTAAATGAGCGTTATTGATTTTTACATCAGATGATGCAACTATTTTCGCTCAGAAGTATTTTTTTTCGCCGTGGAATTTTATCACCATCTTAGTTGGTGCAAAGAAAAATTATGTCAGAAGTTCGTCGAACAAGTGCAACAATATTCGATTTGTACAGTTGTAAACTATTTGTGTTGCTTCAGGTTTATACGAAATGGCGGACATCATGCCTCAAACAGAGGCAACATCTTGGCTTTGGTACTGTGGAAATGAATGCTTTCTTCCGCTTTTTGTCTTTCTTCCTACGTGACAACTTCAATCGGAAGATGTACGAGGAATTCAAGCAGCTTGCTGTTGAGGATGCCCAAGCTGGATATAGGTTAGTAGTTTTTTTGGACGTTCACTGCCTGTTTTTATTGAATGATTAAATTATAATTATCTGATATAAATCGGAAATTCAAAATGTTTTCATTTCCGGAGAAGAGGAGGGGAATTGGCACGCTTCCTGGATTTTTAAGTGAGCCGGAAGATGAAAGTATAGAATTTTTGATGTGCAGAAGATGGTGTTTGAATCAGATTCACGTTGTAATGCAAGATTTTTGTGGAAAGTGGCCTGTTTGAAAGAAACTGTTGGAATGTAAAATTTTTTCGAATTGGAATGTAAAATTCGAATTTTTTTACTCTCACGTCAGCGCATATCTTCGAACAGTCTAAGCAGTACATGATAATTGGCTGACGTTGTGATGCTGGGGACGTTACAATCATTGACGACTGCAATGGTACATAAGTGAGCCATGTGCAAAGAAAGTCTAATGTCCTTGGTCATACTAATGTAGCATTTATAAATATACGAAAGTCAACTCTTCGAATCGCATTTTTGTGCCGTTTTTATCCTTTTTTGTTAAAAACGTTCTCACCCAAACATTTAACGTCCTATATCTGTGCGGAATATCTAATGAATAAAAAGATGATGCAAATTGTTATCGCATACGCTTGAGGGATGATTTTTGTGTTTGTAAAAAATTGAAAAAGAAATGAAAGCTTGATATTTGCTGGAGTTATTTTTATTTTATTTTATTAGAAGTTTATTAGAAGGCTGGAAAACTAAAAATATTTGTAGAAATAAGGAGTGATTTTGTTTTCAGGTACGGACTGGAGTGTCTCTTCCGCTTCTATAGCTATGGATTAGAGCGTAAATTCCGCCCTGAAATTTATTTAGACTTTCAAAAGGAGACGATAGCGGACGTTCAGCGTGGTGAGCTGTACGGTTTGGAGAAATTTTGGGCATTCCTTAAATATTATAGACACTCGCGACGACTCGAGGTCGATGCTTTCCTCAAGGAACAACTTGCAAAGTACAAGAAATTGGACGATTTTGCGGTCGATGTAAGCGTTCAGTATTTATTCGGTTTTATTAGAAGGGTGAAAGTAGTGGATTTTTTTAGTGCTATCGATTAGATTCTCGAAATAATGGTTACTTTGGTGTTTTTTTGGAGTGATAGTGAAGCAGTATGACACCAAGAGAAGTGAGTAATTGGAATGAAGGAAGGAGATGGCAGGCGATAGACAGAAGTGGGGACAGAAGAGTTTCACAAGCGAATCCTAAGAGTACCTGCGATTGTTGCTTCTGGTTTTCTCCTTTGGAACAGCTAGTTTAATAAGGAATATTTGATGTTGTTTAGTTAATTGTAACTCAAACCCGTATCAGACCTGATTTCTGAAGTCGGCTTCTATATCTATGATTAGATGAAGCATACGTTTTTCTTTTACCACAAAAAAGGGGCAATAGAGAGGGCACCTTTCTTTGCAATATTGAAGTGTTTTAAATTAATATTGATCGGATCCGGCTGTCTAAGTGAAGGCAATTTTCAGCCAGCCGGCGCAGCGAAGAGGGAGCTCGCAATTGACGAAAAAAAGACAGTGACGAGTGCGGTAAAGCGATGAAGATTGTTTGCTACTGAGAACGTTGTTTTGTTGGTCTCTTTGCTTTCATCTACTAAATATTTGTTTGAATTGTTGTGCCCTATGAGGCAGAGTTGTTATAGAGAGACTTCTTTATCTCTAGCTCTTCGTTTAGCCATTTTATAGTCGTCGCTTTATCGCGCTTACGACCACCTTTATTAGTGCGGTGAGTAGCGTTTATTAAGGCTAGGTTCGTTGTTTTTGGTATGCGACATTTGTAGAGGTGGGGTTTGATTTGGGGAAGAGATGAGATTATCGTCATGGAATTACGGATTCCTCACAATTCTTAAAGAGGATATAAATTGGAATGTTTGCATTCTTCTGTGTGTAAGGGGGAAGGGGCGAATTGGAGCGATTGGATTGATTTTATTGCGACTTTAATGTGGGTCTAAAGTTGGTGGCATTTTAAAATGCGAAGAACTACACATTGAATGGAAATATGTCTTATGAAAATGTGACAGTTTAAAATGGAAACTGCGAGGTGAAAGTTTTTGTAGGTTGTAATAGAGGTATAATTGAGTGTAGGGAAGGAAGTTTATAAAAATATCGCATGCCAATTAGAACCTTTCGGGTGTTTCTCGACATGATTGCTGTGTGCGTGACGAGGTTTCCTTGTTTGTTTTTTTTTTCGAAGATAAAAAATTCTAAAAAATCAAAAAATGTTTTTCTAATTTTTTTCATTGATAACGTGAATTTTTTTTTACTATCACGATACGAGTAGAAGATGGCTATATTATTCTATTTATGTCCATATTTGTGAGATGGGAAAAAGTTAAGAAATGCGTTAAAGTTTTTATTTAAATTTTCAAATTTGTTTACAAATTCTCTTTTAGCGTATAAAATTTTCAAGAAATTAATAATCTAGACACCTCTTTACTCGTATCTTCCGGTTCACTCGTTTGTTTAAAATTGTTTTTGCTTATTTTTTTCGGTTGGAAACGGTTATTTTGTGTTTTTTTTTGTCGGTCATATTATTCATTACCGTTTCCATCTAATATTTGAAATGTATAATTTAGGTTGGGTATATTGTAACGCAATTTTTATCGTCAAGAAAGGGATTGTCTACTCGTTGAAAATAGCGTTTTGGTATATAAGTAAGGTGACGCTTGACTTATGACGGAGTCATTTTCCTAGAAATTGTATGTCAGGCATCATCTGTGCTTTAATTCCTTGAGGGAGAAGAGGGGAGGGGCGCGGTGGATGGGGGGTGGAGGTGGGGGTACGGAAGGAAGATTAAAAGAAATAAAGAATTTTGTTCGGTAGTTGGTTGCAGCAATTGTGCAAATAATAAAATAGAAATGCTAGAGATTATTCCGCTCGCGGTGGGTTGTTCAATAGAACACATTTACTGCCTATAATATTTTGTCTATAAAATTTCAACTTTTTTTTAGTGATTTACTTGTTCGTTTGTTTTTTATATTATGGTGGGTGGTGTTTTTTTTTAACGTTTGTGGCACTATTTGTTGCAAATTTCGTATGGAGGTCCATTCCTATAGGCTATTTAACATCTGCGCTAGTAAGCAGTAGTCGTTTTATTTTATTTTTTTTCATTTTTTTCATAATGGTTATCTGCTTCGCATATTGTTTCTTGATCCCAAATATCGATCGGACTTTGTGGAGAATTTAGTTGGGTGTATTTAAAGCGGGCAATGATGAACTCCGATTGACTAGTAATATCGCTGCTTTATTATTATTTTTTCACGCATTTTTTTTTTTTATTAGAATAGTTGAGATTTCTTAAATGTTTCGTATGAACAGCATTTTGATTATGAATGGGTGAAGTTTAAAATGTTTTAGAATTTAAAAATTTAGAAATTTTTTTAGAATATTTTATGAAATGCTGTACATCGAAGCAAATATTAAATATTAAATATGCTACTTTGATTAATTGTTGCAAAATATAGGTCGTTTTTTCATTTACAGAATGTCGCTATATTTTCTATCGAATGCGTTTAAAGTCCTAATAAATTGGGGGCACATCGTTATATTCTTTTGGGACGTCAAAAAATAGGAATTTTATTTTATATGCAAATTTTGATTTTAATATGAGATGCCTATGTTGATCACGTCATTTTTCTTATCATAATCTTTCTTTTTTTTAGATTAAAGAACTATGTGGAAAATATGAATCGACACATTGATCGATTTCCGACTAATTCGGCATATTTATTATGTTCATCTAGGAAAATGGAGAAATAATTGCAGACCGGAAGTTGCTGAAATCTTTCTGAAAATTTAATTTAAAGAAAAATTTTATTAAGGGCCAATTTTTATGTTTTAAGAGTATCTTTTATCATATGGGGTTATTTATAGTAGTTGAATTTTTTAGGGGAAGTATGTGTGTAGATGGCTGGCACGAAATTTATTCTGGTCTTCTTTTATTTTGGGTATAATACGTGGAAGATGTGGAAGATTTTCTTTGGGAAAATTCATGAGTAGGATTTGGTTTAACTGGTGGTGATTTTATCGCATATTTGCTAGATGGATAGTGGTCGATATTGATCTCTGATTGCCGGAAGCTAGATGGCTTTAATGTTTAATATCGGTAGTGAACAGGATAGGCGAATATTACTTACAATGCTTCAAAAAAATGCATAAATTTTCGAAGAAATTGCTCGATGTGCGTTTGTTGGTGCCATTTTTCTGAAAGGGTTGTTGGCAGATAAGCGGATGCGATCGTTTTGTCGGTTGGTGTCGGTCACCGGTGTTGTCGGATGTGTGTAGATCGTGTCGGATGTCTGTTTGTTCTTCTTCAGCTAGCGTCATATTCCCTTTTGCACACCTTCCTGATAATTGCTCATTCACTGCAGTTTCATGACGGTGCCTTTCAATTTCGATTTATCTTTACTATACACATCTCATAAAGAAGCATCATGCATATGTATCGTGTTTGTTGTTTGATTGCTTTATTACGGCAGTGATCATTTGTATCGCTTATTCGGTAGCATTGAATATTTCTTCCGGTTTGGAGGGGGCAGGGAGGGGGGAAGTAGGTGTAAAACGTTGAAAATGGTTTATTAAATTAAAGTAACATAAATAAAGCAGAAAAGCTTAGGTCTTGCTCTTTCCATCTTACCGTAGATATGCAATATACGATTGTTGAAGGTGAATTTTGCAAATGATTTTTTCTTTATTGTGGAATAAAACATGCGAAATAAATTAGCTGGTTGTGGTGGGGAATCAGTTCAGAGGGGGGGGGGGGGGAGAGAGAGAGAGAGAAGAGCTTTAACGAAAAAGTTGAAACGTTTTTTGTGTTATCATATAATGAGAATGTTGGATCTGTTGGCGATGCGTTATGTATGGTAAACATATTTAAGCAGTGAATTTTTTTGCAAATATATCAATATCGTTTAGTCTTTATAGGGAAATGAAAGGCGCCGTATTACCCGTTGTTTTATATTTTCTTTCTCCTCCTCTGATGCCTCTAATTAATTTTACGGATTGCACTATCCGCGTGTTTTCTTTATTTGTTTGTTTGAAGTTTTCTTCATAATAGTTTCAATCATATATTATTTGTTTTCGATGTTTTATTACTCACATATTGTATATCATTTAAACGACTGCATGCTTACTTGATGCATCGATAGATGGATGGATCGATGAGATTTTTCTATTAATTTTTTATTTTTCTTTTTTTATCGCAAATCTTTTATGCGGCGGTGGAATGGAAATTTGTATTCACATTTATCGTCTCTTGTATTTCTTTGGTTTCATCAATGAATTTCTATATAAATAAAGTTTTTTTTGTGATGGGATATTAGAAGTTGTGAATATTAGTTGATATTATTGATGATCACTGATAGGGATGTCGAATCTATAAAGGTCCTCAGTGATCGCGGTATCCGTGTCCAGTCATTCGATAGGGAAGCTTCATATGTCGCAGTATCTTTCTAACCATCGTTTGTCATTTGTTATGGCGCTCATGCACTGGTCAGAGTAGAAAACGTTCCACGTTTCTTTGAATACGGCTTGTGTCCAATCCTCCATATATCACGTTCCGTCCTTGAGTCGTTCCTAGCAGAAAACTGACTGATGTGGGACGGGTGTCGACCGAATATTGCCCCACCCCGCCTGTTCCTATGCGACATGTGTCATTCGTTCTCCACGTAATACGTTACTGACTGTTCAACACTGCCAAACCATTGTTCAGCACGACGGGCGATCGTCTCGAATGCAACCAGTGTCACCACAGAGCGACTCTCATCCGCAGACCCACCACTCTGCAACTGAGTCGCAATGCCCTCAAACTTGGGTAACTGAACCTTTAGCAACACACATATGCAACAATGAGAGCGCACAACATATACATATTGGTGAGAATAAAATGTACGAGGTTAATAAATTACCACGATGAACGTAGCAGTCCACATGTAGTGAGATTGGCCATTAATATTCCGTTAACTATTTGGGATTACGCATCTCTGATGGGTAAACAGAATTCTCGATTGATCAAATTGCTTTTACAAGACATAAACTGCTGCGCCTAATGAATCTCACTGCGCCTCAGCAATGCGATTGTAATGTCCAAAAAACTCAATCCGTAAAAATAGCTCTAGATCTTCTCCCGGAGCCACTTCTTTCTCCGGAGCTTTATTTGACAACAATTTTTGAGAATACTTGACATTATAATTTGATGATGGTAAACTATTTAAAAAATTAGGAGATTTCATATAAAACTTTCTATTTTGTTCTCCCGATCGGAACATTTATGATTTTTAACTTATATTTCATATTATTCACTTGTTAGCATTAAAAACTTCTAAAATAGAACGTTAATTAAAATATGTTAAATGGAGGTCCTTCAAAAACAAAAAAAAATCCTATCTATATACAAAGTTGGATGAGTCGGAAGAAAGTCCATTATGGGTGAGTCGAAAGGAGGGATCGAGAATAGTGAAAGTGACAGGGATGTATCTTACGATGAGTATGTGTTTATGCATTAAGGTAGCAATTCCCATTTTCCTTCCTTCCTAATAACTTCTTAATTTATTTGCAAACAAGTGTAACAGGTGTTCCCATTTGTTTTTTTTTTTGAATTTTTCTTTTTTTTAATTTATAACCTCACGCATTTGTCTAGCCCGAATTAAATACAAGTGATTTTAATGCTTATGGTATTTTTGCTTTATATTAATAAACGCTACGGTTTGAATATGCAATTTTTTGTGATACATTTGAGGCGAGATTGAATCAACGTTCAAAATTTGCATATCTTTATAAGAAATTTTTGCAGCTTTCTTTATAATAATATCAAAATTTTTTTTTCACATAATTTTTCGAAGTCACATCAAATTGTTGGGTTTTTTTTTGTTTTTTTTGGAATCATAGCTAAGTTTGAGTTTCAATCGGCGATAAGCGACAACTTTGATCATCTTGGATATGAGATTGCACAGCAACGCAAGCGGAGTGGATTATTTGTTGAAGGGAAATTTTGAAAGGCAAGTCAATATCTGCGACGAGTGTTAACCGTTAATGTTTTTGATTCGTTACCCTCTTGAATGAAGAGGGTAACCGTTGGGTTACGATTACATAAGTGAACGAGAGTTTAGACACTTTAAAGTCATGGAAAGTGCCTCGTATATTTTTTATGAAATTGGAGAATCAAAAAAAAACTAAAGGTTTTCATCGTGTACCAATCATGCAGTCACAGGTGTATCATGTTCGGTTAATGAAGGTGATACAGGTATAATATTTCGTTGCTGCAAAGAAACAACAAGAGCATATGTAAGAGAAACACTGCATATAGCCATATGTTTAAAAGCTCTCCTCCCTCCCCTAAGATAAAAAAAAAACCGGTAGAGATCATGAGGTATGAACAAATGTGGAGATGCAGATATGAATATGCAAAAGTAACGTAGGCAAAGTTATGGTTAGCAATGAGGAGCAGATATCGCGGGCGGATTGAACTGCTCGAAACGTCTCATAAGGCATGTCAAATTACCAGTCATTACCACATCATATGACAAACAGTTCCAGATGGGAACAACACGATAAGCAACACGAGTTCGATTAGTTGATTTCCTTTCGATTTGAAGAGGGTGAAGCCTCGAGCGCCGTGCAAACTTTAACGATCTTAATGCATAAATGTAAATCGAACTGAGCTCTGCGATACCACAAAGGTTTCAAGTCAAAAATACGAAGCCACTGCTCATAATTAGGTTGGAACGGTCCATGGAAAGTTTTCCTAAAACCTGCCTTAGTGAAACGCCGTTGAACTCTCTCAATTATCTCGATATCATTTTTCGCGGACGGGGACCACACCTGACTACAGTATTCCAAAATGGGGCGGCAGTAAACAACAAAAGCTTTCCGATAATTTTCTATGCAACTGTACTGCACGGCACGCAGAATGCAATTCGCAACTTGAGTAGCCCTTCGCGAAATTTCAACACAACGATTATGTCAGCTAAGGTCAAGATTCACATAAACACCTAAATCCTTCATTACTTCCTTTGCAGGAACATCGAGACCACATCAACGCAGAGGACATTCAGTCAAGAAATTTATGTGCAAGACAAAGCATTTCTCGGCAGATATATCGAGTTGCCATAGCTGTGATCACTTTACTAATGAAATTATGTCCTCACATAATCCTTCATAATCTAGTTGGAGCTCAATAATATGTCTGTATATTTTCACATCATCAACATAAAGCTTGCAACAGCTTGATAAGTTCTGTTTCAATGGATTTAATGAGTCCATTGAATATATGCGATGCTTGTTGCAACGGGGGCATTATTTCACATTCTGCGTTGAATGATTGAAAAAAAAATTTCATATTTCTATTACTAGATTCGGCGTCCTGTAATAGGCGTTACTATCCGTTTGCAGAGTGGAGAATACCGTAATGGTGCGTACGCAATGTGGAGCACAAGCTCAGCTCTATTCGTGGTTCGCAATCAGCGTGACATCGTTCTCTGCAATAGCGCGCGTTTTTCTATTCGTTACAAACTTAGAAAAATGACAATTTTCTTCGATATACTTAAAAAAAATTTTTGCGGAAAGTTTTCTGCCGATTACGATTCATCATCAGTAATTTGTTATCGCAAATTTATAGCGCTTTATTTAATTTCAATTTCTTATGTTCTTTTTTATTTTAGTATAGTTATAATATGACGTTTGTTGTTGCAATGATGAAATTCAATGCAATTTTGCATTGCAATACTCATCAAATGATCTTCAAATCTGATCATTAGTGGAGGTCGCTGTCCATTTTCTGAGAGATTTAAGTGGTTCATATAAAACTTGACGGCGGCTGGGATGAGGAGCACGTTTAACCTATGTCTATAAGGAGATGGGTTGAATCTAATATCAGTGGAGTTGCCAGATTTAATCAAATGGGGACCAGGATGGTTTTCACCTATCCGTGAACTGATGGGCCTCATGAAAAGACCCGAACATTTAGTCTAATTTTTTCATCGAAAGATATTTAGAAAGCGTCTCAAAGCACTGTACACGAGTATCAGTTTTATTTTATTCTTGTATGCGGCACCTGCAGGACCTCCTTAGGGGGTCTTAGAGAGTTTCAATCTGAGCTTTCAATTCCCAATGGTATTATATCTCCGATTTTGCTCAAATATTTATCTTCAAGAATTCTGCAGCAGGTTAAACAAGAGTGACAACCTTCATCTTGTTTGCAACAATCCCAAAAATCCTTATTTTTCTTGTATATCATTTCAAAGAATCTTATAAGATTGACCTTAAATTTCGTCCAGGCGTTGCCTGAGACATGCTCGACACGAAATGAAAGACTGAAACGCAGAATTCTAAGATCAGACAACGGCAGATCATATAGACCATAGTGGGAGATTTACGGATCGAAGAAGTAATACTGATGTTCAGTAATTTACACCACCTCTCCCCCTTCCCCCACCCAGTAACGTTTTTTATTAGGAATATGAGACCGCAACTCTGAGTCCCCCTCATTTCTGAGGCCGGAGTCATATCCGACCCCGGTTGCATTTACGAATGCTACCGGAAGTGAATATAGCCGAATCCTCGTCATTTTTTAGTTCGACAAGTGGAGATGTTCCGTTGTATAATGGTTACGAATTTGCTGATTATCATCTTCTTTGTCAATGGCAATTGGGGAAAAGTTGAAGTGCATTCTGATAAGCACAACGATGCTATCACTTCATCGAGTTTGAACTCAAAAGAACATAAAGACGAGCATGTCGAGAGCGAAAATCATGCTAAGCTATGTAAGCTACAATTCACATTTTTCTATAGTTTTAAAACCTAAATTGTGAACATTTCTGGCCTATTTCATATTTAATTCTGTCCAATTGTGGCCGATCCGCATTTTCCATTCGCTGTTTAAAAAGGTTTGTCAGCAATGCTGACAGTAGGCCCATATCTAGAGGTTGATTTCGTTTTCTATGCTAAAGCATTCAGCGGTGTTGAAACAGGTTTCTTCTAAGTTTCACACAACAAAGGAATGGTTCGGGCGAGAAGGAGAGGGGGGGGGAGTCGAAGAGGAGCTGAGTTATTGTGAAAAAGGTTTTTTTGATGATATGGTTATTTTCTATTTCAACTTCTATAAGACAAGATGGTTTTATACCAAATTTTATAGTTTCCTAAATTATTTACATTTTCCCTTTTTTGACTTCATTCATCGTTCAGTGGAAAAGCGCTGTGGTGAAAATTTTACCAGATGATGGTTTTATTACCCAATAACGGTTTATGCAAATTACAGATAAGAACGCACTTAAATTGAAACGAAGAGAGCAGTTGAATGCAGTAAAAACAATTTTGGCTATGGATAATACGAAAAAACGCAACACACTCATCATTGATCTTATCAATGGAATGCAGAAAGTTTGTATTTTTCCTGTATTTTGTGAATTCATTTTCAAATTGAACTCTTAGCCGATTCTCCTTTTAAATAAAGAGGATAATCGGCAAAGATCAGTAAATTACACTAATTTTTTAATTGACGATACTGGTTGGAAACCATGAGTTGGAACCGGGTATGTGATCGGTGGTTATGCTTGAAGGTTATAGCTCGGACTGGGATATGTGTCTAGTGGTCATACCTGAGGCTCATAGGTTCGACCAGAATATGTGAACAGTGCTTATGCCTGAGGCTTATAGGTTGGATCGGAATGTGCGACCAGTGCTTGTGCCTGAGGTTCATAGGTCGGACGAGGATATGTGACCAGTGGTATGCCTAGGATTGCAGATAGGATCGGCAGTTGTTCCTACTTGTAATTAGCTCGTCGTCGCCTCAGAGTGTGGTGCTGTTCTAAATGCTTGATGATGGTTATCTAACGCTTCAAACTTTTGTGTTTATGCGCCACTGTTTGCATAAATGTATTGCTTCTTATTATTGAATTTTTTAAGTCTTTATTTTGGCTATTTTTTATATTTTTGAGCTATGGATAAAAAAAAGTATAATTTTCTGAACTTGCATGTTTCAAAAGTTTTCGGTTTATTAGCCAAAGATAATTCAACAATTTCGGCCCATTTTTTCGAAATATGAGAGTTATATGCAAATATATTTAACTAGTAAATAATGAAACTATTTGTGATTGATATAGAAAAATCGATTGATAGGTAATCGATGAGGCGAAACAGATGATCGAAAAGGCGAACTATGATGCTGGAGGGGTATTCCCATTTGCGAATACTCCATTAAAAGAGGCAATTGGGAATGTGGTCGAGAATACGGCTTTCTTTTGTGAATTCGCACTCAGATTTCCGTCTATTGTCGGTAAAAAGTGAATTAGATTTCCGTCTATTGTCGGTAAAAAGTGAATTTTTTGCTCTTTAAAGGAGATTTTTTTCAAAAATATATTTCTTAAGAAACTACAATTTGCATAAATCGACAATTTTCATAACTTGATATCTAGAAATACCACTTTATTTTATCTAAGCAATTATTCGTACTAGAGAAATTCTTTTTAATTATCGTTGGTTTTTTTTACATATTTTACAAATATTTGCTAATGATTTTAATCAGTGCTAAATTTCTGTCATAGTGAAATAAATAATTGGACGTTTACATCATCCTAGTGGTTTCGTTTATTACTAGATTCACTGATAGCGTTCTCTCATATCGATGACTTCTTTTAGAGTTTGGGAAAATATTTAAATATTTATATTAATGTTTTTGCAAATATAAAAAAATTATTTATAAATTTATCATTAATTATTACAATGATTGTTGAATTTAGATATTGGAATGATGATAAATTTCGATCAACAATAGAGTGGGCTTATAAATTTAGTGAAACGGCCGATCTTTACGATGATGCAGCTCGGAAATTGTTGAATTTAGCGGGCCAGGAATTGAATATCATAGCGAGGTTTGTTTTGAAAAACTTTTACGCTATCGAATTAGTAGTTTCTACCATAAAACTGTAAATAAAAGCCCTTCCCAAACTCACGAATATAGCCTTGTCCATATTTCAGGTAATTTGCGACGAAATCATCGTTGTGTTAGTGAGCGTATTTCCCTAATAAATTCCTTTCGCTGTCATTGTGGCGTAGTATAATTCTTAAAATGAATCTATTTTGCGGTGTTTATATGCTGATGTATTGTTTGCTGAAAAATGAAGAACTGAAATGGTGCCTTTCCCTCCCCTTCCCTCTTCCTCCTCCCCTCCCCTCCCCTCCCCTCCCCTCCCCTCCCCTCCCCACCCCCTCCCCTCCCTCCCCTCCCCTCCCCTCTCCCCTCCCCTCCCTTCCCCATCCCCCACATGTCACTTTCTCCCGTCCTAAAATATTGCGTAATTTATAACGAAGTTACATGACGTTTTTCGTGTATACAAGTCGCAGAGGAGTAAGAAAGTTTTTTTTTCGTGAATGTAGTCAGTTGGTGGTCCGCTGATATCTTCATTAAATAGGTGAGCAGAGTTTTTTTGCACATATAATTAATTGTGAAAGTTTTTTTTAGTATATATATATTGTAAACGAATCGGAGCAATTTCGTTTTCCGTTGTGCATTTTAGTGAGAATTTTTTTTTTGAATTTATTCATGAAAAATTTGGACGTAATGCAATGCAATTTGTTTATTGCATTTGTTTTCAACAGATTGGATCATTACAAATCGAATCATTGCAATTATCCATTTAAAAGAAAAAAAAAATTTTTCTATATTATAATATAATTTATTATAGAGAAGAGGATTTCATTAATCCATACGATAAGAAGCAAATAAAGGAACAAATCGAACGAGAAGCTATTAAGAGAATCGATGAAGCGAAGGAAAAAAAACTACAAGAGAAGAAAATGGAACGGAAGAAGAAAAAAGAGAGGAAACCAACATTGACGAAAACTGAGCTTTAATTTATTATGATACGATTACATTCTCATGGTTCGAACATCTTTTTATGAAAAATTTCAGCGGAAAGAAATTTGATTTTATGATTGAAATTTTGGGTAGATTTTTTTGTTTGTGTGGAAATAATTGGCAAAATTTCAAAAAAGTACCGAATTAAAAAAGCCTGTTGTATAATGATTTGGAGCAATTTTCACTTTAAAAAATAACGAGTTCAGTTATTTTATAAAATAAGAATTTATATTGTTTATATTAATCGAGTATGAGATATTGAGTATGAGATAGGTAATGGTTTGCGATTTCAAGTTTAGATTTGCGTAGAAGATGATTTGCATCGTTATTTCAGAGTAAAGCAATTAGTTGTTTATTATTTATACTTTATTGAAATAATTTTTCTAATCAAAAGAATTCGAAAATAATTCGCGTTCAATAAAGTGAAAGAATATTTAGTCAATTTATTTATAGAGTAGTCGCCATTGTTAATTTTGACAGAATAAAATTGTGGTTTAATTTTGAAAATAAAATTAATGTAATTGACGAGTGGAATATTTACAGTTATATTGTATATTATATTATTTAATCGTTGTTGATGTATATTTTGTTTGTTATTTATTGTTTTTTTTTTGAATTTATGCGGGTGAATGAATAATTTTTTCCGCATTTTTTAAAATCTTTTTCACTTCAGAAATTTAGCATTGTTTTTTTCAGCAGTCATTTATTTTCTATTCGTTAAGTGATGACGTATATTTATCCTTCTTAAAATTATCTTAAGTGTTTACTCTAGATTGGTGAGATTGATGAGTCATTGTACCCTCAGGTACCAAATGATCGCATAGTTGATTGAATTACCTCTGAAATACTCTGAGGTTAAAAAAAGCTTGACTGATAGAATTCTAATTTAATATAGTATTCGTTTATTTTAGTAATTACCTGTGAAGGTTATATCCTGTGAAAATAAACATGACGCAATTCAGAAATTCTGAAGAATTTGTGTTTATGTGAAGAAGTTCTATGTGAAAAATTCGATTGTAGTATTTTTGGGCGCACGGGTAAACTTGTTTCCTTACCCGCCAAAGGGTTGATTTTTCTTTATAAGAAGAGCATTGAACTTGTTTAGGTTGAATTTTTTTCTCTTTCCATAATTTTAAATATTTGAAGGTATCAAACTTATGAAAACAGGTTTTCCCAATTTTATGAACATAGAGAGTTTTATTCGGGGAATATTTCTCCAGTAGGTTCTTTAATTATTCGTAATATTTGCCTTTGATGATGTTTAATTAAATGCCTTTAATTAAGCCTTAATTAATTAAAAGGTGTCTAGATTTGTTTGTTATTTTAACGATATCATATTATCGATTCACTTAATATTCTCGATTGTTAACATATTTATTTCTACTGAATATGAATTATAGTTCACAGACTAAAGTATATATTTTTTATATTAAGAATCTCCACCTTTGGGCTTTTGCATCGTTGGGGTATCCCCCTCTCTTCCCCCTCCCTTACGAAAATAAGTCCTTTTTTAAAAGGCCCTTTATGTTGTATGCTTTCCCCCCTTTCCTGCATACTTTCCTCCATCTTGTGATGCGGAAAACTGTGGTTTTCGGCATAATGTTAGGATAAACGTCTGTTGCCAAATTTGCAAACTGTATAACTCCACAACCCTCCTCAACCCCCCCCCCCCACTTCCTTGAGTATAGGTGATTTTTCGAAGGCTATGATCGCCGTGAGTAGAAGAGCTTATAAACGGGCGTATATTGCATATTGTGGATGTGTTAATTTTTGCATATTTTAGTCGAGATTATTAAATAAATATTTTTAAACATATTATAACAGCGTTTAAAGTGTTGAAGATTTGTTTTCGATTCCCAGAAGGACTGTGTTCGTATTTCTAGTTGATGTTATTTGTAATGCATTGAAATTTGCATTCCCATATATGCTTTATTTTATTTATTTTTATTTTATTTACTTTAATCAACGCCACCCGTCTGCCCCTTCCCCTAACGCCTCGTTGAATATAGGTGATTTTATTATGAATAAATGTCTCGTCATATTGCTTCCATTTACGCATAGGTAAAATTAGTTGTAAGGTTGCGTGAAGGTTAGAGGTTAGACTGGTCTCGTGTTCTTCAGATGCTGACGAATCGATTCACCGTTGTTACACTTAAGGAGAGGATCGGGGCTTACTCCACCAACTTCATCTCGATAAGGGTGCTGGCCGGAATAGTTCAGTCGGACGGAACCAGGGAATCTTGTCGGAGTCCATTTACAGCCGTTCGCTTAGTAAACAATGTGAATGGATGTTTCCTTTAATAATTATCGAGAAATGAAGAAAGAGCCTATAAAATGAGTGATGTATTAGTTGAAAAAGAATTTGTTGGCCATCGATTATAAATTATAGCCATATGTAATTTACATATTATTATTTTTATATAGAAATTATTATTGAATTTTTTGTTGATATTTAAATGTTTCATTGCGGAAACGTTTCAAGTATTATGTTATTTAAGGGTATTGAGGGAACATATAAAGAGGGAATATGGCCGAATTTCCTAATCTTGGAAAGAACTGCTCACTGAATGCATGCAATCGTCTAGGTAAGTGCTATTGAATATGATTCACTTAAATAAACAATTGGAGTTTTATCGAATAAACTCCGGAGTCTTTTAAAGGGATTTCCATAGAATTTTTATCACTTGCTTATTTACAGTGGGCAAACTACTAATGTGTCTCTTATTTAAAATTATACATCGGATGGTACAATAATCTATGAACGAATGATACAATATGCGATATGTAATGCAGTATGTAAATTACGCAATGTCCAAAAATAATAGATGCATATGTGAATTTTTCCTGCAACATTATATGAGTTTCGTCATTGTACCTAAATTTTCCCAGGGAATTTTTCATTTTATTGTGTCGTATTATGGACGATATTCACGATATTAATACTAGATCTTATCGCGGGAAAGGGGGGGAGAGAGCATTATGGCTTTATTATATTATTCTATACGGGAATATACCAGGTATTTTTACGCGATATGTTGAATAGAAATTATAATGCACGTGTAAAATTTGAATTAATTTTTTTTCAGATTATACACCGTTTTTGTGCCCTTCATGCCAACGTTACTATTGGTTACGTTTCAATATTTTACGTTACTAATGTTTATATTTCACTATTTTACGTTACAAATCGATTAGATTTCGCTATTTTCATCCAAGAAAGTAATATCGAAGATTACATTGCCATATATTAATGAAGAATTGTGCGAAATAATAGCAGCTAATAAAGGATAGGTTTTTAGAAAAATTTTCGAACAGTTTGATGATGTAAAATATTCGACAATCGGGATATATTCCAATGAGGTGACTAAACAAATTCATATAAAAATTCGTGCTGAATGTAAATTCAACTGATATGACAATCAAAGAGTAACTCAGTGGTTTCAGTGTTGCTTATGATGTTAGAAACAAATGAATAAATAAATCAAGAAACAGAAATAAATAAATAATGCAGTTGTATAAAAGGTCGATGGTTTATATATTGATAGTGGATTGACGCTTTGCATAAACCCATTGAAGTATTGCATAAGTAAATTTGAATATAATTTGGAATGGTGTACTATAACTATGTCCCTAATCGTTCAAAGGATTTGCCTGGTGTGGTCTCATAAAATATGGATGATGAATGCTGTCATTTTAGTTTTGATTTTTATAAATTGAGAAGAAATGAAAAAAAGTTTAGTTTTATGATATATTTCGTTCTTTTTTCAATGAATCCTAAAATTTGAAAAACAGTTGAACAGTGAATTTAATCATGATCACTGAAAGTCACCACATCCTGTAATGCAATGATGTGTTATTTATTTACAGCAATGTTTATCAATAAGATGTAATATTTATTCAATTTTTATTTTCATAGAAAAATAAATAATAAAATATTTTAAAGTCAAACAATTAGTTTTAGTGGTGAACATCGTCTTTCGCATGGTTGTTTATGCCAATCGGAATATATTGCCACTAGCAGCACTCCTTCATCAAATTTCACTCCAATACGACCATTTTTATGCGCAATGGAGAATTGCCATCAGAGAGAAATGATACGAGTCGAATGTCCAAATTGCAAACTCAATTTCTGCTTGAAGTAAATTTTAATTATCCTTATCGAATTAAATATAGAACTTCCACTCGACAACCTTATCACCTAATTAATTATCACTGTTTATGATAATTTATGATATATTATAAAATATGCTTCCTTTTTATTATGAGATTATATCGTTTTAGCATAATTTATATAAATATATATAAATATATAAATAAATAAATAAATAAATAAATAAATAAATAAATATATATATATATATATATATATATATATATATATATATATATATATATAAATAAATTTGTGCAATTTCCAAGTTCGCACAACTACATAATTTCTGCTTTAAGCTTTTTTGTAGTCTCTACTTTTTATATTTTTATACAATTTCTATTTTTTCGTTAATGCAGTAATAAACTATAATGTGGCTTATAAAATTTCAATTTTATTGTAAATTTAATTAAATGAATAGAAATAATAAATTCTTATTTAAAACTTACTTTTCTGAAAATTTGTTCATATCTAAAATAATCTTCGTTGTGTTATTTCATCTAATAAAGCAAGCAATATTTAATTATTTTAGACATCGACATTGTGATGAGCACAATTGTAAGTATATATCACAAAATGAGGAGAAGCAACATAGAGATGCTATATGGGCTGATATTCAAAAGAAAATTGTCGCCTCTCAAACAAATAAACCCTCCGAGAAGGTGGTTTGCGAAGTGAAGCCGAAAAAGGTTGACCATTTTTATAGATTTGTTTCTTTTTATAGAAAAGCATGAAAATAGAAAAGGTTAATAACATTTAAATGTTTAGGGTTTAAAAAAATTGCCCATACGTTTATTTGATTTTGAATAAATGGAAAAATAAGAAGCAAAATAGGAGGAAAAAGTACATATAAATAAACACATATATAATGTATGTCCGTATGCCAGTATACATACAATTTTCGTTTACACATTTATACACGTAGGGGAATATATATTACATAGACATATGTATATCACAAGTATGTATGAAATGTCCGTATGTATATGTGCATGTCTGCAAGTGTATATTTACGTATATGTCTGTTTATTTTTTCATTTGTTTATTTATTTCTATGTACATAAATTTTTTTATTTAATTTTTTATTTATTCATATTCATTTTAATATATGCACGTACATATATTTGTAAAAATATACATGCCTGTTTGAAGCTTCTTAATATTCCCATAGATCACACCATTTTTTTCGTTGATAATCAGAAATCTCTATTCACTTTTTTTTATACGCTAAGTTATCTATTCGTGGCAATTTTTGCGACTACAATTAAGTCTCTTCCCAATCTTTAATATTAAATCCTTATAATATACCTAAGCGTATGCAGTAGCGAAGATGTGACCATTAGCAGTCGGTTAACATTTTCTAATCATTTTATTAGTCAAACTCTTTTTTATCGATCGAAAAGGATATAGAAATATTGTATTCTGTAGTTAGGATCACCCTGGGGCCTAGTCTAATATCTCAATATCCAAAATATATTAGAATAGTTTCAAGACTGCTGAGATGGCTGTTCCATTATTAAATAAGTTGTTTAATAAAAAAAATTCTTCAGATTTTAAAATTTGCTGGCAACCTTCTCCAGGTATTCACTCTCTGGATGGGACAGTATATTGTTCTTTCCATACATCAATAACGCTCATCCCCTAAAATCCTTTTCTATCTTCTCATATCATCCTTAATTCATCGAAATGAAATAGCGTAAGGCGGCTATTTAATAGCTGCTAGTTGTAAAGTCCGGTATATGATGATGATTTTTTAAAGGTACTGAATGAAATGGAACAAAAAAGAGCCGATCGTATAGCGATTATGAAATTAAAATCGAAAGCAAAAACATGCGATGTAAGTGGAAATTTAAAAAAAAAGTATTTCTATAATTTAAATTTTTTTTTGTAACTTATTTTTAATTCACTATTTCACATTATTTCAACCAAGGCTAATCCTTTTTCAGTAATTCTTAGTAACTTGCTTAGTGATATTCGATAGTTCAAGGACTAATATGGTGTTAAAATGAGGGTTACCTGCTTGTATCAATTTGAAAGGGGTAAGTATATTTTCCTTGGATCCTCAACATGGTTTCCAATTCCAAAAACGGTATATCCCCATGTCGTATCTTATGATATTATCTCATAGAATAAATGAATATACCGTTATTTATAATCTTTTGGAATGAACATCGAATTCACTATTACTTTACTCAAAATTTTTGAGTGCTTTTTTCAACACTTTTTTTTGGATATTGTTGATGTTTCATGACGTCATTGTTGGTCACTATAAACTCTCCAAATTCAACGTCTAAAAAAAAATTTCAAATTTGATGCACGCATAATTTAAATTTTGTGACAACGTTGATTCCTCTTTGAGTAAAACGTCCACTCTGTGAATAGAAAATTTTCATTGCTCAAAAAAGTGTCCCTTTTACGCACTTACCAAACTATCATTTAAAAAATTTTATTAGCGATTGCTGTGGTATAGTTTTTTTCGATTTTTTAAATTTATATTTATTTTGTAGAATTTATATTATATGTAAAAATTACTAATTTAATTTGATAGTTGTAGATTCCAGTTGGTGATCAAATGTTTCTCATCGTTATTAATCACGATGAGAGAGTGCCGACTATGGTTTCCAAAGTAAGTTTTGCCGATAATTTCCCTTTTTTATTTCTTAAAACTTAATTTTGTTGAATTTAAATACGAATTTAAATAATTCAGTGGAAGAGTTTAAAAATTTCCGTTATTATTACTCATATGATGCTTTTGTTTTTTCCGAAAGAGGATTGCTGTATTCGAATATGTATAATTGTCGAACGCTATTTGAAGAGTGGATTATATTTTCGTGATTGGGAACACTATTGTGAAGAATATTCCGGTACACCAAGAATATTCCTGTAGGTTATCTTCCGGTAATCGGAGTAGCTAAGTATTACAGAATGTTTTATCTTCTATGAGTATAAAAATGTTTATAGGGTATAAATCTTTTACTTCGTTAAAGTCCACTATTACAGCGGTGGACAGTGGGCAGATGTGTGGACAAAATTGCCAATGAATTGAAAACTTCAAAGAACAAAACAGATTACGAAGCTAAGGTAAGGTGATGTTAATAACTAAGTATTGAGTGGTGTTGTTCAATTGACCTCTCAAGTCTACTGAGTATATTGATGAATTCTGGCTTTATATTTACTTTTTACATTCGTTAATTCATTAATTTGTTCTCACTGTTATTGCATCGTATTTGAATAGGCAGTTAGAGGTAAAAAAATTAAAAATTTAAAAGTAATGATTATTTTTTCAAAACTAATTTGTTTTGAAAAATTTTTTCCAATTATTAATTTTATTTATTATTTTTCACACAAAAATGAATTAATTTTTTTTTAAATTCGCGTTCTGTTTTTTCTGAATTTTCAAGAATTTCTTGGGAAGGGTTTACGGATCTGTTTTTTAGGTGTTAAGAATGTATTGCATTAATGATGAATCAAATGCACTGCCTATGGGTGATAACGTAACGAAACATTTGAAAGATATGGCTACTGTTTCACTCAAGATGGAGCATTGAAGGCGATACCATAGTCACTTTGTGTGATTTAATTTTTTCTCTTATTTCGATTCGTTTTAATAATTTTTCATTATGTTTCACCTTGTTAGGTGTTTCTCTAATATATTTATTATTATTGTTTTATATGTATATTTTTTAGATTTATTCAATGTAATGCTTACATTTGCATATTTGGATGAGAAATGAAAAATCACTTTTAACCGAAACGAGACAAATTGCCATCGTATATACGGAAATGCCCTTAGGGGATATTTCTAGTTCTTTTTTGTATAGCTTTATCGTTATAACTTCTCCCTAGTTCATATCATTAATTATTAATTACATTTATTAAGTTCCATACTTAAGTGATTTATTTCGTGATTTATTCTATGTGGATTATTCTTAAAACAAATTGTATATAATTGATCATTTTAATATTATTACTGAATTTAATAAAATTCGTAAATACGAATAATGTGCTATCATGCTATGGATATATGGTACTGTAATTGTCGAAAAAAAATGTAGATAAAATTCATCCCAGTCAGATATAGGTGAATTGCATTCATATTGATATGAAATCGTCGCCTTTACGATAGCATGTATCAGTTGTTATAGTTCTTTTATGTTTAACTTTTTTATGGTGATAAAATTTTGGAAGGTGGCATTATTTTGTTAACAAGAGGTCTTTAGAAATGATAAGTGATAAAATGATAACGATATTTTGGTAGTGAAATGATATTAAAGTGGAGAAGGTTTTTGTAAACGAACACAAAGTTCGTGATATTTGTTTTAATGTGCCTAAGAGAGCAAACGAATTTTTCACTTATTTTTGATGATAGTGTTGTCAATTGGGTATATGAATGTCACCGTAGTAATTGTATATTTTTTGTGTTACAATCATGCCGACGATTGCGCCCTTCTGTTGCAATCATACCGACGATTACGCCATTTTTGTTGCTAACACGCGGACAATTGCGCCCCCTCTGTTTCTACCATGCCGACAGTTGCACCTCTTTTGTTACCATCATGCCGAGAAGGCAAAGTCTACGTGAGATGTCGGAGGAGGTGGAATTGTGCGATAGTTTCTGGAATATTCAAAAGTGAGTCTCCCGCAACGATTGTTATTTTGACGGTAGAAGTGATCAAAGGCTGCAATTTCTCATCCACATGAAATTCAGTGAGGCTATTCACAGACAGAAAGTCTTTGAAAAATAATTGCTCTATCTTTCCAACGGTTAGGGGTGGTGAGGGGAAGGGGGGGGGAGGATTGGTGTTAGTGAGGAGGAGATAAGGGTTTTTTTCGGGGATTTTGCAGGGAAGGTGAAGTATTGTTTGCAGCTCATCTGCCCTCGACGACACTTTCCGGTTTCCCAGCATGATGCTAATCGTTGGATGCGATGTCAAGACTATAAGAACGTCAGTACCACGTATGTGGTCTTGGCCATATCTTCCTTTCCATGTAAACCTCAACTACATAATAGCTATGCTGTATATTTTTGTATGAATATCGATGTGGAGTACTTGCATAAGTGGATGAGTTTAGACTGGAATATTTATTGCGCCATGAACAGAATCTAGCTTGCAATTGTTTCTTGAATTAGAAACCTTGAATTCAGAGAAGGGAGTTGATAGCCATCGATGATTGCATCATGCTATTTTTGTCATTACGTGAGCTTTACCTATGCTTTTATAATATCATTGATTGTATTTACCTTGCATGCTCGACGAAAAATTACCTTATCCATGCTTACCTTTGCCTGTGTTTTTGATTTTACCTGTCTTGCAGGATCGATAGGAAGTTATTTATTGATTAGTTGACGTATCGATGACGTATTTCACCAATTGGGATGAATTTAGTAAAGCAGTTGAGAGATTATATGCAAGTAATCCTTCACGATGCAGGTATTCGTTGTTTTTTTTTGCAAGTATTTTCATTGAAAATTCAATAAAAACTTTTTTTCATTATGCAATTAATGGTGAATTTTTTCAACATTTTTATTGAGGAGATTTTTTCTTGCATTTGAATTGAGTGATTTAATTTAGATCCTATTTTATAAACATTACAGCTATAATTATAATAATTATTACTGTTTATTATTTATTATTATTTTTATTATTATTATTGTTAATATTATCCTCTAGTGAAGACAATGAAAAACTTCAACTTAAATATTTCAGTAAGTTCATAGAGTTAAGACATAGGCGTTTAAGTAAGATCTGATTGATGGCTTAGTCTTTTTCATCTTAAAAAAAATAGAACACCAACAATGAGTTCGCAATAGCTCATCAGCTAAGATATCTTTCATTCATAGAGAAAAGAAGGGAGTTTTTTTTTTTCTATGTTCATTTTACGTTTCTATGGAGTCTTTTTCCACCTTACAGACGTTCTCCTTTTCCTCTCTCTTTTTCTTTCTTTCTTTCTCTCTTTCTCTCTCTCAATTTCAAGTGACTATAATTGTGTCTATTTACAGATTTGTGGTAAAATATGAGCATAAAAAAGGTAAAATGGTGTTGAAGATGACAGACGATGTGGTATGTGTACAATATGGAACCGATCAATTGCAAGATGTGAAGAGACTTGAGAAATTAACGGCTACACTTATGAGGAATATTGTTGCTAAGTGATTCTTCCCTTATGATTTACTTTAACTTATTTCCTTATCACCTATGTTTTAATTCTCCAAGTTTCTATTTCCGTTTCTTTTCCTCTCTTCTATGACATAAAAAGTGATCATTAAGTTGTTGTTCCATGTGGAATTTTAGCACCATCCTATAAGATATACCCCTTATTTTTTTTTTACTCTTCGCAAAGAGTGAATAAATGTGTCAGTAAGAGAACGATTGGGATTAGGCGAGAAGATCGGTAGTATTTATGAGATAATTACGCGTTGTGGATGTTAGCCTATTCACTTGTTGACTCATTCATTATGCCCTAACCGGAAGCATCGTTTTTCTCCTCTTTCAACTTTAAACATTTTCATTTTGCACAGACTTATCAGCTTTTATTTATAAATTATTGGCTGCAGTTTATATTTGTGGCTAAACTCGTTGATTCACTGTGCACTAGGATTTATTAAGTTTTACCCCTTATACACTAGGATTAAGAAAGGGACTTTACGAAATGTTTATTCAAGATTAAATTGTCTCGATACGTTAAGGGTATTGTATATTGTTTTATTTTATTGATCGATCGTTATATCTCTTTGAAAATAATTTATTCATATATGTAACATTTATAAGTTTTTTATGTATTTTTTTTTAATTTTTATTTTTCTGATAAGCCAAATCGATATTTTCCTTAATTCAATGTATTTGTAAATGTGGTATACCACATTTACAAATACATTGAATGTTGAGCACAGTTGACTGCTTGTTAGTCATTAAACTTTTAATTATATTTGCTATTGATGTTGTGGGGCGTTTTTTATTGTTTGCTAGTAACGTGTATAAAAGCTTTTCTTAGAATAACGCTTTCACCTACCTGACAAGGTTTTCACCTCTTTGGCGTGGAAAAGTTAGAAAGTAGGGTAGGTGGGAGGGGAGGGGGGTGGGGGAGGAGAGTAACTGAGAGTTGCATTCGCTATTTCACGTTATCCTTGTAGGAAAAGGTTTCGTCGCAGGTTTTTCTTCAGTGGTAGCAATCTGTTGATGATAGCCCTTTCCTATTTGAGCTCTATTTTCTATATATAATTTTAAAAATTTATACTTTATTAGGAATGGCTTAGATATTTGATAGTTACAGTGATGGCGCTTAAATATTGGGCTGCTTTTTATTGTTTAGCCACTATTGCTATGGATACAGGCTAAGTTCAATTTTCGAAGTGCTTCCACAGTCAGAAATAGTGTGGTCTAGGCGTTTCGCTGAGCAAGATGGTACTATAATCTAAGATTCACTCAGATATAGGTGATGGATCACTCCGCAAAAATCAAGTCTTAGAGTATATTCAGAAATAAATCATTTCCCTTTAGGACACTTCCATCTGGGAAGAACGATTCGTGCATAACTAGCTGATTGAACAGTGTTGAGAATCCTTTCCATCCCCTTTCCCCTCATCTTCCAGACCACCGAACGAGCCACATATGTGGAGATGGGACTTTTTTCAAGATTTCTTGAAAGCCTATTTCAAGATTTGATGGGATGAAAGCAGTCAGTCTTCCGCAAAACATTAGAAACTCGTCTACTTTTTTTTTCGTAGAAATTCGCAAGCATGAGTTTGATCAAAAGACAATCGAAGAAGCTACCTGTCAGGTCCGAGCAGGTATTTCTTAATGAGTTGCAGCATTATTGCAAGCCATATACATAAGTAGCTTTCATCTCTAGCATTGTGAAACTTGGTATAGTTTAGCAAGAAAAAAAGGTTTTTAGTCTAAGATATATGAAGGAAACCTGAAGTAATGCATGTAATTATATAGGTGCAAAATAAATATTATATAAAATAAAGGTAAAACAAGCAATATAAGTGAACAGATGTTTGCTTTTTTTGCAGATATTAGTGTTCGTTTTAGGATGATGATTTATTGGATGTATATAGTACGAACAATAATGAGGAGAGAATGAGCCTTGAAATCTGCTGGAGACATGCGGCCTAAGAGGTGTTTTTCTGCGGGATGTATGCGGTCACCGTATCCCGAAGCGGATTACCCCATCTTTCAAATGACGTCATTTGTAGAAAAAAATTCTGTGATCCAAAACCTGATGCCTGACATCTTTAGAGCATCATAGCGTCTGATATCTCCACAGAAATGTATAAAGTGGATGAACTCAGAGAGTTGAATTTGAATATCATCAACAGATAATTATGTACACTTCGACTCAGTCAGTCATAGATCTACACTCTTCCCATCTTCCTCCTTCTTCCTCGAATCAAATCTCTAGTTATAGATGAGGACGACGATCGACGGAATTGAGGCAACCATTTGATTCAATATCTCCAAGCCAATTCAATAACTTAAATATTTCCGATGATTCTATGGGAGTTAATAGCATAATAACCCTAATCAACGATGGGAAGCAACAAATTTTTCATATATTCATATTAAAAAAATCAGTACTTCTTATTTCTATCAGTTGAAAGTTCGACATGATAAGTTTTAGAAAACTTTTCGATAGGTTATGATCTATATTTAAATTTTCTATTTATTAGAATATCTAAATCGTTCAACTTTGCAAATTTTTTTCAATATCTTGCGCCCAAGAATGAACAACGATTACCTGGAGATATTGATATACAAAACAAGAAACTTTCAAATAATAAGAGATATTTGCATACTATCATATTATAATTATATTTTACATAGATAATGACACTTAAATTATGCAAAAACATTAAAGTAAATTGATAAGGTTATGGATTGATTTATTGTCTAAAAATATTGTATTCGTTTTGAAATGCTCAATTGTTTAGGATGAACGTCGTACGTCGCAGTAATGGTTGCTATTGCAGCACTTGCACATCAATTTATCAAAGCTTTTCGATTTGAGTCATCCTATGACTTCTGTTTGTTTCGAAATAAAGAGAGAGAGAGGGAGAGAGAGAGGAAGGGAGAAAGGTGGATAGATCTACGGTTGCATGCTCGGTCGGGAACGTTGGTTTAAAAATTCAAAAAGAGCAAGATTATTTCAGTTAATATTGTTGAAATAAAGCGCATCATGCCAAGATTGTATCGAAGACATCCATCTTCCTGCCGAATATGATGCACTGCTTAACCATATATAGACTGTTTCTGTACTAAACATCTTCATTTTTACGTCACATGACGTCATTGCAATTCATTCCATGTACAGATGGATGAGATTTCATTCTTTCTCTCTTTTTGATGAAAATATTCCTCTTGGGGAGGTAAACACACTATCTGAAACGACAACGCTCACAAATTTTATCATTCGAATGTTTTCAGCTTGGATCCTTTCATTATTCGATGGCCCAATTTATGGCCTTATCTTTACAAGTATTGCAGAATATCACCTGAAACACTTTAATATCACTAATAATCTAATATAATTAATTAATCAATGTTCCATCAGTCACCGTCAACCGTTGTGGTGGAGGAGGAAATAAGACAAGCGTGGTGGTTTGTGTGGAAGAGAGCATATCTTTGGTGCGCTTGGTGAGCCTCTTAGCAAGTTTGTGTGTATGTTGTGCGTAGGTGAGTGAAATGCCGCAGTTTGTTGCCTCACAGTTGGTGCGGCAAGTCGTGAGCCTCACATTGAAGTGTGTGTCACGCACTCTTAGTCTCATCTCTGTTCAGATGTGATCCCACTCTTCTTACTGCAGCAACAGTGAAGCTGAATTTTAGTCGATTGTACTAGCACCAGTAGCCTCAGCAGCAGCAGCTGCAGCCGCAGCCGCAGCCGCAGCCTACAGCTATACGCTCAACATAACTCGGCTCAGATTGCTGTCTGCATAACCGCTGCCGGTGCCGTTGCCCTAACTTTGTGCTTAGCCTGAAATTTTATCTTTTATTCTAAGCACCATTTGCCGCATCTGATTAGGCTAGACGGCAATCTCAAAGATGGCCTCATCGTCTCCACCACTTTCACGAAATGGTGCCTCACCACAAAATAACAGCGTTTCGTTGGATCATATAAGACAGATGCTACTCACTCCACCTTCTAGCCGACCTCCCGAGTTCGAGAACCCACTCGAGAAGATCGAACAATTATTAACCTGTCCTATATGTCTCGATAGATACAAGTTAGTCGGGTTTCTCATTTATTGTGTTTCTTTATGCTGTTTTTTGACTGGATCTCAATATCTATTACCTTTGTTATATAGAGATAAATGGTCAAAACGAATGTAAGTGCAAAAGTTTGTCTTACTCTACGATACTATAGTATAAAATAACGCTTCTTATACAATCGCTAATGTAAAAAATTTGTTCATTGCAGAAATAATTGCTTGTCCTCCAAAGTTTTCGCTCATTTAAATCCAGGAATTGTTTAGAAATGAATATATTATATTTAGAAACGAGTCTTATAAGGAACGACGCTCAAATGAGATATGTTAAAATATGTATTAAATATTTGGAAGTATATAATTAAAAGTATTCAACAAATAAAATTTTATTTATTTATTTATATATTTAAAAATTTGAAAGAGCGAAATATACAATAAGAAAGCGAATAAGAGTCTAGGCGAATAGACATTCAATGCATAGCTTTGAGAGATATTCAATATGTCTGTTTGTACTAATTTACTAATAACTTTCGAGGATTTTTTTGTCATGAATGGGATCATTTGTCGATCTGTGGAAAATCTTTGATTAAAATTCGTTTTATTTATAAGTAACAGAGTCGAATAAACTTTATATGAACATTTTAAATTAATGAATTGTTTGAAAATAAAATTACCGATTTGAGGATAAAAATCATATTCCATATAATTTTTTTTTTTTTTGTGGAAAATATACTCAAAAAGAAGAGTGAATTCGATTGTCGCGTATTCATTGCGCTGTTCTCATTGCAGCATTTGCTTTAATTGATCATCATAGAGGCGCCATTGCCACAGCTGCTAACGGTTATGTAAGATTGCGTTGCTTTTATTGTTCATCAACTCAGCTGCATTGCTGAACACTCAAATATCCACATTGTAAAGCAGTCGATCCTATCCGATTTGACAGCAGACATATCCACGATCGCCCAAAGCCGGATTCTTTCTTGCTTCTCCGGCTCAAAAATAACATTTCAAAGAGCTATTTTAAGCATTACGCTATTATTTACATATATATATATATATATATATATATATATATATATATATATATATATATATATATATATATATATATATATATATATCTTAATATAACTCTTAATTAGTTAATATAATATAGATGTCTTCTTAATATAAGAATTAAGAGTGAAGCTAAAAGTAAATAATACATCAGGTCCTAATTACAAAAGAAGGCAAGCATGAGAAATTCACTTCAGGCAGCCAAAACTATTGCCTTGTCATCATACATTCTGCTTGCCATGCCTCGACAACTGTGCCGATGTGGTTCATCGAGTATTGAAATGCCCCGAATGCAGAGCCGAGCATCCATTGCCTTACGATGGTGTGAAAAGCTTCCAGACCAATTATACGTTGACGGGTTTCCTCGATATTCACCTTCAAGCTACCGATGAGAATGCCGCACAATTAGAGGCCTACATCCAGAGGTGAGTTTTCCTTATTGTTGACGTGTGTTTTATCCATTCAATAGAAGCGATTTCCGAATTGGGCGTAAAATTTAGTATTATTTATGCTTATATTATTGAATAAATAGGAATTAGTAGATAATTAACTGATGCCAAACCATTTTTTATTGAACTAAACGCAAATCTCAACTCCTCTAATCCTTAATTGATATAAATTTTTCAACAGATTTCAAGATAGATCTAATGCCGATTATATTAAAAGCTTTATGTTTGCAAATCGTTATGATTTCCTATGGGCAATGGTTTTGTAACGATTCCCCTAGGGTTGTTTCATTACTCTTCTGATAAATTCAAAAGGAAATTCTTTCGCAATTTTCATAAAAGAAACATTCTAAGCGGCTGCAATAAAACTGCAAAGAAAAAAAGGTAGAAAGGTGAAAAAACGAAAATCTTCAAAAAAAAAAATAGGCAGAAGAGAGAGAAAAAAAGAGGGAGAGGGAGAGATCGGAAGATGACAAAATAGTCAGAAAAAAATGCGCAAAAAAGAAAGATAAAAATGGAAAATATATAGCTACTAGCAGGAGAGAGGCTAGTTTCTATTTTAGCCGATTGTTCGTTAACGTTGTATCGTTTGCCTTTATCATTATTTATCAGTTATAATCTCAAAGATAAGTTGTAATTCTATCATCGTCAATATATATATATATATATATATATATATATATATATATATATATATATATATGTATGTATTTGATAACTCAAAAATCGAGCATATTTATCGACTTGTTGACAAGAAAGAAGGATCGGTGATTGCTAAGAAATGGGCCATTTGAAAATCTCGTGATCGCCTATATGATCATTCAGCTGCATCATATGGTTCTGATCAGATCATCAACTAAGCAAAGCATCTGTTTCGAACAATTTTACCATATGCTAAGAAAATATTGCTTTTATCTTTTTATCTCTTCTTTTTCAATGTTATGTTTTCTCTGTAAGTGAAAAAAAAACCTTTCCACAAAAATAGAAGGAAATCGTCAAAAATTTGAATAAAAAAATTCTCTATAGCGTAAAAATAAAAACGAGCTCTAGCTATATGTAGAACAAAAATTTAATGCTCTTCTAACGGTAGCGAATCGCGTTAAAGAATTTTTTTCAATTTTTATCGGAATTTTTTTCTGTTGAAATTACCAATATGAAATTTTTTTGAATACTTTTTTTTTTTTTGAAAAAAGAGCGTTTCAAAAAAATTATTTCATCAAATTTTCGATTAATAGAAAAAACTTTCTCACGGATCACTTTCGGATTAAAATTTACGGAAAAACTGTCAGTAAAGTTAACGCGATAACTATTTTTTGCATTTTTCCCATCGCAACAAATATTGTCGTCAGCTGTCAATAAATAACATAAACAGGCAATATTATACTATTATGCTGGTGGACTAATTTCGCGACAAATTTATATAACATATATGATGCAATATGGTACAACAGAGTGACTTTCATCAATATATCTGCTCTATAAGTTTCCTACCAATGCTTTCCGAAACGTTCGGTTATGAAATGCTTTTAATATGCAAATTTAGACATTCTAAATTTTGTTTAACGTGATCTCATCTCTGCTTATCCGATTTAATGCATCAGACTTCGGTTGTTCCAGTGTGAAAAAAAAAATGAGATAGATTACCATAGATTTACCAAAACGAGGAGATCCCACAATAATACGTTTTATTAACACCTG
This sequence comes from Baylisascaris procyonis, assembly GCA_037389465.1. Classification (NCBI taxonomy): domain Eukaryota; kingdom Metazoa; phylum Nematoda; class Chromadorea; order Rhabditida; family Ascarididae; genus Baylisascaris; species Baylisascaris procyonis. Next base: position 494,162 of record JAZARR010000110.1, read on the forward strand.
TTCGCAAAATCAGATAAAAATAAGGAAATCACTTATAACTGTTTAAGTTTTCCTCTATGATCACTTTCGACGAGGACTATGCTGTAATAACGTGGGTAAGTAGTTGTAGACTACCGTATGCGAAAACATTGCAAGCAATTACCGTAATGTATAATGGGAGGATGGAGAGAGGATGCTATCTACCAATGGGGAGAGAGATGAGGAGAGCAATTGTGATTTGAACTGAAATGAGGAGAATTCTTATCCTAAAGCTCGAAGGAATTTTTTAGAGTTTGGTTAGGAACGGGGAAGGATTGATAATTTCAATGGAAGATTTCAAGTATATTAAAGCCAAAGATGTGTTCGAAGCAGCTATTCCTGAAGAAATGAAAGTAGAAATTTGAATGGAACTCGACGTTTAATCGCTTTTTTGATCGAACAACCTTACAGATAGGATTTAAGTACTATTGAAATGAGCACGAATGAGCTCAAGTCTACTCCTATATTTAGTGTTTTCGCTTAGTACTCGCTTGAAACCAGAAATATTCTTCCAAAATGTAGATGTAGAGAAAATTTTCCGAAAGATGATTTGCTAAGGTTGCTAAGGTTGTCATACCTGAAAGTCATTAGTCATCATACTTTTTGTACCTGTGCACCTGGTACACCTTTAAAAGCTCATATCAACAGAACCTATTTATTTCATTCAAAACCTACTCAAAATTTATGATTTTTGTTTATAGAAAAAAAAAATTTGTTGATATTTACATCACGGAAATTGAAGGTATAATCTGGAGCGTTGTAAAATATGCGACGAGAAAGCAACTCTGGAAGTATGTGCTCACTGCGAAAGGCGTGCATGTGCTGACTGCAGGAACACACATATGGAAATGCTGAAACGTGACCTCAATCGAATGCTCAATCAAGTACATCAACTCTCTTTCACCGCATTTAACCGATCCTTACTTACTTCGTGGTGACCGATCCTTACTGGCTAACTGAACAAATAACCAATCCTTACTTCATGGCTGAACACATATCCCGATCCTTGCTTCCTGGCTGATTTCGTGTAGGGAACAATATTTAGAAGTTATTATTAATAAGATAAATACTCCACAAACAATTTATGAGTCATCCTATCCGTAGAGTTGAGAAAGATTAGGATTGCGTTTAGTTATGAAGCTCATTCTTCAAACAACAGTTGTCATTTCTCGTTTTCGGATCGTCGTCATTGAACAGCTGACAAGCGATTATATTTCATCAATCAAGCTAGGGAGGTGATTTTTTTTTCTTTCATCTCAAGAATTCGTTCAATGATCCAAGTTGAAGTTCTTTAGTGAAAGCTTATTCATTTCGTCTTAAAAGTTATTCTATCCAAAAAAAGTACTTTTCCTTTGAATGATCTCAATTTGGATCTCGTTGAAAGTTTCGATAAGAAAATGAATTGATAATCGTAATCAGTTCTTTATCGTTATCACTACGAAAGATATGAATGAATCAGTTTAGGATTCATTTAGAGCGTTCATCCTGAAGGGAAGAGGAACATCGGAGAGAAAAGTCAATAATGATAATTGATGGTGTTAATAAGGATATAAAATTTGGTCAATTATTTAGGTTAAACGACTCTCTAATCGAATAACGGAAGCGTCTGATGGTCTAAGTAAAGGTGCAGAACTTCTGACGCTGAATTGTGAAACAACCAAAGATGAGGTAATCGCTTTCATGGCTCGTTAGGAGTGCTCCGTCTTCATGAACGATGATTGCAGATGCTGTAAATGAAAGCAAAGATAAAGGCTATCAGTTGATCCCTTTATCAAAATGCGATAAGTAGAAAATTTTAAACCAGTATTGATAACCGACTGGTCGAAAGGAAAATTCAGAAACCGAAAACCCAAAATAAAAAAAACGCATAAAAATTCAGTCGGTGACAGCAGAATTTCGGTTGCAACCAAACTGTGATCAATCGGTTACCAAAAAAAAAAAAAAAAAAAAATTTTTTTTAATTCGGTTGGTTACCGAATGAAAGAAATTTTGGTAGTTGCCATCACCGAATGCACTGAAGTTGAAGAGCCACTAAATTAGGCGATCTGAGCATAAAAAACCTCTTTCTTAATAATCTTTTGGCTTCAAACTTGGTATTAAATCTGAATGATCCAACTTGAAATAAACCTTAATAAGTTTAAAACCTTAGCCATCGAAAGATATCATATCTCACGTGCTTTTTATGCTGAAATCTGAATTCCATAAATAACCTTCTGACAAAAACATAATGTATGAGGCTACTGAATCGGTTGCTACGATCAGAAATTCGATGTTTACGCTGGCAACGTTAATGTAATTCATGAACTACATAGGTACTTAAGCTTTTTCTTGAACAATAATTTTCCATAGGTTCTTGCACACTTCAGTCGATATTTTTTTGGAAGCATTCCAAATAGTATTGGATAATTTTTATACAATGCTTAAAGGAAAAATTGGCTTTTTTTTTCAACATAAATCTTCGAGATCTTTGAAAAAAAGTGAACTGAGTGAATAGCACTCGAAATGACTCACTGCCATTATTTTCATCGGCAATTTCAATGGCTATTCACCGAAAAAGGACTGGAAAAAAGCATTGATTTTTTCTCATTAAAAAAACTTCCTTATAGGTGAGAGAATACTTTCGAAGATATTATCGCGAATTAAAAAAGAAAGAAGAGATGTTCATCCAAGAAATAGAAACTTTCCACTCGACTGAAACTCGGCTCATGCGAAATCTGAGGGATGTACTCGAGATCGAAAGTTCAAATATGAGTGAAGGTTTTTGTTTTATTTTATTTCATAGTCAAGTTTTGGTTTCCGTTTTTCCCTTCATATCATAGCATTATAAAAATTATCAATGATACTTGACTCTCGGATACTTAATGTTTTTTAATTTGTGCTTTATGGATTTCATTTAAAAATTAAAAGTAAAAATTCCAATTTCACATTATAATAGCGCTAACTTTTGAATGGATTTTCCGCTTTATTTTAATGAAATATTTATTTATTTATGCTTAGATTTTGATAATATTCACGATCACATTGTCGAATTTTCCTATATTTGCTCTCGATGGTCTATTAATCTTCATTTACCAATATAGTACATATAAAAGCAAGATGAAAATACTCTGGAAATATTTCAGAGTAGGATATTTTTACAGAATAGTCTTTTCACAAAGTCGAAGTAATTTGGTGTTAATTTCAGGATGTGCATATCTTGAAGCAGCATTAAAAGGCGAAAGAGAAGTCGAAGATGCTGAACTCGCAAAATTCAAAAATATTTTCTCGGAGGGTCTCGAATATTTACGCAATTTCCAGGTGGGATCAACATCTACATTTCCCCTTCCCTCCCATCTATATTTTAATACTCTCTCTATAATTAACGGCTTGAATTAGTGAGAGAAAAGAGGCCATTGTTCTTGCTAATCATTTGCAAAAGTTCATTCATTCTTTTCTAGTCACTTTCAGATTAGCTTCACCTCGATTTCTCGTTCATAAATGAAACATTCATAAAATATTTTAAAAGAAAGAAAATTCTTTCACAAGGTCGAGCAACCGCGGATAGTGTCATATTACTATGTTGCGTTGTTGTCATTCGGCTAAGTGGATAAGATTTTCACGATTTGATTAGCGTGAAATATGTTAGAGGCAAGGGACGCAAAGAATATGAAGGGATAAGATCGCAAACTAGTCGGCTCTGAGGCTTAGTTTACAAATGATAGCAATAGAGATAGGAACCTAGGTATAACAATACTTGAATGTATATAATAAATGCCCAGGTAGACAATAGGTCCAACGATAGGCAACGATAGCGAACTACGAAATGATAACGATATCAGTTAGATGTAGATAATATCAAAGGTTTGCATTTGCTAGTAATATCGAAGTTTGCAGATCATAATTGATATCAGTATTCGCAAATGATAGTGCTGTTAGACTTCATGAATGATAATGAGTGCAAAGTTTGTAAAATTGTTGGTAAATGAATTTTCTTTGTTGTTGCAAAAATGAGTTTTCGCGTGACTTATTGCACTCTTTCATTAGCACCTTCATCGCATGGCGTTATTCATTATACGGTATATATCAGCAACTACTGTAAACGTTGCACTTTAATGCTCTTTAAGAGTAAATTCCAGCATGATGTGTCAAGTTACATTCCACAACTTTTGTTAGATTATTGGCCCAACACATCATCATGCACATCTACTTCCTCACTTCTATTCCTCTCCATTTTTCCTCTTCTTCTTCAATTCTTCTACGATTGTTTCAAGGGCAAATGTTTTTTGATGAGTGGATTGTTTAATTGAGCAAGAGTTGTAATGTTTGTACACGCTTCACAGTAGTGTGCACTTAACTTAGAATACTTGTTGAGGTAAAGAAATAGAGTGCCGCTCAAATAGCTATCATCTGTCATTTGCTTGTGTGATTCATCCACTCTGCTTGACGTAGTACTTACTACCTCAATGCCCTTTACTTTATGCACTGCTACATTTATCACAGTATTTGACTAATTGTTTTATCGGGCGAGTGGGTAGAAGGGGCAGAGGAGAAGGGGAAGGGGCCACTGAAAGCGAGAGGGAAGCAGAGGAAGAATGAGAGCACTTCCGATTGGTAGATGCTGGTTTCAAAATTTCCTCGAATTTGCACCTTGAAAAAGTGTTGGAAAAATATAGCTTTTTTAAACGGCATCGGAATAAATGCCCGATATTCGTGGCGACTTTTTTCTCCACTTGTGATCTGCGAGGGTGTATAAATGAAAGAATTTTTGAAAGGAATAACCCCTAGACGCTAGTCAACTGCGGTCATTTCTCAAGTCTCGACAATATTTTGAACGACTCTAGGTTAGATCATTCATTGTACAGGCCTTCCGCATTTCTAATGAAGGGCATTCAAATGCACAAATACTCGAAAGTTCAAAAGGGTTCAAACGTTGAGTGTTTAAACAAATGTTGTGTGTTTCAGGGTGGTTTTTCCTTACAATATTCACTTAAATATTTTCCAACTATTTTAGAGTGAATCCTTCAAAAAGAAAGAAAAAAATATTTCTCCCTGTCTCCAGATGCAATTCAACAATTTTCTAATTTCTCAACATAGCTCAATCAATACAAGCATTTAGAACCGATGTACTAAAAGTGAGACTTTGATCAACGAACAAAGAAAAACAAATCGAATATAAATTTTTGTGTTGAATTCATTGGCTGGTCAACATTACCACGAATTCAATCCTAAATAGTAGAACCTTCAAATTTCCATCAATCCGACTACCCGGCTCATGCTAACTGCGCTTTTTTGCCCGGGGAAATTTAACGCCTGGAAGCCCGGGAAGTTAATGTGGGAATTTGTTGAATGGAACTACCGTCTCAAGTCCATAGTAGTTGCACAACTAATCATTTGTGTATGGAAATTTTTTGAGACGATGCATAAACGAGTGGCAATTTTCAGCCAGATGCTGAAGAGCTCTTCTCGAAGAAGTTGCGATTCTCGCCTGGTGATGATGCGTCTAAATTGCCAACAGCGATTGCGAATTTCGGCGAGCTCACCGTCTCATTGCCGCAATTCGCCGGTCGCTATTTGCCCCTCGAGCAGTCATATTTGCCTAGACCAATGCGAATCGGTTACGAATCAGACAATTATAAATATTCGAATCGTCGTTGCGAAGCAGAGGAAAGCCGTGCCCAGAATGATATCCGTTCGCGATATTCGGCTCGTAACGACGATGACGTAATGTCAATTCGCTATCGTCGACGGCAACAAATGGAGGAGGAGGCATGGAACCGTCTAAGAGCGAACGCTGATAGCGGACAAGGAGCATCAGCACATAACCACACACCCGGCAATAGCCCATGGAGTCGTGCGGTTGTAGCAAGTGGTGTTGTGACGCCAGTTGATAACAGCGGTCTTGACACAACGAATAACCTGACAGCTGCAGCTGCCAAAGTTGCGGCATATTTGCAACCTTCTGCCCAAAACACACCTGTCAGAAACGTTGATAACCAAGTTGCCATCACAGTTACCTCTCCCTCTGCGCAATCAGCAAGCACTAACCAGCAGCCAGTCACGCTGACTACTTCGACGAAGGCAACCCCACATGAAGTTGCGCAGGAAATCGGAAAAAGTGCGGAGATGCCCAAAAGTACACCAGCACATAACAGTCCGTCGAGTGCAGCGAATGCAGCGACCTCTTCAGGATTGCAATCAGCAGCACCACAAGCATCCCAACCTGCGACAGTCATCGCTCAAACTGCTGCAGTTGCCGCGGCGCCTGCAAATGCGATGGCACCACAGGAAACAGTGACCGCCAAATCTGGGGAGATGGTTAGAGCGGTTACGAGAAGAGCTGCTCCAGTAAGACAAACGTCAAGCGATGACGCGAGTTTGAACGAAAAAGTCGAGAACATCCGCGCCGCGCATGAGAAGCGCCGTCTGCGGAATCGAACGATAGCTGAGACATCCCTTGAGTTGAAGACAAACTCTGCATCCACTCAGTCGAGTGAAGAGAGTGAGAGCGACAATGATCGACCACCTATACTGTCTCATCCGACAGGTAACAGATTTCGCATTATCTGTCGTTCAACGAGTGGCGCCGAGGTGCCTAAAGTGATCCATGCGGCCAGCATTCATCAAATATCCGACAACACAGCGATGCAGACGATCGCCGAGGCACAACCACCCGAGGCAGAGCCGCTCCCGATTCCAATAGTTCACTACCCAGGTGAGGTACCCGCATGGATATTGAAACGTCGACAGCGCTACCAACGTTCCAAAACAAACCCTGATCTATTGATCGCTCTTTCGGCTGCTAATGCACTCGCGTCGTCGAGCGTCAGCGGTAACACTTCAAGCAGTAGTCGTGTGCAACAGCTTTTACTTGAACGCGCCAACCGTTTAGATTCGACGACGCAACGCTTCGTACCGCCGCCGCCGCGCCAGGAGAGCACGGACGCGTCGAACACCACCGATACCGACGCGCCGCAGCCGACAACCACATCAATGGTTTCGCATGCAGTGCCCGATCGCCGCGCCCGATTCAGACGCCGTGCCTCGGCGATGGCCGCCGAGCGAGAAGCCTCGAACGAAGCACGCTTGACCAAGATGCTTCCATCGAAGTTCCTCTGCACGGTCGACTACCAGTCGAAAAGCAAGCCACGGCTTGTGTTCGGTAAGAAGGGCTCCAAAGAAGGCGACCTGAACTGGCCGCGCGGCGTGACGGCCATCTGCGGCACCGAGTTTGCAGTTTGTGACAGCAGCAACCATCGTGTTTGTATTTTCAATACACAAGGACGGCTGCTGCGCACGTTCGGCAAGTACGGTACTGGTGAGGGTCAACTGGACTCAGCAGCCGGTATCTGCTCGAACCGTTTCAGGCAACTAATCGTCTCGGATCGCTATAATCATCGCATCGTGATCTTCGATCAGCTCGGCCAATTCATTAAAGCTTTCGGAGGTCATGGTCCTTCCAGCGGACGTTTCAACAATCCGTGGGGTGTATGCGTTGACGAAGCTGGCATGATATACGCTGTCGATAAAGTGAGTGCTTTTGTCTGAATTTCTTAATGCAGCAAGCGTTCATATTGTGAAATTAGCGTTCACCTAAAGGATTCAGTCATAAGTGAGAACACTTTCTAGGCGGCCACTGCAAATTTATAGACAGGTGGCGACTGTGATGCGCTGTTTGGTCAGATCTATCTTAGGAAAATGCAGTAGGAAGAGAAAGGACCGCAAGATTGGCATAATTTATCTTTACTTCATCAGTGTTGCACACTTCATATATATATATATATATATATATATATATATATATATATATATATATATATATATATATATATATATATATATGGACTAATCAGCCTTCCTAAACTATGTGGGAAGAAGTCGTTATTCATATGACTGAAGCAATATTAATGCGATATCACTGCTGGCTCTATAGGGTTACTATTATACCTGGCAATTAGATATACCTGTGGAAATTGTGATCTTCAAAGAGGTGATATTACTTGCAAACGTAACATTCGATTTAGCGTTTATATTTTTACGTATAAAGTTTTGATTGAAGAAATCTTTCAGCCGCATCAAAATTAAATCAAATAAATGCTAAAGCAAATCAACATGAGGAAAATCTCTGACTATTAATTCTCTAAATTGAATTTCTCTAATTTTTCATCAATATTTTATTTCTAAAAAGTTTTTAATTTTGCTATTGCTTTGTTTCTTTTTTTCGATGCATATAGTGTTTCGTTATTATAGCGTTATTTTTTTACTACACATATATTTTTTCGGAAGTTTATGATCTCCTTTCATTTAGCGATTTTTCTTATCGTTTAAATTTGCAATAATTGAACGCTTATATTCTATTGAAATCAATGCCCCATTCATTCATTTTCAATTGTTTGTTCATTTATTTATCTTCATTTTAAATAAAAGAAGGAAATTGTTTTTTGAATAATTTTTCAGTTTTCATAAAGGAAACTAATTTTAAGGAATTTTATTGTTTGAAGCGTTAAATATAACGTTTTTAGGCATTTCACATAGGTTTATGTTGTATTTTATTTCATTCTTTGCAATGCTTTTAGCCCATACAGATTCGCGACGACTTTCTAAGCTGCATCGGAAAATTTAAGAAAATCAGTTCCCCGATTTTCGATAAATAAAAAAAAAAAACTTGAAAATTGTGAAGCTTCTGCGACAAATTTTCAGAAAAAAAAAGTCGTTTTAGTGTGAAAAGCTTTAAAAATTCGGTAAGTTCGAAATTCTTGCTATTTTTTGCATAAATTCGGAGTTATGCAGCATGACCTACTCATAATGCTAGCCAATTTTATGCAACTTTTCTTACAATAGAAAGCGCATTCCCTTATTTATTTTCTATTACACTTCTAGGCAATTGCTATTGCTATTAGCTTATAGTTTCGTTGAAATTGAAATAACATCTTATTTGTTGTTGGTTGCATGTTCAATGAAATCATTGTCCTTTTTTCAACGAGTCTTTAAGTTGATATCTTTTATTTATTGTTCGTTAAATCCTAACTGGAAGCAAATCGCTAACGATCTATTTATTGCTCCAATTATTATTCATTATTTAATATGACATTATATCACAATAAATCCTAAAACGCAAACTGCATGAATCTGTGTGAATAATCTGCTGGAAACTCCAATGAATTTAGAGTACCGTATATTAAACGAAAACTAAATTCTGGATGAGATTTTATAGATTTACTCAATATATCATCACTTCTTTCTTCAAGTCTAATAGGTTGCGGCAAGAAAAAAAAAATATTTTCTATCAATTAAAATAATTCTGCATGAGCCAGATGACAGGAACTAAACATTCAATTAATTCAACGCATGTTATCATCGATTTCGTATTCCTTCAATTGTGATTAGATTCCTTTAGTGGACGACACCCGTACGGACAAATTTCCCACAGACAATAGCATATAGACCTAAATGATAGACGTTCTTTGCGATTTGTTTATATGAGTTGCATCAAGAGCATAATTCCTTTCCAAAGTAGTGTCTCAGGAGCTTCTTAATTATTCTTATTTTTCACGAATTATCCTTAACTATTATCCTCAAATCAGGTGCAGTTATCACGAAAAAATCCTTAATCGTCTAAATTCAAAATTTGGATTTTCGAAGAATTTTGAGGAATTATTGTTGAGAGTATTTGACTAACTTTGTAATTGATAGGCCTGAATAACTTCAGATATTGTGCCGCTTAAATATTGCGTCCCTTTTACCCCCAATCTTTAACCCTGAACTTACCAATACTGCTCCACATGCATTTAAACCTGAACTGACCAATAACAATAGAAATTAGACCATAGATGGAAAATGAATGCAAGTTGAACGTATGCTAACTAAACGCCCTCATTTATAATCATTTCTGCAGTCTCCTTTCTAGCTGCCTAAAAGGTAATTCCTTCATAAACATTAATACATTTTTTAAAACTCTAAAAAAGGGATTCTTAAATTCCACCATCAGAGGACGCTTTTGACAATATGGTGCTACGCTATAAGAGTTGAGGAGAAATCTTCATATATCATGAAGGCTTTTGCAACTGATGTTACGTTGCTTAATGATGAATAATAAATATGTGACGTGTTGATTTTCAAAAGAATCATATTTTTCGTTAGAGAAAACTTATGAGCTCATCCCTTTCTCCTTATAAGGAGTCTAGATGAGAATGAGCTAAGAAAACCTAGTCTACAGCAGCAATAGAAAGCTGCTATCGAATTTCAGGATAACCATCGAGTTCAAGTATTCGATTCGAACGGACAATTCGTAAGTAAGTTCGGTTCGATGGGACCGGGACCGGGTCAGTTGCACAATCCGCAATTCATCGCCTACTATAAGCAAACTCAACATCTCTACGTCACCGATAGCTCAAATCATCGTGTTTGCGTTTTTGATCATAACGGCAATCCAGTATTCCAATTTGGTCAAGAAGGATTTCACAATGGTCAACTAAAATTCCCACGTGGCATAGCCGTCGATGATCAGGTTCGGTTGTATTATTTTGGATCACTTCCTCAGAACACCGTTTTGAAATGAATTTGGGACATTTCTGCGATCAGAGTTCCTGTTAACTTAATTGAAATATTGTTAAGATGTGACTAACACATATCAGCAATGACTTGCAACTTCTCACTGTTTGAAGTGCTGCCCACATGAGCAGAGCAAATGTCACTTTCTTTACAATTCCTCACCATCCTTAGATTGCTTCCATAAAGCAACATTAACATCGCATCAGCGCAAATCTCTCGGAAGATGAGGTCTCCGATAACCTTTCTGGCATTCATTTACATCATCTGGAGTTTCTTAAATCCTTAGCCTAAACTTAGTGGATGAAAATCGGTTCTAAATCAACTTTCATTATTCTTCTATTTCATTGAAGCGCAAGCTTCTAAATGTGACCGAATTTGAAAATCGCTCTTAAATCTATTATTTTATGCATTCAGTAATGGTTTTAATTCTCACGGTTTGCTTTATAGGGTTTCATCATAGTCGCAGACAGCGGCAATAATCGTGTTCAAATCTTCTATCCGGATGGACGTTTCATGCATAGCTTTGGCACTTGGGGCAATGGCCCGGGTCAATTGAAGGGTCTCGAAGACGTCGCCCTTTGCGATAAGACGATCGTCGTTTCCGATCGCGAAAATCATCGAATTCAACTCTTTTAAACGTGTGTTCTACTTCTCTTCTGATGTCGCCTTTTATGTTGGATTCCTAGTCTGACGACATATTGATGAAATCAACTTATGAGGGCGCTAATTAGGATGGATACATGTTGTTTTAAATGTATTTCATCGTAATAGTACACATGAAAAGGTGCAAAAACGTATGCTCACGTTGTGTGTAATGAACCAGTGACTTTTCGTTTTTTGTTTGTTCCCTAGCGCTCTGCTACAATAAAATCAATTTATGTTTACCATTGTCGAACACAGTCTAGTAAAAAAATGAGTTCGCCATATATTTCTTACATACGCTATATCTGTGACGATATGTATCCGCAGCATTTATTGCTATCATTTCTCCCCATCCCCTCACCTCCGAATACAAGCTGCTGTATATATATATATATATATATATATATATATATATATATATATATATATATATATATATATATATATATATATATATATATATATATATATATATATATATATATATATATATATATATATAACCATTGCTCTCACACATATACCAAACCACATCATTCCCCGTCGTTCTAGCTTAGGCACATTCCAACTCCAACTCTCACGATGCACATGGGCACGTTCAATACATGTTTGGTGAAACCCTCATCATTCGCTCCCATCCTAAACTTACGAACTCCATGAAGAATTGACTTCAAGTACGTCAGAGGAGTTGCTGTTTTTTTAATCGAGGTTACCTGTCGCAGGTAATTACAGCCTAAACGAATATCGAACAAATTATTTCGATTCACATCGTTCCACCAACAAAAAAACATTTTCGTTCAATGGTTGTGAATGCACAACGATATACGCGCCGATAGGAAAAGTTTGATTGAAATGAACACATGAAATCTTTTAGATTTTATGATAAAGAGTTGATCAAAGCAACCGTAAAATGGGTATGGCCATAAAATAACAAAACGAGAAGTGAAACAGGGCACGAGCATAGTCATAACAGATCAATGGATGGTCTTTGATGATGCTGCGCAATATGAGGGAAGACCTGAAAGTTTTCCGGCAATTGGACCTCATGCATTGACGTTCCTAGTGGTCTTTCTTAAGTTGCCTCATTGAGTAAAGTTAATCAAAATTTGAGCTTTCATTCTTAGACAACGCTCAGGTGTATTATATGCTAATTATAAATGTAGAGCATAATAATGAATATACCAAATGCTGCTCATGGTTTCGATTAATTTTATACGGAAATAAGTACACTTGAGAAACGGTTTGGGAATTGCCATACATTGGTGATGATGATAGTTAGTACAACTCACTTGTAAATTACAAGCCTCAACGGCCAGGAAAGAGTGATAGATGCGAAAGAAACTCCTGTGTAGACATGAAGTTTTACTCCAAGGATAAATTGTCTATGCTTTTCCTTCGAAAGCAAATGGGAAAATGGTCTAACGAGGTGACATAATATGAGTTTATACAATTCTAGCTCTTTCAACGAGTTTAAACCATAATCACACTATCACTCAATCTAATCGATTAGCTTCTCTTAAAACATTTCTTGAAGCAACTGCTGTTCGATTGCTCATAGAATTAATTGCACCCTCCGATATCACATCGGCGCAGTGCCATTCCTCTTCACACGCCAATTTCTTCTTTGTGTTAATTCTAAATCCGATCGTTGTCCTTTTTTACACTCTTCAATTTTACGCATAAATTATTCGCTTCATTTCCTATTTACATGGGTTTTTTAACCATTTCCGTAGTGTTAAAATTTCCCAAATTTTTGCTAGCAGCTAATATTTTGTACATAAAATTAGCTGATTTCTAGTTAATTGACATGAGTAAGAAATGTTACCGAACACTAACATGAGATGAAAAAGTTTGGGGTGAGCAAAAATTATCAATAATGCTAAAGACAACCTAAGTCGGGCGGGTAATTGTGCAAAAAAAAAGTCTTGCCAAAAATTTTACGAGAAGTTATTATTTTTTATTATTATTCCATATAAAAGTGCTACCATTTTTTCCTACTTGAAAGTAATTTTTCTATTTTTCACAAATTCCACTGGAGTATTCAAATATCGCCATCAGATTGAAGATGGCATGGAATATTGATGAAGGAAGAATGAACCGCTCTCAGCTAAGAGATAATAATTACAGAATGTTGATTACATTGCGATTGATAGTATTAGTATTGTTGCTTTGGGGATTCGTCGTCGTTAATGCGGCACCACAATTCGACACAGCGGCTGTTATATCAATACAAACCGAACTCAATAAACATTCATCCGAACTTGAAGTTCTATTGCAGGTTTTTTTAATGTTTTTTTCAGGAATTTTTCACTTTCATTTTCCAAATTTTATATTTCAAATTCACGACTAGCTTTATGCAATACATTTGCATCTTTGCGTTGATGTTTTCTTTATTCGTTGCAATAATCGTTGAATGCTTTTTTCATAGAATTTTTTCTATTGTTTCTTTTATGAATCCATCAATGACAAATTTACACACATATATTCATAGTATTTCCATCTCATAATGTAATTGCAAATTATTGCTTTTTTTATTTATTCGTTCGAAATAATTGCAAATTTTGTGTTCTTCAATTTTCCAATTTCATTTGCTTCATATAGACGAGAAAAATCTTGAAAAATCTTTGCATATACCTTCAAATATATGCCCTCAAGTAAATAATTTTTGCTCCCTCCCCAAAGTGATAGAGCAATTGAGGTAAAAAAAAAAACTGTTTTGAAATAGTACTTTTATAGCACGTTAAAAATCTACACGCACGCCTCAACGAACTTGGTAAAACGGGTCCTCCTGGCATCGATGGAGCTCCTGGCTATCCAGGACATAAAGGAGAACCAGGTAGCAACAGTATCCATCATGAGGCTCATACTTCTATATTCTTGTATTTGAACGTTTTTACTCCAGATCAGATTTCTGAACATGAAAATAGTCTTCTATAGGTAAATTTACATTTATAATCACGAGTGCCTTTTATAATAATTGCTTTCATTAAACTATGTCTATGCTTTTTATTATTGGTTACAACAAGCAAATAAAAGTTAGATATATGTATATATGCCTGCAAATGTATACACGATATCAAAAATTTTTCCAATTTTCTTCGCATCACAACTGAGGTAGGTTATCGTCAAAAACAATCCTGAAATGTTTGAGGGGAACAAATACGATAACACGTCGAACGAACAACGATTTCTTAATGTTGAAATTACATTTATTACCAAATAAATCGAATATCTAATCATTAGCAAAACGGAACCAAACACTCTCTCAGTTATGTGCATCACAAGCAATGCATAATCGTGCTATTAATGCATTTGTTAAGGTGAGCGTGGAATGGACGGTCTACCAGGACAACGAGGCATGATTGGTATTCCTGGTGTTAAAGGAGACGTCGGTCCTATGGGACCCGTTGGTATGAAAGGAGAAATGGGACCGCAGGTGAATCTTTAAAGTCATTTTTATCGCTCTCAAGTTGTTGCTGGTTGTGTGATGTCACCTATTATAAGCTTGTATAAAACTTTATCCAAGTCTGACTATCTATAAAACCGCCGCCATCTCTAAGAAAGTATTGAAAATTTCTGTTCCAAAAATTGCATATAAAAAGTAAACATTTCTAATTGGGCCCTAAAATAGCTGTGACCTTAAGAATTTGTGTCAAAATTAACTTAGAACCTGCCGATGCAAAATTTTTGCATTCAATTATTACTGTTCTTTACAGGGCTATCCTGGGGTGAAAGGAGAGCGAGGTTACCCAGGAGTGCCCGGTGTAAAAGGAGATCGAGGGATGCCTGGCAGGACAGGCGAGCCAGGAATTCCAGGTGTCCCAGGAATAAAGGGTGAGAAAGGAATGGAAGGTGTACCAGGTACAAACGGACAACCAGGTCCACCTGGATGGCCTGGTCGAAAAGGCGAAGACGGAATTGCCGGAAGGCCCGGTTTGTTCATTTCTTTTCTTAGAAATTAATTAGATAGCACTATAATTCTTGCGATAAGCAAATCCTTTGCACTACTTCGACTAATCTTAGCAAAGGTGGTTCTTTGAATGTTCAATATGTCGACTTTCAGCTCATTTGCATAGTCAAGAGATATGGCTTGTCTATACACTTTGTAATGTATATATGTGCTATCTTTACTCCCAGTAAGTAGTGGATTGCTGGAAAAGAGAGCCGTATTGATCATGAGCCGATATTGATGGAGTTTTATGGCCATCTTTGAGCAAGAATTTTCCTCACAAAGGTGTGAGGTGAATTTGTTCGGGTTCAGCTAAAGCTTTATATTCATTAATGAAATACAAACAATTTTCGAAATGTGTGGATCGCTACAGGTTCTCCTGGATTCCCCGGGAAGAAAGGCGAGCCCGGAATACATGGTATTCCTGGTCAGGCAGGACCAATCGGTGAACGAGGTATGCCTGGAGCAACGGGACCACAAGGTGAATAGCATTTTCTTCGATGAAGTGTTAAAGTATAAAATGGATATAATGTGCTCATTATACCCATTTTATTTTCAAAAATTCTTAGAAAGTGGCAATGAGTTCCAATAAAATTTTGTGCATCAAAATACTGCTTCAATGAGGATAAAAGAAAAATTAATTCAAAAATTTCTTTAATAATATCGTGGAAGTATTCATTCTCTCATACTTTGTTCTCCAAAAAAAAAAAAAAAAACACTGGTACAAACCCTTCTAATGAGGACTTTCTGCATTTGATTTATCTGCGTTGGCTTTCCTTATAGATGATTTGTATCGTCGGCATAATATTTGATAACTAGACTGCAATGTTTTTTTTCGTTATTAGTCATCGGACGTTATCGAAAGCAATATACTATCAACGAGAACATGATCTGATCATATCACAAACTGATCGCGCTAGATGTATAATGCCTAACACTAAACATATCTGTAGCACTAATTACCTTCTTAGAGCATTCCTTGCAGAGTCAGATTGTAACCGAAGGGGATAGCCCACAATAGCAATTCTGAGGTTCCAGAATTCTGGATATAAGATCCTTTCAACTTTAGGAATCAGATGGGAAAATTTCACTGCGGCTTAATGGATAAAGCAGAATATGTGGCTTGTTTTTGTGAGTGACTTAGCGTAAGACATCTCGATTGTCAGTGTAATCGAATACTTTTCTTTAGGCCTTCCTGGACCGATTGGACCGCCTGGTCAAATAGGACTTCCAGGATTGAAAGGCGAAATGGGCCATCCTGGTTTTCCAGGTGCTAAAGGCGAGGCTGGTAAAGATGGATCACCGGGATTACCAGGTATACATTTTTCAAAGCATCTCATATTCAAATTCAGATGACAGCACTCGAAATGGAAATTAAATAATATTTAGATAACGGTCAATGCATTGATAGTTTCACCTCAGAAGCTAACTTCACCTCTTGCTTCCAGGAATTGAGACAGTGATGGCAATTGTGCAGCTAGCTGTAAATTGTCATTTTTAAAACAGTGTCGGGAGAAGAGTTAGTGTGGAAAGATGTTTTCAATTTAAAAAAAAAAAAAAAACTTGCAGATTTTATTGTTAAAGGCTATATATCGTCTTCTAAGTTTCATGCTATAAATGTCGCTTTCATTTCTAAGAACTGGACGAATTTTTCAGATATAGATCCATTGTTTCTTTTTATTTTCACCTGAGAAGCTCTCATCGATTGCACATACAATTTTAGCCTTTCCTCTAAAGTATTACATTTTTATAATTGAATCATTTCTTTTAATAACTTCCCCATCACTTCAAATATCATTTACCAACTGGAAGCAAGGGCAAGGTCTAAGAAAAATTGATTTCTATCACAGATCGCTGCTTTTGCTCTAAAATTACTTCGTCATACATGATCCCTAATCAATAACTTGGGCAAGCTATTTGGTGATATAGAAAGAAGTTGTGTATTTATTACGATATTTAGGTTGGTTGGTCAGCGATAAAGGATATTGTATTCTTGCCCTTGGCAATTGTCCACCATCATTTACACAGATTACCGCATATCAGGCACATGTCGATAACTACAGATTCGGCGATTATTCATTGGTAAAGAACGCCGGAGAGGGACCCAAAGAAGAGCAATTCGCACTCAAAGTTCATGCATGCTGCAAATAAATTTTTACTTTGCCACACTATGTGAATCCAATTAAGACGAATGACCATTTGAGTGACCATCGCTGAAAGCTTTTTTTAGCTTTCACTACCTATAAAAATTTCTTATAAAAGACTAAACATGAAAACATTGGCATAAATACATAAGCGCTTTCATTGGACACCTTCATTGGAATACGGAATTAATTTACTTATTGCGTAGATAATTTTTGTATTATATTATTTCTTTGTAATGAAAGTATTACTTAAGTCAACTAAGCACTGCTTTAGGTATCACCTATAAACCGATAGGCAATGTTTTCTATCAAAGAAACATTTCCGTTATTGAAGATTTTTTTGATTGATAATAAAATGGTGAGAGCTCTTAATTACCTTTCAATAAATAAACATAACCAAAGAAAATAGAATTCCGCCTGTGCTGCCTTCTTGTCGCTTAATTCTCTCATCAATATTGTTATGCAGATATACCATCGAATATGATAAATATCAACTTCATCTACAAATAATCACTTCCGAGTGTTTATGATATCTTCTCCGAAAATGACCAATAATGCTATCAATATTTCAACTCCACCGACGATAAGATCTCATTTAGCATCTAACCAAACATTTCACAAAGCTTTAATGGTAATGATCATTGAAGAAAGCACTTAACAAGTGTAAGTATTAAATGAATTTGAAAATACATTGAATAATTAATGAATATTGTAATATAATTGGAAAATGCGATGCTTAGGAGTTCGAATTGGAAAGCGAACATCCTCAAGACATTGTCGGACTCAAAAAGAGAATCTTAGGAGGCCATGGTTTTTCCCGGCTCTTCGGGTTTTGGAACCCTTTGAATCTTATCGGAGCACCCTGATTTTGAGCTCAATTTTTTTCAGAGACCAACAGGGAGCTCTAAACTTTAGCAATTCTTCATTTTGGGGAATGCTTATATAAGATATAAAATTATATGCAGTTTTCCGATCAGTAGAAGATAAAAAATCTAGGATGCTTCATTTGCAAGAAAAATTTCAATTTATGAGTTATTGAAGCTGGATTCTCGAAATTTCGCAGGTAAATTCCATACCTCAAGTTCACACCACTCCGTTCCTTCATTTTGCATGCATTGACGTTGTAGATGGGCTGGGGGAAGGTCCTGAGAACGTTGGCGCGACATCCGCTTTTACATTCCTCTTGCCTTGCCAAACAGTTTCATAAAAAATGGCTGTTCTTCTAAAGCACAAATGCCAACAATACAATTTGGTAAAAGCAACTTGCGAACAAAATTGATTTTCTTGTTCTAACTGCGAAATATTGAAAGTACAATTACCAAAACTGAGATAAGAATAATGAGTGCCTGCAAATTATTCTCACTTCATAGGAATAAATCACCAATATATATTGGTACGTATTTCCCAAAAAGATGACGACTGGTTTGGGGTGAAACTATCAGTAATAACGCGATGTACGAAAATAAGCTGGAAATTTTTATAAAATAACACAAAATGGGAACTGAGGTTGGGGAGGGGTGGGGTGGGGGGAGGATTGATAGACCTATAGAAATGAGCACAGTGCGAATAGTCTCTCTGTCGTCTCATCATTGCCCGACAAATTTCAGATGTTTTCCGACATGCCCGACAAATGGCCGACAATTTAGTTCGGCTGCATGTTGAAACTTTAACCTTAAAACGGTGGCCATTTTAAAGCGAAAATATTCATTTTAAAGTGAAAGCATTAATATATGGGGACGAATCAGTCATATAAAACCGCTATAAGCTCGACATAATTCTCAAAAAAAAAAAATTTTTTTTTAATTAATTGCTATCGGAAACGATAGAGCTAATAGAGTTAAACGTGAACTAATCAAATTGTCTTTATTCAAATTTAAGAACAGTGAATATTGCACTAAGCATTAGAAGATGTACAGTAATAAGCAAGGAATGATTTGGACCATGCATCTATAGAAGCCAGTGAGTGCACTGGCTGGTACAGATATAATAAACCGATATAATAAACCATCTGTACCAGCCGTCTGTACATAGCGCAACGTCGAAGATAATACAAACTCATTGCTGTACACAAATAACTAAAATAACAAGAAGCGAGCAGAATGAAGTGAACTGTAAAAAAATATGAGAGAGAAAGACAAACGAAATCGAATCACAGCAATAAGGCAATCACTAAATTAAACAAGCAATGGTTCTCAGAACAAATGATTCGTGGTGAGTCATAAACACAAAGAGGTTCTGTGCTTCAGTGATTTCACTGTATAGGACCTCATCCACGGAGTATATTTTACGCTTTACTTGAGGGCAGTAAAGTCGACGTTTTCGATGAACGAGAAGTGCGAACAAGTATTTTTCAAATTCATGACGATATTTTTTCTTATTGATGCAAGTACGCAGTAATACCCAGATATGGGTGCGGTTATGCTTAATTTTACGCTTGCATGGGGGCGTTTCGTGGTTAAGAAGAACATGCGCAGTTTTTTGCTTCGATATTTTGTTATTCGAGAAGCGGAAATGACCGATATGTTGGGTTTTGCCGAATTCATACGAATGTTATGAATCAACAATTCAGAAATCACGTGATAAGACTTGCTAAATCTCGATGAATGCTTTACACAATACAGATGATATTTTTGAGACGATTAGAAAGAGCAATCGAGGCAGCTGCCACGAAAAAGAACGCCCTTAGGCTGATTCATAAAATATGCTCGCTAGAAAGTTGCTTTATCCATTGCAATCTCTCCTTGTTATCCTCTCATATAATTTTCCAATTTATAAAGTTTTATTGTTGTATTTCAATGTAAGCGCCGAATATCATGCTAATAAAAAAATAAATAAAATTAAATAAATAGATAAATAAGTAAGTAATTGAGTGGGCTAAATAAATGAAACCCGCCTATTTTTCCTGCTGCCGATGATAGTTTTACAAATTCGTAATCTTCTTTCATCGTTCTTTTCAAAATGGTTCAAATTTCTTTTCTTATTGGGAAATAATTCAAGAAGCAGTGATTTTATATCATCGAATAAAGGCATTAGTTCCTTTTACGAATTGTTGAGATAATATAAATCTTAACGCATATGCTCCAACAATGATCTATAGGTATTATATATAGACATCGATTATTTATATCTAAATAGCAATGTTTTGTTGCCTCAAGATACTTTAGTGAGCCAATCATTAAAAGTTCGATCGTAAGAGTCCATTTTCCGAAATTTTAAATTTTATTTAACTCGTTGAAATTTTTCATCCATTCTATCGTATGAAGGATAGTTCTATTCACTTTTATGATCGAAGTTATGGTAACCTTTAAGTAGTTACTTTTTACTTTAATATAGAACGCCATAAAAGTTTCAGTAAGAGATATAGATGACGTCACTTTTTATCATATGCATAATTTTGTTCGTTATGAGCGCAATTGCGGAGGAGGATTATTACCGGAAATTAGACCTACATGACGAAAGTATCAACGATCTCAGACGAGTGAGTTCTTCGACTTATTTAATTTACAAACAATTAAGTCATGCATTAATGACTGAAACAATTTTAATAAAATATTATCGCGATAGTCATGATGTTTAAATTTAAAGTCCACTCTGGCTTATGTTTTCTGATTTCGCGTTCTTTTTTTTTTTTAATTTGTGTTTGAATCTTCAAATATTTTCAGTGAATAAATGCAAGTGACAAATGGCCCACTGCATTGCAACTTTAGGAATTTTATGCATAATTTTTACACCTTAGTACTCATCAATCATATTGCATATCTGAGCATGCTCACGAAACAAGAAAAAATGTTGTTGCTTCAAAAGCCGTTATGCTAAGAACTCGGTCAAAGACTTTTTTCTCCTTTCACGTATTGGTCCACCGTTTTCATATGCGAACATTTTTGCAATCGGATTACCTGATCCCAATTCCAAGGTTCATTGAAAATGAACGGTTGCCTTGTAGAATCGTAACAAATAAAGGGAGAAGTAGAATTTCAGATGAAATGGTTTATTTGCATATTTTGTATATATATATATATATATATATATATATATATATATACATATATATAGGGAGAGAGAGAGAACATTCCATTATACAGCATTCCGCATTATGTGAACTACGGAATGCTGTATAGAACGCCATAAAATACATTTGGAAAGAATTAGAATTGAAAATAAGTTAATTGAAAGAGTTGGAGGGTCGGAATGAGGAAGGGTAAAGAAGGGATGGAGAAAGTGAATAAAATATTGCAAAATGAAATTGCCTAACGCATTTATGATATTTCAGCGCATCGATAAAATGGCCGAAGAGCGTCATATGTACGATGAGGATCTCAGAAGAACGTTCAATGGTAAATCCAGAGTGTATTTATTTACGCTAATACTTTTGGCTATATTATGTGGAACAATGAGAAGTGCGTTGCGATGGAATATATAAAACGAAGATTGGTGCAGCTATATTGCTGTTGTTGTTATCTGTCACTGCCGCATGAAAAAGCAACAAACAAGCAACAACAGCAATATGCTCTGAGTACATGACAATCGATTGGTCTTTCACAATTTCATTAAACATTTTTTGCTCAACGATACTAAAACTACAGGTCATTTTGAAGTTCTTCAATAAGAATTTTAAAAATAAATCATTTTAAGATCGAATGCAAATTTAGAGCGTATTTAGCACAAAGAAGATTTATAAAGAAAGATCTGCTAAGAGATGATGGAAGATGCTAAAAAGAAAATATTTATGAGCGTTATTTAAGCTTGCCCATGCAGTGCCGGTCCACGAGGTCCTAAAGGAGAACAAGGATTCGCTGGCCTACCAGGTATTTTCTAAATAAATTAATCTCGTTGTTTTTCTCATAGCTTCATTGATCTTACTGGAAATTTTAAACGACAAAAATGAATCTTTCGATTGAGGATTCTTAAAATGCGCATTTATTTCGCTTAGGAGTCGAATCTAGCAATTCAGTTTATCTAATAAAAGTGGAGAATTTGAGGAATATTAATAAGTCATAGAACTTTTGAAAGAGCTCACTGAATTATTGTCTAGCCAACTTTATGGCTTTACAACTTCCTATTGTTTTGCGCTGAACTTTTATACCGTTAATCGAAGTGGTGAAGTTATTCCAGTTAGAGAAGGCAATATTTGCATATATAGAAGGCAATGTTTGAATATGTAGATAATTTGTTTCGATATGGGGATACGATTCAATTCGGTACAATTATTCCTCTCATGGCTATTATCTTCGGCCTTTCACGCCAACGTAGTTGATAATGAAAAATATATGAAATACGATAGGCAACAAAATTTACTGGCTAGAAATTATGGAGAAAAAATTAGAGATAAATTGTTATTTTTGTTCTTCAGGTATATCTCAACTGCATATACTATAGGGATGAGGAATTCGTTTGTACATTCATTGCTATTGTGATATTGACTGATTATGGGAAATTTATGGTTTTCATGAATGATGAGGATCTTTTTTAAGTATTGCCCAGTTTCCTTCGATTAATGTGGATTTCAAATATGATCCAAATATAGTAGTATCTTGCATAATTGTATCCTCTTTGTTCACCTTACCTCTTATCAGTTATTTATAGGTCCATCGGGATATCCAGGTGTGCCAGGTATTAAAGGAAGCGCCTTTGGTAAGTCAAACTTTTCATATTCCATTCAATATTAGTGTTGAGACCCCATTACGAGATGCCTCTACTTATGAGATGCATCGAACAGAAACTTCTTTAGTTCATCAAACAGTAGTCAAGTAATCGATAGCCTTCAGAAGAAAATCTTAAATCTCTCCCTGAATAAATGAGAGACTACTTTTGAAAATGAACTTTTGAAAATTTACTACAGGTAAGAATCACACCTTCAGTTCAGCCTTCGCCTGCTTGTATCGATCAGTCTATGACATCATTTGAGTATAAAAGAGACACTTTCCCGTATCTCCAAAAAGCAAATCTCTGAAGGATGACCAACGGGTATGGTTGCTGAAAATATTTCAGACGTGACATTAGAACATCAACTACAGTTTTAACATTTATCCTAAACGCAAGCATTTAAGAAGGTGATCACTTAATATTTCTCTATAAATGTCGAAGGCGCAAATGTCCGTGCGAGGAATCTATAACATTTTCAGCAATTTCCTGCGTTGAGTACTTATTTGAGAGGATTATTCCCTTTATAAAAGATGAGAATCATTTTTGAGAGTGGGAAAGCGATGATGAATTCTGTCTGGTGATTATTGGAGACAGCTGTCCAAACGGATTCTCACCAAATCATGTATATGATCGTGAGTTACGCCTTCTCTCTGAAGCAATCACTATGCGTTCATGCTGCAAATAATTCATCTCTTCAATGATTGTCTATCAAAATACCTCTACTATTTTTAGTGAGCAACTTGATAGATATAAATAAATAAGAAAAAATATTATTTGTATCCTCACTAACGAATAAAACATTCAAAGAAATTGAGTGTTGCCGAGAAGAGCAGAAAAAAACTTATTTTTCAAGCAAGGACATGTTTCCATAGTAATTTTAGTAGTTTGAAAAAATTTGAAATGGAAAACTGCTTATGTAACTTATCGGTCAAAGGTTTCTCTAGATCGATCACTGATATCATTCGCCATTACAACTTGATCCTCGTACATAAGCAATGAATGAGATACGCTCATTCAACACATTCATGGTTCCTTCTTGGGTTTATGTTCAGTAACTGAAGCTCAAATATTTCATCAACGACGTTATTAGCGAGCTAGACGAGCTTATATTGCAATGGGTGGATTAAAAAATTTCACAATCCCAAGCCTTTATCCTTAGCATTCAACTCTCGGTGCTGGAAATTCTCGTATTCATAGTCTCAATGAAAACATTTTTACTGCTTTCAGCTACTCTTCACCTTAGATTACAGCAGAAAACGCTACTGTGTCCACTTAATTGAGCTAGTCCCATTATTTAAGATTATATGAGGTATGAAGTAAGACGCCTGAAATATTACCTATTCTCTTATGAGTTGAAAGCGGAAACGAGTCATTGAATAACCAAACGAAAGAAAGTGATCCGCTCATGGAAACAAACCAAAGCGCTAAGTATACAGAGTTGAGCTCAGAAAGCTTACAATATGTCCCTTAACTCAATAAAAATAACAATATCTATAAACTTATAGCTAGTTGATCACTTACGGTACGTAATCTTCCTTATCAGCACTATCACTAAACCTCAACACCATTACTATACCATGTTTTGTGTTGCATACAAAAATATACTGATAATCGAAACATGAATTCTTTTATTATACGTTTTATTATACACATCGAATAGTCAACGTTATCCAAGAATAAACTTCATCAAGAAACCGAAGAAATCGGATTGGCCGGCGGATCGAGTTCAGCGATTACTTGATCGATATACTAAAATATATGAATAATTTACTATACCAATCAATTAATGCAAAATTTATGGATAAAAACCTCTATGAATAATGAAAAAAATATTTTTTCTGTTCAACAGTTCAATAAGAATCTTCTATCTTTTCGGTCCTTATTTTTTCGACTCTTAAAAACAAGAATTTTTCGCATCAATTTGCATAGATTACTTAAATATGCAAATTTTCTAATAAAAAAAGGATAATTAAAATAGTCTCGTCATGGATTATTTCTATGATTTTATTGAATTTCAGCTAGAAAAAATTTAATGTAAAGAGTTTGTTTCATGGAAAAATTATTCACTTTCTTTATGCAATTTTAGCTGAATCTTGATTAAGAACGTCAACGCATTGATGAACTTACCGCAAGTGGACCATGTAGTTGCATTTCCATCCAGCAAGGAGTTGATGTGACATCCTGACGATGATAATCCGGTCCCCAACCTTTCACGAACGATATCCGTATAAAGCACATCTTTGTCAGCTCATAAACATTATTATAACCTTCCCGTTCGGCTCTTTTCAGCATCTGAAAATTTGCATAAATTACGAGATATTTATTAATGAAGATTACGTATATATGAAACGGTTGTAAATATTAAAAAATAAAATCAAAATTTTGAAACTTTCAATGCATTTTTCTTAATCGCTCAACGCGTTTAGTAGCATTCATCTGTCCAAAATTCGCAATTAATATCAAAATTTAGTGAAAATGATGAGCTTCAATATTTCAAGACTATCAATTTTCTATTTTACATCCGCGAGGGAGTAAAATTAAAGAAAAAGATAAAATTATCTAGAAAAATAAAATACACGCGAGATTTGCGACAGTAAATATTTTTTCATTCCAACAATTGTTCTCATAAATTCGAAAAAAGTTTTCAATGCAAATCAATAATAATATCTAATAAATAGATTTTAAAACCAATTTTATTATATTTTAAATATTCCTCAAAAGTGGAAGCGTTTATCTTTGTATGGATTATGGCACGTTCGGAAAATAATGAACCGCTATCAAACTGCAATATGTCAGAACTAAGAGAGTGGAGGCGAAAAAACGATCTTTCCTGGGATCCAGCCAAAGGCAGAAAGCATTTTGGACAAAGTTTTCGTACTACTTCAATATGGTAACCTCAACCATATCAGAGTATTGATTGAATGAGAACAATAGAGAGCGCAAAAAATTAAAAATCAACCTGGGCAAAGAGTTGATGATGGAAAATATACATCGCATGTCCTGGAGGTATCCGGCATACGGCATTTGGAAGTAGATTCAATTTATAATTACTATTACGAGATTGAACAAAAATCGGCGAATCGGATAGATTCGTCACATAAACATCATGCGTACCCTCACAAGTGAAACTCACACCTGTAGTATTTACCATCTATATTTTTCATTTATTTAATAACGGTAAGAAAACGATGATAAAATAACGCGTCCGGTAAAAACTAATTGGGCGAATCAAAAAAAAGGAAACCTGAAGCAAAAATCAAACTTAATGAGCATACCACTTATCTAACCTATTTCGAGAATGATCAGTATAAATGAGGAAATCGAACAACCGGCAAAATAGTTCACTACTACTAAAATTAGGGCCTTAGAAATGGATCCTAAAATGTATATAATCTGTCAATGTTAACGAGTGATCCCGTCGTTGCTAACCATTCCCATTCTTTTCTTGCAATAGTGTCTACATGTTGAACTTCCTAGCTTTTTTTAGTCGCTTTGTTTGCAGCTGCTTGACGATAACTTAAGAGATTTTCATATATACCAGAAATGTGAGGATAATTTATGAGGTTTTAGAGTTCTTCTCTCTTCGATCGTTCCTCTATCATCCTTATCGCTTCCTTTGTCTTGATGGGAAAATTTTTTTGAAGAATTTTTTCCTCTTCTCCATTAAAAAAAGTACAGAAAACAATTTTTTACTTTTACGAGTTCTTCAAATTTTATTCAAAAAAATTTCCATCAATCGACTTTTTCCTCGCTAAGTAAGATATAATATGCAGCTTTTGATTTTCTTTCGGATGAAAGCACTTGAAAATATGGAAAAATCAACTGTTCCCCTCCTCGCCCCCCTCCCCCCTCCGCCTTCTCTATTTCTTTGAAGCCATCAACATCCACTTCTTTATGAACAAATAGGAAAAAATAATTTTTTTTGGGCTCAAACCTCTGCCAATATGCTTGCGAGTATTTTCGATGGTTGCATTTCGATTGACATTCGTCAACAAACCCAAACATATCCGATCGTCTGAATTTGAAGGATCCGTGAAACCGTCGACTCGTACCACCGAATTCCGGATCTAATAATTCTCATATGTCTCATTATTCTCAAAAAATCAAAAAAATTAAAAAAACAACTAGCGAAAACAAAAACTGAGCTATTCTTATGCAAGCAGATCAAAGAAATGTGTTAAAAACTTATTTATATCTGATGAGATTCTCTATGAAGTAGGAATAGGCACCTTATACGAATAGATATTAGGTTACGAGAGACTCTTCAACAATTGAATTCTTCCAATTTAAAAAATGTGTTCTGTTTCTATCAATAGCCAATTTCTTTGAAAGATGTGACATCCGATTACTATAAACAAATGAAGAAAAGGAATAAAAGAAAAACGCAATAAAGCATGAGTGATATCTTCAATTTTTTTTTTTTTGAATTTCTTTTGAAAGAAAAGAAACCTTGAAAAGTTCGCCAACACGAGAATTCAATTCATAGTACCCAATTGAGCACCAAAAATCAGGCTCTCGATAGCAAAAACTTGTATCCATCTCTGAACTCATCGGTTCACATCCATCTTCACTGAATACCGACGATGGACTCGCTGCAATATAATAAACTTTTATCGCTCTTAAAATTATTGCTGCTAAAATGCAAGAAAAAACTCCTAATATCTAAAAAATGATCTATTATTATTGGGTCTGAGAAGGTATATACCGTAAATTGTTTTTATGAAAATGAACTATTTTGGGAATATTGCGGGGAAATTGTAATATTATAATGTGAAAAGGAAAAATCATGATAATACTTACACAAGTATGAGATAATAAGGTTTATATTGTCGCAATTCGTGATGTTTTTTCACAATTATTCATCACGTTATTACTATATAATGATCAGCGAAAACCAAGAAAGTGATAATCGACGAGCGCAATTAATTAGAGATGGTCAAAATCATCGTTAGGATTGCAACACAACACGAAGTTGTTTCGAGTCTTTTTTAAAGCGATAAACTATCAACGAAATCTACCTCTTTCTGATTATAATAAACTTTACCTGAGGGTCAACAAAACTGTAATATGCATGCGCTGAGGCTTTATGATTGCTTTTTGTGTGACTTTAGCCACATTCTTTTATATATTCCAACTTCTTTTCTATTGATACAATAAGTAACAGTAATTTATATTTGGACCGTAATACATAATCCTATATGAATATATCGCCAATGTGTGAGTGAGCTGGCACAACATGAAACGCAGGGAAAGGAATACCTGAGGAATAGGATTGCGGTGATGAATCAATATAACGCGAGTATTCGACCAATGAGCTGGAGACCAACGATCCCATATCGGATCCTTGCGGAGATCCATACTAAAAACAACATATAAATTTATGCCTGCATCCATTTATTAATATATAAATATAAATATAAATTTATGCACATATATTTATATTTATACATGCATAGAATGCGCAATATATAATAAATAAATTTATTTATAATTGAGTAAATAATCAAATTATATATATATATATATATATATATATATATATATATATATATATATATATATATATATATATAGATGAAGGGAATGTTATAAAGTGCATACACTCTCATTACGATATAAGCTTTATCACTCAAACCCATTCAAGTATTTATGACAGAAAATTAAACATTAGTATTCATGAATGACGCCAATTATGGCGCCACTCATTCACTCTCTCGCTCTTTTATCAATCGCCAATGATGGACATATAAATGCTACTATCACTGTTCTCATCGGAATTTACAAACAATAAAGGGAAATCTTCAGTCTTTCGGTTGAAAATTAAATAAAAACACGACGAAAAAAAAATCAAAAAAATTGAGGATAAAATATTAGCAATATAACGTTTGTGTCGATTCCCTCTCACAACAATTTCTCTTTCCTTCAATAATCTTCCACACCATAAATTAGGAAGCAATCATAACAATACAACATATTATATTCATTTAAATAATATTAAAGATGAAATGATATTACTCTGCCATAAAATACTTTGTATTCGCCTCAATGTTAACGCATTTTCTGTTGCAGAAAATCACACCAATAATCTTAAGCAATGAAAAATGAAACACATTTTTCATGCATTTCGCTAAAGGTCAAATGTCAACTGCCTCATTACTCGCTTAAAAATTAACGTTCCCACTTCTATTTTTGATCTTGATGTGTTGAATTTTGAGCTTGAACTTGAACTTGAGTTTTTGAGCTTGAACTTTCGGTCACCTCAGAAATTCTCAGTGAAATATATATATGCTTGATAAAACACTAATGAATCTTCACATTCATTCATTTCACGAGAATAGTGCAACCCCTAATCAATAGAATCTTATGAATGCCGCAATTTGAGGCGACCGAACCAGATCAAAGAAAAAAACAAAAATAAATAAATTAATTATATAAATAAATAAATAAATACACAGCATACTTTGCTTCTTATGAATTTCTGCAGCAATAATTCACTCACCATCGGAGAAGAAATATTGCCGATCGAAGAGGTGATATCGTTCGTTGAGATCGACGAATATCTTACTGGTGCTGCGATCGCTGACGGCATCACCTATAATCAATCATATAACACCCTATTCAAGAACTAAAAGCAACAAACATATGCAGTTGAAACAAGCAATCTAGAGTTCATAGACAAGAACTTTTGAAAAAAAAAAATTGAATGATTTAGAATTTAAGATTCATAGAAAAAATGCTCCCTCGAGAAGCAACGAACAAAAATGACTATGCGAGTGAAGTGCATATTACGACCCTTTAGATGTTATCCCTCTACATTACTCTTCCTTGTGCGTGGTGGAGAGTGAAGTGATGAGAAAGGCTAGCAAAAAAAAACGGTAAGAAAATACAGTTGTCCCCCCTTCATGGTGACCTGAAATTGAAACGTGTTGTTTATAAATATATATTGGTAACATAAATAGCATATTGATGTTTTTTCTCCGAAAACAATAAAAGAAATATGCGAAACGTTTAGCCACCAAAATAATCTCATCAATGATTCAATGAAGACTATATTCATTTAAATAATGCTACAAGTATTGAGAATATTTGAAAATATTAAACTCCTATCTAATATTTTCTCAACTATTCGATACGATGCATTCCTTTCGTTCATCAAAAAGACATTAAAAATGCTTATAAAGTTGGAATCATCTAATTGATAAGAGAAAAATCTGCAGCTTAAATTTATCAATTCTTTGTTGCAAAAAGCACTTCAAAAACATTCAATAAATAGATAATTGATCACCTTTTTTCCAGCAATATATAAAATTGGTGGATTCATTAAGCCAATAAAAAAATTTGTGATTTTTAAATCGTCCCGAGTTTCCGAAGTGCTGAACTGTCAACAGTTGATAAGAATAGTGGAATTATTTCATTCGAAACGAATGGATTAATAATAATTTTCATTATATGCAGTTTTGCCTTTATGCGAACACAACAATCATAAAGTGTTAGAGAATTGCTAAATGAAATCAATCAATTATGCAATTACTTAAGAATTATATTTAAATTACCACATTTTTATATATATTCAAATCGTGCATCTGATTTCTGATTCTAGAAAACAAGCTAAATGCTCCAGTCGAGAATATGCACATAATCCATAATATAAGCTATTCACCTGCAAAATGCGGCTCGCTAATAATCCCCTATTGCCATTCGTAATGAATGTTCTAAAATGCCAAAAAAGAACAATAACAAAATTAACCTGTGGATCAATCCTTTGATAATGATATGGATTGATGCATATCATTTGATGTTTACTATCATAAGGATACATGCATTCGGGTACTGGTTTCAACTCATGATGCGATTGCAAATCTGGCCATCTCCAAACTCGACAGTATATTACATGAGGTAAACCTTTACGATGTGAAACCTATAAATATTCATTTTATTTACAGTTTTCAAAAATAATAAATAACTAAGAGTTGGCAATAAAATTGTCTCATACGATAAGCGCTAAAAAATAACACGAATATTACTATAATATCATTGAGATGCAAAATTGTCGGATTCCCTATCGATGAATAGATAATTTTATTCAAATATTTTTAACTAATTTTGCAACTATTTTTTGTGAATATCGAAAAAATGCTACATTTTAAAAGAATATAACAAATTATGCGTTTTTTTTTTGGTATTTTATTTGCCTGAAAATGGCAGAAAATCAGGTTCATCGTCTAGTGGGTATCGGTCGTTGAGTACGGATCCGTAAATTCATTCAACTGATATTTAAATTCTAAATCTAAGCAGATATGAAAAGACGTATTCGCAAAGGCCATACGACTAAGTGCCAATCAATCCGATGTTTTAAAGAGGTGACGAATGAAGAGAAAAACCTGAAGTCGTCCGTCGAGTGACCTCGGTATGGTGACACACTTACTATGTGAACCGGGATTAGCTAGTGCGAATTCGAGATCTTCGACTGTCCCTTGACCACCCTTCTTCTTTTTCAACTTCTTCACTAATGAATCAACTGCCTGCAATCAACAAAATACGTGATGCTCATCTTTGAAAATCACTCGAAATATACAATGAACCAGAACAAATAGTGCATATTTATGTATATCTATTTCTTCTTCTTTGCATCCTAATAAATGCTAATATTCTCTTAACGTTTTTCCGCCTTAACGAAAATATAATGCAGTAGGAGGAAATTATTATCAAGCATATATTTGCAGAAATGAACAAGAGAATCGTTTTTTAGATGGGGAAGTGAGGAAAGAGGAAGTGGCGAAAGGCGGTGAGAGCAGGAGAAAGGGAATGAAAAGGGCAGGAGAGAGAAGGGATTCTTCTAAATCCCTCTGTACGGAAAATGCTTAATTTTTCATCGAAGCGAGGCATCGATCAGTCAGATCTGAAATGTCCACATGCTTTAATGCTTAAAAAAAAGCAAACTGCCGCAACAGTTACCATTTCAAATCTGCAAATTAATAAATTGCCGAGAAACAGACTCTTAGAAACGTATCGGCGAAATGGGTTTTTTCCCGATATCTTGCGGGCTTTGTATGAGTTCATAGGGTTGAACAACTAACCTCCAATGCGTCAATTGTTGCGCAAATAAAGTCAACACGCGATAATTACTTACACTTTTTGATATATTAGTATCAGTAACATGTTTAGAGAAGTCAATGCTTAAATATAAATTCGAATCTTGAGAGTAACAATAATAATAATAATAATAATAACAAAGAATGTTGCATTATTTCAATGTGAATTGCACATCAACGATATCGATCAGCAACTTTGATTGACAAGTTGAAACATTTTGTCAACACAAAGATTATTTGCCAATGATAACATTGATCGAATTTCACAAAGCAATATCGATAAAAACATTTAATTGTAAATAAATATAATAAACCTTTTCGGCCCATTTTTCCTCTTCATCTCCTTGTTTCCATCCGAGTAGTTTTTTTACGGCCGGTCCATGAAATTGAAATAAATTGTTCATCATTGCCCACTGCTGAAAGAAACGATACGATGGTGTGAACGACACACAGAATACACAGACACAGCGACTGCAGACGTCACGTAACAATGAAAACGAAAACAACATAAGGATCAGCGTTTATTGCTCTATTACTGTTTGAGAAGTATAAGCTTTCAACTGCGCTATAGCCGCCAACCCAAAATGCCCGTTTATAATTTCATGTTCATATTCACTATATTTTATTACAAATCTTCCTTACTTACAGAACTGTATACACAATCGTTAATTGATAGTCAATCAGTTTTGCTTTTAATGCAGAAAGCTGAGGGTTTGACAGTGATAGACTAGGCAAAGAATGAATGTCTTGAGATATTCGATGAACGGAGAAGTGAGCTATCTTAGTGCCTCTTTCATTTTCACTGATTGCCTCATTCTTAAGGTTATCCTAAGGAGTGACATTTAAGGAATTGAACATTAAATTTAAGATTAAGGTTAAAGTTATCATAATGGAGTGTGGAAAGCTTGAAAGAGGAAGAGAAAGAAGGCAACGATACGGGAAAATACGATGAAGAAGTACATTCCATAGAAAAGTAAATATTATCATTGAAGAAACACATCGTGGTGCAGCTTTTTCAGTGTGGAATTCAAACAACGCTTAGTGGGAAAACAAACTGAATCGATGAATTTGCCCGAATATCTCAAAATGTCGCATTGAAAATTCCGAAAACTTTCAACAATAAAATTCTTTCCCAATTACAAATTTTTGAGAAGAATTTTCATCGATTGAACATTATCAATATACGATGAAATATTTCATTGAGCGATTTTAGCATCGATTTCTATGGTTTAGCGAGTGAATTTCAAATTGTTAAGTGTTATTATTTTCGAATTTTTATTCTCTGCCTAATTTCAGATTTTTATTGGAAAAGAAATGAAATTACGATGAATATAGATAGGGGCTGTAAAGTGACTGAATGCAGTCAAATAACAGGTGTTCAATGAAATGTAGTTGTTCTATTTGCTATCCCACATACACTTCAACCTTCAACACACACACACACACACATATAGACCGCAAAATGGTTGCGTAGATCTCCGCTATCAATTGCTAACAATCGTTGTTTTTAAGTATTTTATTTCAAATATGGGAAATATTTAGTTTCATTAATTAATGGAAAATTTTAAAAAAATGCATAAAAATAAATCTAAAGAATTAACGTTCTATGATTTATGCAAATCAGTGAAGTGATTTGCTCTGCAATAAAGCAAAATGATGATTTGAAGAAAAAGATGGAATAGAATTTCGGAGAACAGATAACGTAGGCAGGTATACAATTTAGGAGAACAGGTAACGCATGTATCTACATCAAAGGCAAGGCAACTTAAATACAATAGGCTCTTGTCAATGCTATAAGTTACAAGAAGAATTCGATAAGTCCCTAAAGCGGAGCTATCGGAAATAAAAAAAGAGTTATAAGGAAATTTTTCTCGTTGACAAATGCGAAATGGACAATTTATAAATGAGATATACGGAAAGCATTTGAACATGCAATTAAACGCTAGCAAAAGATATGCCAATAGGAAGTTTTAATTTGAAAGAACAGTTAGAAAAATTTTGTATCGTAAAAATATAACAGGATAGACGAATTACAATCAAGAAAATATTATTGCATAACGACGATGAATTTATGGCAGAGAAAAGAAGAGAAATGATGAAATTGTTTATCAGTAAAAATGAGGCGCAGCACTATGATAACAATGACGTATCGCTTCTTTTCAATATTTTTTTTGGCAGGGGTTTAATTGTTCGATGATACTGTAACTTCGCAAAAAAGGAATTTTTGATGTAAAGTCGATCTGCATTTAATATGCAAATTTCAAATGGGATATTAAATGGATAAAGTAAGAAAAGATCAATGAAGAAAGCGAAGAAAAGAAGACGACCAGCATTAGAGATCTCACAATGAAAGCAACTGTCTGTAGATGATCTAAAAGAAATGCCGACAACGTATCACAGATGTGCACAGTGAAAACTGCTTACAAATTGACGTTGTGTGATGTACATCTCAACGAAAAGCAATGCGTTCCGATTCGACTCTTTCTGATGCCCTTTTCCGCTCGTCGATGGGGATCACTAAGCCAACCGACTAAATATTCATTTCAAAGTAAATTTTTGACATTACTTTTTGAAGGATTTTCAGAAGCCAGTTTAATGTAGAAAATGTTTTGTTGCTTGGAAAAAGGATCGTAGATAGAAACAATATTATATATATTAATACATATTATATATATATACAACGATGGCACATCATAAATCACAATATAAAGCCACTGACGAAATATTCGACAAGTGTATGTGATATTGCTCGAGGCGTTACTAAGATGGTGAGCGGTTGTCACCTAAGATAAGAATTTTTTGTCTATATACTACACTGAACCTTCAACACCGTTGCAACTCAAAAAGAAATACGGCTATAACAAGTTGAAGCCTTCTAAGATTGCACTAAGGAAGTGAGCATGCTTGCCCCCTATTTACTTCATTTCTTTATCACAACATTAAACTTCCATCACATATATTGCGTAAACACCGGAAAATGATGAAAAAATTGAATGAGAATGCTTATTAATCCTCTTTTATCTAATGGCTATAATGAGATTCAAATAAAGGCAAATCTTCAATAAGCGTTAGTGTAAACTTGCAGAGAAAAGAAAGATCTTTGCAAACTCGTTGAAGGAAATGGTTGTGCGGAGTATTTTGATTAATGGGGACATCTTTGAATATTGCTGCCCTTTAAAACTCTCTAATAAAACAACAATAAATGTGATGACGTCATTAATCTACCTAAGGTCAACTCAACTACAGTAATTACAAAAGATAATATGAAATGCATCATTTAGACGTTATGAATAGGGCATTCAACTGATCTAAATATTTTATTACATCTTATCTCTACCGCAATTTTTATTTCAAAGTTATCTACATATGTGACCCTCCTCATAGTTCACTAATCCAGGCATATTGGGACTTTTCCATCCCCACTGCATTCATAGGTTCGTTAAAACAGACCAACTCAGTTACTATTGACTCTCCTATCTAGAGTATTCATAAATTTTTTTCCAATTATTGCCTACTAATTTTTTTACTAATTTACAAATTTTAATTAGTGTAATGAATATTTACTAATTTATAAACTAAAACAATAAGTATAACTTATTAGAAAATTCACGTAGTGTGATATATCACCAAAATGGGCTCTACAAACTGCCTAAGTCAATCATCGTTTGGCTCGACGTTGAAAAAAAAAAGACGAAAGCTTTCGTTAAGAGAAAATTTTTTTGTGTTGTAAAAGAAAACGAAAAAAAAAAAGACTAGCTGAACAACGATATCTCTTTGAGCAATATTGAATATTTACCGCTGTTCATAACTAACCGTTTTTTTAGTTTCACAAACGATTTTTTTTTTTTGGTTAGTTATTTTTGTAAGCTAATATTCGCATTATTTACCGTCTAAATAAAACGCTAACAACGGCGACGAGAGTTCATCATGTCGTAGTGGAGAGAGAGGAGAAGACAGAGAAAGATGAAGACAGGAAAGGCGTATGGAGGAGGAAGGCTTAGATATAAAGCATCTATGCTAATTTAGATCCAGAAGAGATTTATTTGCCGCAGATTATAATGCACCTCCCTTCTCCTCGATCCCTCCCCTCTCCCCCCAGCAAATAAAAAATGCCCACAATGTAAAAAATCTGTCTTATTTTTTAAAGAGCCAAAGAAAATTCAACGCATTTTAATGAAAAGACGATTGCTGCATTTAGCGATGCAATAATAGCCATCAAACAATTGATATAAACGCCTAAAGATATGAATGATGAGTTAAAGAAACTCGACAATTGTACAAAGCGGATGGATATTAAAGAAGAAATCCTCTGGTAAAAATGACGAAAACTCCTCTAGAAATGAGGGATCACCTCCAGAAATGAGGGATACTCCTCCAGAAACGAGGTGTGGTCCTTAAGAAATTAATTATGAATGGAGATTAACTAGTAGAAAAAGCTTGAAATATGCAGAAATAAATCGTCAAAAATTGATTAGAAATTAGTGAAATATAGATGAAGTGTAGTATGTAGCTTATGCTGCATTTTTTAAAACAGATTTTAGCGATTGTATCGGATTCAAGAGAGCAGCTTATTCGACGAACACAAATAATACAATTAATACATAGATATTAATAATAATGCACCGTTTTTTTTTTCAGCGATAAAAAGATAACAGCAGATGTGCTATCGAGAATAAAATTGACGATGGGGAAAGCAAAATGCATGGTAGTTGAAGGTGAAGCTGACATTAATAGTGCCCATTTCAAATAATCTCGGATTTATAGCATCTCCTTAAAAAGGACTATGAAATAAATATGCATCACGCAAGCAATGAGTGCGGAAATCGCTATGACTGCACCTGTCATGTCGATCAATCTCCACCTTAGCCACCCCATAGCGAAAGATAAATGAGCAAATGCAATAGTAGGTGAACTTAAACATGCATTTGAAAATTTGAATTTATTTGAAGTTTAATTTAAATCTTTTTCGAAAAAATTTGAATATAAACTTCAAATTTAAAGTTTAAACTGAAGAAATCACCTCACATGCAAAATAACGCCAATAGTCGTTTCAATTCTTCAGCTACTGATAAATAATGCTCGGTTGCGATGTTCATACCCTTCGCTTCATAGAGTATCTTAGGGGAATTTGATTCAATTTTTTCATACGAAAATATTTTCTTAAGAGATAAGTGATAGAGTGATAAGAATTTTTTTTAGAAATAAATATTTTTACACTATTTTTTCACAAATAAGATTTTCACTGCTATACTTTTAAGCAATAATGAACAACAGTATTCTCGCAATAAAAAGACCTAAAGCAGTATGTGGAAATAAGCTTTATATTGTCACGTACAAATAGACGTCCATGAAAGATAGACGGACGTTTTCTTGTGTGTGGAAAAAAAAATGAGACAAGCAACGCTTGAAGAGAGGAATGCTTGTGGTGGTTGTGGTGAGACGTGTGGCAAATACGGTCACCTAGGCATTTGCAGCAGGCAAACAAACGATCGTTACAACAACCGATCAATCAATACTTCTCTTAGGATCGCTACCTTCCACTTGAGGACATCTACCTTGTGCCACTATGCGCAACAATTCATTTGAACGTTGCAGACAGCCACCCCTCCCCCTCCCCTCCTATCCCTCCAGCTGGCACGAATAATCTTCTCTGTCATAACAAATAGCTTAGTGGATAGGAATGTTAAACATTTTATGTTAGGTGGTTCTGTTCCGCATTGTAGTGATCACTTTCTCACTGCTTGTTGATTTGAAAACAGAATGTAAAAGGAAAGAGTTTCTGCTTTCACTTTAATGCTACGCTGTTCAAGTAGGAATGTTCCATAAAAGAAATGCAACATACAACCGTCAATCATTACACTGCTAACAGAATTTCCAGTATTCTCGACTGGAGTTATTGATATTGAATTTCGGATATTTTTTTAAGTTCTCATATTTCAATCTCAAAGTATAATATATAGAGTCAGCATGCTATTATTCAATAAATGTCACTCAAACATTTTCTGATAGAAATGACTGAAAAAGAATGAATTAAATTCTGAACACAACTGAAAATGTTCAATTCAATCTGAGAAAATTGTGGATTATATATTCCAGTTGAATTATCGTATTCCCTTATTATACATTCCTTGTGCAATGGAGAACTTATTCTGTTCTATTCTATTCCATTCTATCCCGTTCTATTCTATTCCGTTCTAATCTGCTCTTTTCCATTCTGTTCTATACTGAAATATACTCAATTCTCATATCTTAGAGCAGTCTTCGAATGATAATTTGCTAGAGTATTATCGCATAAAGAATGCAAATATTTCTCAAATTATCTTCACAGTCGATTAATTTTCAAGCGTGTTTTTATTTTTATTTTTTTTTTTTTGAAAGCAATTTCTACATTCTTGACTCACACGATGATACCGGAAATAAATGACCAGAAAGGTGTGGCAGGTGAATTGGCAAATCAATTTTTTTTCGGCAAACTTGCTATACTTTGATTCTACAAGAATTAATGCTTTATCAGTGAATGTTCGACTGCAAAAAAAAATGTTCTAATCAACAAATTTGAATATGCAAATTTCGACGAATTATAAAACGGTTGAAGATACTTCCGATATGCAACGAACACCTTTTCTTAGACTGACAATGAATTATTGGAGAGATGGATATTCTAAATAGAAGCATTGAGAAAATAATTTATGCAAAATTATGAAAAAGCATGAATACAATGAAACGTCGAATGGTACGAATTGTAAAAGGGGGTGGGTAGCGCGCAACGCACACAAGAAGATGGCTGGCTGCTAGTTGCGTGCGCGTTTATTGGCAGCTGCTTCTTCTGTGCTGCGTTCATGCGTTGAGCACGTGAAGCATAGCACCACCCCCGCCGATGAGCAGCTAGCATCCACACTACCATTCTCCAGGGGTACAGTGTCTCTGAGTATGTGACGACCATATACACCCCAATGCTCTATCATATTTGTGATGACGTCATCAACATAGCATTAGCACACACAAGCATCGTACAAATCATCGAGCACACCTACTCGAGATGAAAAGTGGATAGCCACATCGAATGGTAAATGAAAATAATATTAATTACGAATTAAAAGTCAAGTATTTTTACTGCTACAACACTTCTAGCAAATAGACAAATAGATAAATAGATACATTTTCGAACTTCACTTGGTCAGGTGGGCAAATAGATAATCAAAGAGTGATCCTCTGCAATGGCGTCAACGCCGATTTTTTGTGATCCTTAGTGAAAACCCTATGTGTTTTACTTGCTTTTAGCATTATAAAATTCTACATGTCATACACATTACTGATGGCATAACGTCTTGTTCGTGGATTTCAACACTTAACCCTAACGATAGTATAAAGGATCGGATCTTCGAACAAAACCTACCATTACGTATGCAAGATTGATATTCATCTATGACGGATAACAAATAAGCTGCATTTAGAACGACAACGAAGCAAAATATACCAAAATATTCTTTCTTTCATCTCTTCTGAGCAATTAAATTGAGCAGTATTTTATATCTGAACAAAATATCTGAACAGTATATCTGAACAAAATATTTCTTTATCCGTACCATTCATTAGCATAATTACAATGATAAAGGCCTGAGTGGTTATCTGCTGTGTTAATGACGAGTAAGTGCAAAATGAGTGATTTGTTCTATTAGCTCGATCATCGATAGCAATGAACGTTGAGAATCGTCAATGGAATGAAAACGAAATTATCGTTGAAATTATCGATGGATTTTAATAGTTTAATCATTGCTTTGATTCGCCGGGAAGTGAAATATTTCCTTCAGATAAACGAAACTAATTTTTAATTTCCAAAACTGCAATATCGAATCAGTGCACAAACTAAAATACTTTCATCAAAATTGGTGAATGATAATGAAGCATGAAGACCGAAATAATGAATAAATTAGTGGCAATTTTTATAGTGGTTGCGATGATATTTGCATAATATGGGTTTTGATTCATTATTGCTGTCCTCATTATCTCGAGTTTTTCTTATAACTAAGAGATGGCTTGATAATGGCATTCAATGGACATCGGAACTTTTTTTTGCAAAACACTCGACCTATGAGCGGAAATAAGAGAGGACTCAACGGCAAATAATATCGGCAACAATAAAGCGCTAGTAGAGCGCAAAACGAGAAAATATATTGCACTTGGATTGGGCGGAAATACGCATAGGAATATATGGCGTATTGAGTGGAGGTGACATCAGGTTGCGATGGTTGCGTCATTGCAGGTGACCTGACCATGTGTGTACACACCTTTGCCACACAGTACACACCAATTAGAACACATAAAACTAGCTAACGACGCTAGTCTCCCCTCCCCCTCAACCCCTATCCTCATCCGCCACCATTCCCTCCCTCCTCCCTCGTCCTGTTTCACTCAAATTCTCTGTAATATAATGCAAGCTTCATGGAATCATTGTGCAAAAGAACAATAGAAAGATACAAATTTGTGCAAATTAAATGCTGCTAAATACAGAAAGAAGTTATGAAGGAGGCCATTCGATTAAGTCATTAGGCGTATATACTGCTGAGCGCTATGCTCAATTGGCTATAATGTACTCTTCACATCACTCGTTGACCCCTTCGCATTATGACGCTTTTCGAAAAGTTACTAGCAAAAAGCAACATCGCAAAGTTTATTTTTATGCAAATTTCGAGGCATTAAATATCCGTAACAGCTAAGTTCAACATATTCAAAATGAATTTACATTTACAACGTTGAACGTGAAGTGGTGCTTTTACTTCCCTTTTATGTATATCCATATATAATATTACATATTTAGTGGATCAATGACAACGCATATGATACGTTTTGATGAGAGTGGCCCAAATATTTACCTCATATTTCTGCATTGATACGCCTATAATGGAGAATTGATCTGCAAAGATGTCAAATCCTATATTTGCATAAATATTCTAACTGATTATTCGTTTGAGAATGGATTTCACATGCCTCATATGAATACATTTAAAAAAAAAAATTTTATCCTTTAGAAAAATTATTGATTTACCTTTCCATATGCTCCTTTCGTAAATTTATTTTTACGGACTCTTCAATAATTTTGCTTCAAAAAAACATTTTAAAAATAAAGGAAAAGAAAATTTCATAGAAGAAGAGAGAAAAATTTTTAGAAATATATACGAAATTTCTCATCATTATATCACATCAATTTCTAATGTTATTTTTTTCGTGAGAAAAAATTATATACCTCCTTAAATAAGCGTATTTATTAATTGTATCGTTTTTGATTTAAATCAGCTGCAAATAACTTCATTTATAAAGTCGATAATAGCAAAGAAAATATCGCGTATCGCAGAGATAAATCTTTACTAAAGTCATATATCATTGAAGTGATCCTCATAATACAACGATCAAACAAATTTTCATTAACCAACAATAAATAATTGACTTGCAGCATTTCTTAAGACAATGTTTCCAATGAAAACTCGAATTTGACTCCATTTAGAAGGGTAAAATTCATCTGAAGGCACATTGATAGAGTTTTAAAATCAAAAAAAAAGCTTTTTCCTAAGTTCGAAACTTATAATAAAAAAAGTTTTTAATTCGCTTAATCCGTCTAATTTAGTTTCAATATTTGCAAGAACTTTTTCTATTTTTTAAACTTTTCAATATTTCTTAAATTAATTAATTATTTCAGTTAGATTTCAGTTTTCGATTTCCTTTCAAATATTTCAGCTTTTACTCCGCAATTCATTTGCTTCTTACTATAATATTTACAAATTTTTATTCGATTCCATCTGAAGACATATTCGAATTACGAGAATTTCGGTATATAATTTAATTTCTGCACATAATTTAATTTCAGTATGAAAGGTAAATTTATAAGTTCCCTTTATTAAATATAAACAATCATAACAAAAACAAGCAAAATATTTTTCAATAAAACTTTTGACAATTTATTTCATATGAGAGTAATCGGTCCCTTCATCAGAGATTATTTAGCCCCAACGAAAAGTGAGAATAAAAATGAGACACCACTCAATGGATGCAGTGATGACGTCAAAACTGGAATTGAGAGATGCAAGAGTGGATGGATAGTTGCAACATAGCTAGCAGCAAATATCAAACGCACTTCTCGTACAGTACCTCGACAATCCACCCTGCAATTGTTTCGAAAGCTTGCTCAGAAAACTCAGCTTTTCTCAGGTAACTGTTGCTTGGTTTTGAGCGCAGGTATTGTCAAGTCCTAGCAACCGTAATAGAGAATAATTCAGATACCTTGCATTCGTATCGTCATTCAAATTTTCGAAAGATGAAAATATAATGATGCATTTATAAGAAATTTTTTCGCATATTTATTAAATCTACTTTTTATTCTTCCCACCTTATGCAAATGCCCTAATGCCCCATATATGCGATTAGTCAGCGAAAGACGACATTCGTGACGTTTAGCTACAATATACCAGATTCCGGCAAAGTCCGCACTTGCTCGAGCTATTTCTTACAAGTGTCGGTCAGTTTATTGTTGATTATTTGTGAGAACTAAAAGTCTGACCTGAAGTAACTGTCCTCGACAAAAGTTTTGACCAGAGGTCACGACCCTTCTTTCGAATTTCCAGTTTCTAACGTGGGAGAGTAAAATTTTTTATCTTTTACAACGACTATTTTCAATGACGAATCACATCGACATCTTTGAAAAGCGATGCAATTTACAAAGATGGCTGAATGAGCAGATGATCGAAACGATCGTTCGAACTGTCCGAATTTTGAATCATCCGAACTGTCTGAATGTTAAACGAAATTTTCTCGTTAAAATCCTACCTGTAATGTTCGACTCGCACTTCATTTACACTGTTGCCGTACAATCTGTGTGCATTGTTTCTCGCTGATTGGGTGCAAAGTTCCCTCACAACTTCTCACAAATTTTTCAAGTATTTTTATGATGAGGTTCTCTTGTTGGTGTAAGAGGAACGAGGTGATTATAGGTGTTAGATGTTTCGTTTGAGTAACGTTCGATTGTAGATTTTTTTCGCGGGTAGTTATTACCTGAGGTAAGTAACTGTTACTTGAGGCAAGTAGTTATTGCCTCAGGTAATCGATTGGGTATTTCAAAGCAAAGTTGAGTTAAGTTGCAAGCTGATATGATGAACGTGTTTTCAGTGTTTCGCTTCTTTTTTCTGACAGTAGTTAACCGTGGTGACGTGCTTTTCGTCAAGAAAATCTAGCATAATAAACGCATTTCCACCAGTGAAGTGGTCTTCAAATTGTGAGCGTTTCGATGCACAGCTTAGCTTGGTAGATGGGTATCTTTAATACTGTTTGTGAAAAGAAGGTGAGGGAGGGGGTTTGTACAGGTATTTGAAATTGAAGTTTCGCCCTTTTTTCCAGGAAGTTCGGTAACGATCGTATTTGATTTCATATTTCCTCAGAAAACTTCTATTTGTTCATAAAAGCTCAAAATGATATCCACCTCTTTTATTAAGCTGCAGATATCCATAAAGGTATGAACCGTAGTATCCGTTTCCATAGATGTCGAATCCGGTAGTGTTCAAGGTGTCCGGTAATGTTGGCCATTGAAT
This sequence comes from Baylisascaris procyonis, assembly GCA_037389465.1. Taxonomy (NCBI): domain Eukaryota; kingdom Metazoa; phylum Nematoda; class Chromadorea; order Rhabditida; family Ascarididae; genus Baylisascaris; species Baylisascaris procyonis. The sequence continues at coordinate 537,753 of JAZARR010000110.1, forward strand.
AATACGGTTAACCTTTGTACCAACCTTGATAAGTAATCTATAGGTGATGATATTCATTATTTTATGTGATTACTGCTTAAAGCGTTGACGATGGTTCAAGCTTGTTTATGTTTCATTAAAAAAGTGCCGTTGCATTCGTCATTAAATTTTTCAATTATTTGCAGTAGCGTCGTGAGGCGTGATGTTACATCGGCTGTGCGCTTTAGGTGGCAGAATGTTTTACCTGCCTCGTGCACTTCCATCAACATCACAATGTACAGTTATTCGACTTTATTCTGATGAATATCTGCCTCCTCGAGAAGTACATATCCCCGTACCATCCGCTCGACCTACTCGTGCATCATCAACTTCAAAACCACCTCCGGTATCCTCTTATTGAAAATTAATTTATGCAAATTTTGAAACCTACATGAATTGGTTGGTTTATGATTTAATAGTTTGCTTAAATGGGTGCAGCCATTTGAATCATTTGAATATATATTTCAGCCAGATGTATTAAAAGTTTAAAGCAATTCAAGCTTTTTAATGATCCCGTAAGCTCAGGTGAATCTGACCGAATTATATATATATATATATATATATGTATATATATATATATATATATATATATATGCTAAGTTGCCTACGGTGAGCGTCCTGTCAGTCATTTTATTGCCTTCATTGTCCTCTACTCTTCTTCTGAGATGGTTACTGTTGTCCTTTTGTGAAGAATGTACGAATCCTGTCTATTATTTTTCAAAGAATTTTTTCGAATTGGTATACGTGAAAGAATGAAAGCAAATTATCGATCGAAAAAGCTCAAAAAGTTTTTCTAGTGGGCTGATATCTTAAAATTCAATATCGTCCTATTTTTTTCTTTTTGATTCCAACGACAAATTGCTCACAATTTTCGGATTTGTTAATTATTAGGAACTTCATAGATGTTTTCTTCTATCCCATTCAGCTACATATTATCAATGAGATGCTATTTAAGCCGAAACCTGATGCGCATGTGGAGACGAAAGCAGAATCGCATGATGTGGTCAATCCCGGACCACCGGTCACTCTTGACTACATGCCAATACCGTTCCAGAAATACAAAACAGTCCACAGTCAGTTGCAGTCCAAGTTCAATAGGTACTTGGCAATTGGTGCTGCGCTATTCGCTGTCTCATTGTATCTTGTAAGTATGTCACTTTATTTAATGCGTCTTTTAGCAATCACTCTTAAGGTTGAATGTTCAGCCAGCGTGATTGCATCTCCGACTTTCGCTTAGAACTTTGTAAATTCTTTGGTCTGATGCGGTCTACACCTGACTATAAAGGCTGCTGAACCAAACAGGTAGAAGGGTGGTTGCTAAAATCTGAATGGCTGTAAATACAACGATCCAAAATCATTAGCACAAAAAGAGGTTTTTATGTTATCGGGTGACCACATGAAAAGTTAAATGGGCACATATTCAAATAGCGCATTTTTTTATAGAGAACGATTGACTGTCTTTGAAAATTGTGCTTCCTTATCGACTATTTCGTGAAATTTTTCTTGTGATTTTAATATTTATAGGCGATAAAGGAGGATTTATTCGCAAAAGAAGCTTTGCGACCACCGGCAAGCTATCGAAATAGAAAGAAGGCTTACCTCACAGAGCCGAAACCGAAGAAGTCAGAGGCGGAACCGTCGCCACCGGTGGTTGCAGCAGAACAACTGGAACAAGAGCCCGAAGTGGTTAAAGAGGTGGAAGCTCCACCTCCTCCAACACCTGAACCTTCCGAACAAATACCACCGGAAAAGCCAGTGAAAAGCGGTGCAGTGCCAGTTGTAGTTAAAAAACTGCAACATGAGGATAAGCGTGATAAAGAAGAACAAATTTCAACGGAGGCAAAAAAGAGGATCGATGCTGCAACAGATTTTGAGGATAAGGTTGCTGTGTTCTCGTTGTGGCGTTTATGCTCTCACATCTCTCACATCTAAGCATACAGTTGCCGTGACCCCAAGGTCATGCTTATAAAGTTTGCTCATTAGGTATTAAACTGATTATGGAAATGTCGAAAAAATGCTTCTTGATTTATTATTTCGATGACAATCATTGCATTCATTAAATCAGCTTTGTTTTCCTTCATTTATCATTTATTGTTTATTCAAAATTGCATGTGAGATTTGATTTCTTAAATGAAGTATTACATCGATAATTATTGCAGTCTGCTGCTGCAAAAAGAGCAGATAGATGGTCACCTGAAAGGTATTCTCATTTACCTGATGAAATTCCGTACCTTCTGATCGGTGCAGGAACGGCCGCCTATTATGCTGCACTTTCGATAAGAGCACGTGATGCGGATGCGAAAGTGTTGATGATCGGCGAGGAGAATCAGCTACCGTACAATAGACCACCTCTTTCAAAAGAACTTTGGTGGTATGGTGATGATAAGGTACGTTGGCCTCTTCGAGCTTTTTTATCAACATTGATTCGGCGGATCTATTAAATTTAGCATAAATTGGTCTCCATCTACACTATTTTTTTCACTTTTTGATCTGATGTTTGCACTGATATAGTAGGGCATCTTTGGAGCTATTTGTGATAACGAGGCGGTGGAAAGCTTTTTGATTTATTTGTTTATTTTTATTTTTTCTTGACTGAGAAGGTTGGAATAGATTTGATTAATAGCATACGTTCGTCTTCTTGATTTCTAGACTGTTCAATCAAGGATCACAAATTTTTTGGGTTCTGTAAATGTAATTGAAGGTTAAACAATGCGCTTAAGTGTTTTTTATATGATTTGATGAAAGAAAGCGATGGGTAATTTTTTTTTGCAAGTGCAAACTCGATTTCATCTTTTCTATTGTGGCTATCTTATTGTGCCTTGCGTTGCTATACATCATAGAAGGATTTCTTCATCCTACTCAGCTGTGGGAATTGCATGCGTAAGAAATCTTGTTATCATAGATGGCCGATACGTTGGAGTATAAAGGATTAAGCGGTAAGAAAAAGGATGTGTATTACGAGACGCATGGTTTCTATGTGCCTCCCGAGGAAATAAATGATGCACAACACGGTGGAGTTTCGTTAGTGATGGGACATCGTGTCGTCAAAATCGATCCAATCGCCCATTATGCGTACCTCGATGACGGTCGTCAAATTAAATACGGCAAATGCCTTATCGCAACCGGTTAGTTGAATTATTCACTTTCATTTCATGTATTCCAAATTTTCTTTCACATTGTTATCTATTTCATTTCATGCATTTTTGAGATTCATTGATTCTGCAACTTTTGAGACGACACTGAGGATCATTTCAAGCGTTTATAGTAGTGGCTGTGAATAATTTCCTTATGATGAACCGGTTGTTTTCTTTGTTTTTTTCAGGTTTATTGGTTTGTTTTCCTTTGATGATCACTATGGAATTGGTTGTTTTTGTTGATCTCAGGAATAGAAATGTAAAGCAATTTATCGTTGATTTACTATGCCAACACTAAAATTTGATTAATTGAAGAGTGTATTGCAATACAAAATCATCAGCAAAGTTGTAGTAATCTTTTTCTGCTGAAGATCCACTCCGGAGGTAGCTGTCGAAGGCGATGAGAGTTACCTCCTTCTGAGTGAGGAATGATCGTTTTCTAGTTAAAACGTCACTTTCATTCACATTGATAGCAATTAATTGGCTACTCAATACTTTTTGAAGGAGGTGTTCCTCGTAATCTACCAGTTTTCGAAAAAGCAGGAAAGAAGGTCAATGAAAAGGTCACGCTCTTCCGTACGGTTTGTTATTGGTTTACTTATTCACTTATTAGTTACTCAAATATTTGTTTGTTTATTTGTTACAATTAAACAGAGCAGAAATTAGAAAACGGATAACGGTATTGTTGTTGTTGCTGCTATGGTTTTAACATACGCATTTATTAGTGGTTTCGGGTTATTGTTCTTTATTTACGGTGATACTTTATTGTCATAGGTCGATGATTTTCGCAATTTGGACAAAGTGGCAAAACACAGCCGTTCGCTAACGATTGTAGGCGGTGGATTTCTTGGATCCGAATTGGCCTACTCCCTAAACAAACGCTACTCTGGCAATGGCCTTAAAGTCACTCAGGTAAGCAATTCATTCCTAGTTAAACCCGATTTTTTTTGGAAAGTGACCAATTCTTCACGTTTTTGCGATTTTGATGACGGGATAACCGTTGAAGAGAACAAAGATTGAAAAAATTGCAAGTAGATAAATGGGGAATTAGAGTAGGTGAAGTTTAGATTTGTTTAAATGTGAGGTATAGGATCAAGATGGATGTAATTAATCGGCAGCTGTTTGTATCGGTATTCGAGAATTTCTCGGTGAATATTTAAATGGAGATGTTATCTTGCGGATCGCATACCACTGTGAATCAGGCATGGATGTTTACGTGAAATGGAAGAAAGTATACATTGTAAAAAGAGTATTGAGGAACGTCAACCCAGCAACGTTGTTAGGGGCTTATTAGTACTGCTTTTAAGTCATTTTGCTAGTACTGAACTATGAACGCATCAAAAATTTAAGGACCCATGTATCGTTGCTAGAAATGATGATATGTCATGGCTTCGTTAGCCGTTTCCACATTTTATGTTTTAATGGTTCAAATAGTGTTGCAGATATTCAGCGAGAAAGGCAACGTAGCAGAGGTACTACCTGAATTTTTGAGTGAACACACTTCAAAAGAACTTAAAAAATGTGGCGTCGACATCCTCTCGGAGACCGAAGTCAAAGATGTTGTCATTGATGATCACGGATGTTTGAAGTTGACGTTGAGTAATGGAGGTATTTTTTCTCGCGTTGATCTTATTTCATTCTACGTTGACGTCGACCCATTAGTGAGGAACTTGAAATGGCCGATTATTGTGATACATGAATTTCAAAGGAGGGTAGGAGTATACAGCAGTGAAATCTTTATTTTGTTGATATACATAACCAGCTCACTTGCCGATACCTCTGTTGGCATTTTAAAGCTAATTTTCTCCGAACTCATTCATCGAGCTATGGCCACATAGCCTTGTTGCTTCTTTGTTTTTGCTTATGCTGTTTTCCCTTCAGCTGACTTATGAAAAGGGGTTCATGAAATCAGAGCACCGGCTTTCCCTCGTCTACTGCGACCGAGGTTGGCCAGAAATAAAAGTTTGAAGTCTTGGTGGCTTTTGTCGAAAATTTCCCTCCTATCGCTTTTAAAATATCAGAAATAGTAATTTCTTCACTCAGTTCTCCAAAATTTGCATATTCTTGGTCGCGCGTAATGGGTCAACATCCATCACCCTCTTCACTTGCTTGGTTAACCCGCATATGCTCACGAATGATGTCCAAAAGTCTTTTTTTCTGAAATTTGCTTTCCTATTGTTAGTTGCTATGTTTTTGTCCCTTAAATTCGTTGAGGTTGTATTTAACTGGGGAATTAATGGATATTTCCACACTGATTTGGAGAGTTATACGGTGGGAGCTGTTTCCCCATGTAAAATCAGCTGTCAATTAAAGAAAATCATTGGTGTCAATTAAAGAAAAAACTGAACGGCATTGGTGTTCTCAGCCGATTCGTCATAGTCAAAAAGAATCAGCTGTTCGTGAGCAGCGTTTTCTTTTCTCAACTGATTCGTCTCGCTCGCCTTACGTCTATTTCCTTTTTGGATTTCGAGACAAAGTCTTCTCCTTGTTAGCACATTATTTATTTGTAAATGGCTATAGACTAAGAGAAGGGAGCGACTGATTCGCTGATTTCTTTTAGTTAAATTTTTGATCAAATGGAGAGTTGTTTTTTTTTTCAGAAACTTTGCACACAGATCACGTAGTTGTTGCGGTAGGAATCACGCCGAACACCGAGTTGGCAAAAGCATCTGGTCTCGAGGTAGATAAGGTAAGTCATAGTCATTTAGTTCGGCAAATCTAACGAATGGGGTATGATCGCGTATGGATTGAGGGAGTGCCTCAGCACGTGGGATCTGCTCCACAGATTCCATATATCTCTCCTACATTCTTTTCTGCCGCGGAATACAGCTACAATTAGAACCGTCTGCCAGTGACCATACCATATTTTATAGATTATCGAGCCATCTTGTGATTGATCTCATCTTTGTCTTCGCTAGACTCTTTCATTGCTAATGTTTTGGTGTTCATGAACAAACTGTTTAAAAACTAGGACCTTATGCTCTGATTCCTGCAGAAGAATGGCGGTTTCATCGTAGACGCTGAGTTGAGAGCTCGTTCCGATATTTGGGTGGCTGGTGACGCAAGCAGCTTCTACGATGTCAAGCTGGGTAGACGGCGGGTCGAACATTGGGAACATGCTCAGGTCACCGGAAGACTCGCCGGAGAAAATATGACCAATGGTAAGAGCGCTTTATTTTGTTATATTCCACGACAGGCATCACCTTAAGCCCAGATTTCATTGTGTTGCTGCAAATTGTTTATTTGTAAACGGTCTTATCTTTCGTAACTGTTATTGTTGAATTTTTGGAACATACTGCCTCAAAGCTTATTTTTTTAGTGAGGGAGGGCTGGAAATCCTCGAGAATTTTTTATCTTAAACGAAATCGAGGTCTTCCATGACCTTAATACTTCAGTTTAATCATCTGTTGTTAGTAACATCACCTTTGGACCGAACCTTGTTGAGCTTTATAATTATTCAGATCTAAAATGCGTTAGATTTTGCCATGCCTCCCGAATGATTCCGTAATAGCAAAGTAATGCTTATGAAATAACATTTTTTTGGCGCGTGCAGAGAAAAATCAATTTTTGTTTATTTCGGTGAATATTAGAGTTTAATGAAATCTTTGCAGCTGGCAGACCATATTGGCATCAATCGTCATACTATTCGTTGATAGCACCGAACGCTCATTTCCAAGCAGTAGGCAGAACGAATTCTTCTCTACCAACTGTATCCGTCTTTGCGGCGCCGAAAGATGATGTATGTTTCATCATTCACTTTTATGATTGTTACCCATAATGCACCGCATTTCCGGTCAACAGCAACGAGGCACTTCTCTATATTTCTCGTATATTCTTTATTATTGCGGTGAAGATGAGATGGTAAGGTTTTGGTGAATTAAAGGAGATATCAGGACGTCTGCGAAACGGGAGTAGATCGGACAGTTTGAAGCAGTTGATATTTATGGTTAGAAGGGGTTGATTGTTGATACAGAATCCTCTGAAGTGTAGACGGACACTAAGAATAAGTTTTAGTCAGAAGAGCTATCGAAGGGAGTCGTTTTCTATATGGATGGAAAGCAAATAATCGGAGTCGTATTGTTCAATGTGTTCGGCTCGGGTATCGATATCGCAAGAAGGATTATCTCTGATGGCAAGGAACACGATGACCTCAAAGAGGTATCGTGATGTTGACGATTTTATCGTTTTCATTTACTTACTCTTTATTTGCTGATATTTCCGCATTGTTCGAGTTTTCCCTATCACGTCTTATTCGATCGTTTGTTTTCTATGCAAATTTTATGAGACGTCGATCGGAGGTCGCGATCGTTGAAGTGGAAATTCCTTTTTTGAAAATATAAAGCATTTTGTACCTGCGATACACCTCTTTAGCGTCAGGTTATAGAGCGCTGCTATATTCCGAATAATCTTTGCGGTCCTTGCACTATCGGTTTCAGAGATTTTGTAAATTTCATGGCACGGTAAATTAATTGTTGTTTTGGAGTTGTAGTATAGATGCCGTTCCGATGAGATTTGTTGAAAACGTCTTAACACGAGTATTGGATGGATTACATGGATTGTTAAGATTTATTTTATATGAAGTTTGAATTTCAGGTGGCGAAGTTGTTCGAGTTGCATAGCGACAACGACGACAACGAGAAAAGCGCCGATCATTGAAATTAGATGGGAATGTATGTAGATGTTATAGTGCTGCTATAGTTTGCAAGATCGTTCGTTATTTCGGTTTGTCACTCTCTAAAGTTCTAATTGAGAATAGAAATGTGGTAGCGCTAAATGGTGATGGTGAGGTGATATAGCGCTATTTAGTTTGTTGTGCTAACTGTGCATTAATTTCACTGCCAGTTTATTGTTCTCTTTTGGAAGGATTATGGATTTATTAAACTTGTTAGGGGGAGGTGGGTGGGAGGAGATTAAAGGGTAAGAATGTCAGTGGTTGGATGAGAGTAGTAAACGAGTTAGGTTATATATAATGATTCTTTAAAGAAGACTGTACTGCTCTTACTCTCCTCTTAAAACATATTTATTATTGTCTGTGATCACGCAGATTGTATGTCACTATTTATCGTATGATGAAGTGGTGAAATAATGTGTGATTTGAATATTTGCTATCGGAATAGGAGAGCAGGCAGTAATTTTTTTGCATTTTCCGAAGAAAAAATGACGGATCCAATAGAATATGTATTCCACTTTTGCGTTGTTTGACGCAATAATTGATTTATTACTTGAAATTTTGACAAACTGTTTCATATCCGCTCAGAATAACCAATTTTTTTTTTAGGTATTTACAGAAGCCGGTTGCCTGTGTAATCGGCGATAAATGTTTGAGAGTTTTATTATGAGATCTATATTCTGTTTAGATTGCAGTGATATTAGGTTAAGGTTTCGTTCTGCAGTTGGTATTTTTGTTTTATTAGCAAACTGCTCACTGAACATATGATCCATGTTGATTTGCGAATGTTATACCTCTGCTTGTTTTCATTATTCAAAAAGCACAAATAAACAAGCATACTTTCATCTAGAAGGGAATTAGCATGTAAAATGAGGCAAGAGGACAGACAAAAACGTGTGAAAAGTCGGACTTCTGTGGAAGGATTCTAGGGTTCAGCTAATGAATGCTTGGATATTCGTTTCAAAGCGGCTATTATTTTCAAGCAGACCTAACCTTAGTCGAATTCGCTAAATCATTAGAGTCGATTGGTGTCTGAAGTTCATTGTCCTTCCATCGTGGAGGCGTTTATCAAGGGACCCTTGCACAAAGATGACTCATTGGTTTTAGATCACGGGGGTCCCTCGTTCAAAAAAATTCCTCACTTCCGTTGAGGAATTTTCTGAAATCAAGCACCCATGAGTTCAAGTCATTGAATCATCTCCATCCCTCCCACGGGTCCTCATGTATTCCGCTTCTTTGTGAGGAGTGTTAAAACTCGGATTTACCTTTGCGAATTGGAAAAAATGCTCCATAGTGTTGCAGAAAGATCAGAAAACTGCAAGCACTTTGGTCAAATAAGGAAGTTGGCAGGAGATGTAATGCATAAATATTAGTAGAAAAATAACAATTTATTATAAAAGACCATATTCGGATATAATGGACATGATCAGGAAATATTACAGTACACGGGGCAATATGGAGATGAACGTCGATATCTAATGATAGAAAAATTCGCCCATATGAAGTCAAATGAAGTATCAGGTCTTAATAAAATCACAGATAAAACGTTAAAGGCGCCAAATTAGCTAGTGTATCACAACTGATTTGCGTAGCGAAATTCTTAGTAATTCCTATTCTCGCACAACTTTTATTGCATTGGAGTCGAAAATGCCTAAATATAAAGGGGTTTGTGAACTTTTTGCGAATAACTCTCAATGTACCGTAGATATTCAAGTTGAAGCACATCTCGACGGCCATTAAATCTTCAGGTATGGTCGACAATAGCTCCAGGTATGCACAGCTGATAGCGTCAAGCTGTTCGCATCGTAGCATTTTGTCTGCTGTGTTAGATGTGCCATTTTCATGAATAACTCTGAATTTTACTCACATGCTCTTGAAAGTGTTCCTATCTCCATCTTTCAGGTGTTCTGTTTCATCACGGCATAATATTAGATGCATTGCGGCGTTTATTTTACTGAATGACTAAGTCACGAAGAACATTCGCCAGACTTTTTGTCTCTTTCCTATACATGCGCAAGTACGCCTTTTAAATATCAACTGCAGATGCGGTATGAAATCTGTTCCATTCTAAGCGCAACGGTACCTCAAAACCGCAATTTTACAAAAATCCCTGATCCATCACAGTTCTATGCGAACATAAGAAAGCGTAATCGCATGAACAAAGCAGAATCAGTATTTATATATACAATTTACGCGAGCTACATATATATATATATATATATATATATATATATATATATATATATATATATATATATATATATATATATATATACTGTTTCTATGAGGCTGTACCATGCACCTCTTAACTCAAGTTATTCCTGTAATTTACTTCATTTTGGCAATCTATTCGTTCTTTTCATTCGTTTCGCGGTACCGATCCTTTAAAATGTATGCACTTCCGATTCTCATTGCCATTCTAACACATTAAATTTGTCAATTCGGGATTCATGCTGCAACTTCCTTTGCGTGTGGCAGTCTAATAATTTAACAACAGTTTATTATTATTGTTGCTAATGTACAATTACGAATGTCATATACGAAGTAACATTAATGAACTGATCTCTTCAAGTACTTCAACTTTCATGAGGTATATATATATATATATATATATATATATATATATATATATATATATATATATATATATATATATATGGAATACTATTGCAGAATAGATAGAATATGTTCAAATTTTCAAATTTCACTTCAATTTCAATAGAATAATGAATCATATATCGAAAATTTTCATCACAGTTGCCGTTTCTCTTCAACCGTTTCTTCCACTCAGCACTGTTCACTCTTTCTTTTGGTTTCTGCGAATACCCTTAAGCAAAATTAAGCCCGTGAATAGCGAACAGCAACAAAGAACAAGTAATAATTCCTAAAAATTTTGACTCTTTTTCCTTTGCATATATTACAATCGCACATGCAACACATAATCACTCACCTTTATAACTCTTTTAAAACAAAACCCCATATCACTTATAAATTCTGCATAAAATTTTTTACCACTTGAAGTGCAAAGAAACCGAAGATTTGATGTTCGAATTGACCGTATTTTAAATTTAATAAAAAAGAATATACTCAAAAGTGATCTGTCTATAATAACATATAAACAAATACAGCTCTTTATAGCTATAAAAATTCAACTGCTAAGATCGTCGGCAATTTTATTATTTGATTGGAGAAAAATTCAATTCTGCCTTTCCTCGACAATTCAAATTACAGAATTAAAAATGTTAATGATGGATTGCTTAACTCAGGTGCACACGTAAACGAATAAGGGCCGAATCATGTTCACCTTTATTATTATTAGCAATTAGTGTCTTTGCCTTCCTCTCTTGATATCTTTTTTCTTAACATTGGTTTATTTATACTATTTCGTTCTTGTCAAACTATTCTTTTGTGTTAATTGTTCTTAATGTAATGTCCTGCAATGATACATATTTATCCAGGTCTTTTACTGTGATAGATATATAATACTTTTATTTAAGTTTTAGAATCTTAGTAGAACTAATAAAAATAGATTCGCTCCCTATATTACAGTGTAACAGTTCATTAAGTATATCTATGTTTATTTTGTTGTTTTATCTTCTCAGAACTTTGCAGTATCAAGAAAAAGTACGATTTTTGATAAATTCATTGCTATCACATTTCGTTCTTTTCTATTACAAAAGTTCAAAAATTTTTTTAAATGACACTTGTATAAAAACTTCAAAAATTAGAAGAATTCACATAAAACTTAAAGAAGAAAAGTATTTCAGATGAAATTAGAAAAAAAAAACAATGTTTTCTGAAGAATTTGTAATAGAGAACTTCATTAAAAGAGAAAAGATCTATGACAGAAATCTATGCATACTCATATTTGTACAATACTAAAAGTTTTCTAGATATTATCTTTTTCTAGAGAATCTAGACATAGAAATGATTCATAAGCCAAAAAATACCTTAAGAGTACAATGGCAGAGTATGAGAGCATAAACGATTAGAGAGTAGAAGAGACTAAGAGTAGGAGAGATTAGAATGCTGAATAGTATAGATTAGAGAAAACAAATCTCATTACTGCTTAACTTTTTATCTTTCACCTTAACAGATTCGAGAATCTCAATAAATAATTTCAAGAATAATATAAGCGAAAGCCTACGCATTCTGTTAAAAACTCTTGCATATTTAAAGGAACGATGTCGGAAGAATTGAAAGATCAGATTAGCTATTTTTAGTAATATCAGACAACTATGCCGTTAGATGACGCCCGCCAATTGAAATCACCAGCTTAGTGTCACCTCAGGCTCAGACTACATGTTGAAGACTTCCTCTTATCTCATCTCAAATAGAAGCTACATATGAACACTGCACTTGACTTTGTAATATTAATTTGCGCTCTATCACTTTCCACTTTATCGTATTGAGTGCCTACCAATTAAGAATGCATTTGTCAGACAACGCGGTTCTGTAATATCTGTTTTCAGTGATATTCATTTTCATACAAAAAATAAAAATAAAAATGAAAAATATGACATCCGAATCGTTCACATAAACATCGCAGAATTTCCACATTTAAATGTGGAAAAAACTATGTGGAAAGGAGAAAAATTTTTGAGTCGCTATACACTACCTTCTTAAGAGGTGATTGCATTTGAGGATCTAATTCATCATCCATACCATGAGCATCTTTGTCCTTGACGTCTAAAAATATTTGCGATCTTGATTAGAGAGCAGATAACGGAAGTAAGGGACTGAAAATAATCACACTATAAACTGATGAGCTCACGAAGCTCAAAGATTTATGGACGGTGCGAAACATCATGCGCCTTACAAAAATGTTGGTTGCAAAGATGCGCAAAGTTACCGTTCCTCTCCCCTCCCCCTCCGGTGTCACAGCTATCCTTCTGAATGCAACCCGCAAAAAATGTTTATGCACTTTCGTTGACATTATAATTAATGATTCACTAATGTTAATATTATTCATACACTCAAGAAAAAAAGGCGAATAACAGTCAGTTGATTTAAATTTTTGAGGGAACAAATCTACCGGATATTGCAAGCGATAATTTTATCAAATTAAAAAAAAAATTTTTAACGAAACATTAGCATAAGCATTGCTATCTAATTCAGCGCATTCCAAGGTTCACAACATCAACAATTCAGGTTTACTGTATACTATGAAGCGCCCGAGAACAACAATGTCAACGATATGAAACCACCCGAATAATGTTGAAAAGTGTGCTGTTGAATATGTTACTGAAATTAATGAGATTTCACTGAAATTACTGAGAATTTAGAAATTGTAATCCTTCAAAATCAGAGAAAAATTTCACCTCTGAAGTATTTTGGAAATTACGTATTGAATATAATTCAGGTTATACTTTTTGCTTGTATCATTGTTACGTATTGTTTGTTTATCATTGTTTATCACTTATCACTTATCAAAATACCATCCTTTTTTTAAGACAGTCTATCGACCGTTATAATGATACAAGCGTTTACTGTCAATCAACGCTATAGCATAGAGATTTAATTATTTGATCAAATACTTACCCTTAACGTTACCCAACGTCGCCTCGGATAATCTGAAAACATTTCAAATTTCCGTTTGAATGACATAATTCAATTTTCAATTTTAATTCAATTAATAATTCAATATAATTCAATTATATTTAAATTTCAAGTTTCAATTTAACTCTAATCTTGATCAATACATCACGAGTGACTTTAATTTCTGCTAACATTTTTCGGTTTCTATGACCCGTCATCATTATGTATTCAATCAAGTGCGCAATACTTTTTGAATAATCTTTCGGCGCAAAAAAATTCTGAACAAAATTCTTTTAAACAATACCACTTTATGAGATTTAAAGTTTAACAGTAAATATCATACTCTTGTACTTCTCCCCAATCGTCTTCTTTTGAGCGGTCGGGCATTTGCTTCTCATGATTTGTGCCTGCCTGAATGGAGTCAAACTTGTATTTAGAAATTCATTTAAATAATTACTTAAAATCTATAACCTCGAATTGAAATATCAAAAAAAAAAAACCATAAGATATGTGGACATATATTAATAATGCCTAGAAACATCGAATAATCAAATCCATTGCTAATTCTTATAGCAGTGCAAAATTTTTCAACAGTGTCACAGGATGAAAAACTTTAGTAATGAAATATTTGAAAAAGCAATAGGTTGAAGTAATGGGTTTCATATCCGTATTACAATCACCGCGTAAGTATAATGAATCCATAAGAATTCCTAGAAAAACGCATGGCAGCATTCAAGCGCATATGCCCTCAAACATGATCAATGGATTCTGACTTATACAGCTCACAAATATGAAAGAAAAGTTTGAAAAGAAGAGAGAGGTTACATAGCAAGGGTTTGCAAATTTCCTTATTTTTTAAGAAAAGAACCTAATACCGAGAACTATTTTTTAGAGAGGAATGAAGGGGTTATACTTTCGAGTCATACGGTAGGCGTTATAAGATGTTCAAAAAAAAAACAAACCTGTATACTACTTCTTGGTGCATAGCTTACAACAATTGATTGCTCGTTTAATTTCTCGTCCAATTCAATACACATTGCTTGCGGATCATTTTCTTCAATCGGTGCAGTTGGCTGCAAGAAAATTCATACTGTGTATGAATAAATATGAATATCATAGAGATTCATGTTAAAAATAGACTAAGAACCGCATCAGATTGGCACTGTTATCCAACTGTGCAGCTCATCTGGTTCTTGAAAAAAGAAAGCGAAAATTTTCTGGACCCCTATTCTGATGGAGAACGGGAGGCAATGAATGGGCGGAGGGGGGGGGAGGAAGAGATAAGGGAGGGATCAGCATAAAAGAAAATTTTGAATTTGACTCACCACAACATTCTTTATTTGAGAGAGTGTCAACAAACGTGGATCTGGCGATGGGAATCTCAAAGATTGAATGAGCAATAACCGACCGCTCATCTAAAAACAACACATTTTATTGGATCTATTTATTATACTAGTAAAGTTAGGATTCTTCATTGTTACTAAAATGACACTGAATAAAGAATCGCTTCTTTGACAAAATTTGCATATATTTCAATAGAACTCTTTAGAAACCACAAGATCCTTCTAAAACTCTTGTATCGAATAAAGTACACCCTATGCATATATATATATATATATATATATATATATATATATATATATATATATATATATATATATATATATATATATATATATATATATATATATATATATATATATATATATTACTGATCGTTTCAGACGTTTCTTTACCAATATCTAAAATAAGAGCATAAAAACACAGAGGGTTCGGTGCTGAGCAAAAAATTGCCACATTTGTTATGTTACCTTCTGAAAATTTCAAACTGTTGCATTAATATCATTGATCCTTGAAAGTAATTTACTTTTTGAATTCAAGACTCTCCTATTAGTATCGCTAATTTTTTTGAAAGAAAATTAGCTTCAACACTAATAAACCGAATTTAATACTTCATAATTTCCGCTATAAAATTCATTAAAAGCAAGGAAATATCGCTTATGAATTCTTGATAAAACTACCATAGAATGCATCTAATTTATCTATATAATATTGTGAATTTAGCGTCAAATTTTTATTAATGATTATAATCATTTGAAATTTGAAAAATTGCTGCAGTAGAGGTGATATTGCCATCAGGCGTCAAGAATTTTAGTATTTTTAAAACGTTTTGATCATTCATACTATCTTCTGAATCATTTCCTGTTCACCTTTATAGATAGTTGATGTAAAATTTACTAGTAATATGCCTTAAAGTTTTCATTCTCCTACACATTACTATGTAAACATCTATAGATATGTTCTGATGTGGCTATAACATCGAACGATCACACTGCAAACCTATGTAGCTATATGATTAATTATATTGTAGAAGTTAAAAACTGAAGAAACTCACATGTTTAAAAGAAGGTCGGCGTGTAGGATCACGTTGGAAACATGCAATGACCAACTCGCGTAGAAGTCGGGGTATACGTTTCGGTAATTCCGGTGTTATACCTTTGCGTATTTTTGTGGCTATCCACTTAACTGGTTTTTCAGGCCATGGCTTTAGACCACAGTTGAATGTCTGAAAAAAATTTCGTCAATGAGGCCTTCCTAACTTAGAGATGTTTTCTTTAGCCATGGAAATTCATAGAACATTGCATTGCCAATTGCATACTTTATACTTTCATCATAAAAATTTGTTGCTTTATTAGAACAAATTTTCTCTAATATTCAAAGAACTTCACTATTTTCATTGATTTTCGCAATTTCTTCATTTGCCAATATTTTTCACTTGAGAGAGCAAGAAAACCACTAGATAAAGACCCTTATAATCAAAGCTCCTCGCTCCTTTATGTTGCTTATTAAAGAGCAGTGGGAAGAAGGGCAAGGTGGGGGGCTCTGACAAATTTTGACAGCTACGGAGATGCGACAAACATTGAAAGAGCACCTACTGCTTTTAAGTCAAGGAATCTTCGCAAGCTGAGCGGACGTAATTTAACGGATTACTTTAGAAATTAGAAATTTTAGAGATTTCTTTTCGTATTTATTTATAAATTAAATATCTAACACTGTAAGATGAAGTGCAATTTTATAGTAATCAATCAACTAACTTCATAAATAACGACACCAAAAGACCACATATCAGATTTTGTTGAATAAATGGGATTACGTGTTAACGATTCTGGAGCCATCCATCTTATTGGTACCTGAAATGAATGCGATTTAAATTACATGCTTAAATCATGCTGCAGAGACTTAAATGGGACTTGAGAATTACCATCCGCCCATGACGGTTCCTTGTATTTCAGTAGTCATTTCAGCGCACACCTCAGAATTTCGTACCCCCCCCCGCTCACCCCCAAAAAAACGTTGATAACATAACAGATTCAACATACCGACTGTAAATTGCAGATAATTTACGCTTATTAGCAATTGA
This sequence comes from Baylisascaris procyonis, assembly GCA_037389465.1. Taxonomy (NCBI): domain Eukaryota; kingdom Metazoa; phylum Nematoda; class Chromadorea; order Rhabditida; family Ascarididae; genus Baylisascaris; species Baylisascaris procyonis. Next base: position 554,533 of record JAZARR010000110.1, read on the forward strand.
CAGTCATTGAGAGGATTGAACGGTAAGTGTCCGGGTGGTTATAATTTTTGAAACGATAATATTTAGTCGACGATGTGTTCCACTCTTATGTAATTTTTTTCGCTAAAAATTGTTGTCCAAATAAGCTATCACTGAATATCTCCTAACATTTACAATCCAGGAACAAAGGAGGAAGATAGGAGAAGGAGTGGATAAGATGATTAAGCAATCCGACTCTCGATTCCATTCTTTATGATGCACAGAGAAAATTTTTTAGTTCAAAATGAAATTTTCAAGAACACGAGGAGGTTTTTCCTCATTTTCGAGTCACTATAATTCATCAATAATAGTACTAAAAAAATTGCTTTTATGCAAACCGACATGTGAATTTCCGGTTTCTTTAGGTGGTGCGACCGATGGGCATCGACTCAAACCAAAGTCACATATTCGAAGGAAACCATCAGCAGCAATAAGAACGTTTCTTGTAGCAAGATCTCGATGCACGCATTGTTTCCTCTCCAAATATCGCATCCCATTTGAGATCTCAAGCAAATAGCGGATTCGTTCTGAAGTATTAAATCCTCATAGATTAGTTCAACCTCGCTTATGCTTATTTCCTATCTTTCTTTGGTGACTACATGTCTATTTCGAGGTATAATTCCAAATAGATACAGCTTCGTTACACCACTTGCTTAGCTTTAGTTATATTTATAGTTATAATCCTTGTCGAAGTGATCTTCGAATCGAATTCTTCATGAACGCCGAAAGACAAAACAATATGACTAAGACTTCAAACGCTCTCACAGCACATTCCAACAACTGCTAACTGACAACATTGTCATCAAGATAACCAACGGCTATGGATGGGAACGACAGATCTCGACAAGACTATAAAAGCGGCGCGACAATTCATTCGGGGTCAGAGCTACGGCAGAGTAACGGAGCGGACGGATCGGGCAGAGAGCTACGGCCAGAGCTAGGGAGAGCTACAGAGCAACAGACCTACGGAGCGCGACTGCGGCAGAGCTACGGACGGACGAGAGCGGGCTTGACAATCCTAGTTATAGCTCCAGTTATAGCTCTACTCTAAAACAGTGAGAATTCAAAGTTAAAAAATTAGAGGTATACTAAAATTTCTTCAAAAATCTTACACTTACAGAAAGGTGAGCCGAACGGCAGTCAGTAAGTTTCCTCTCATAACATACTAAAAACAATTCATCAAAATCTTTTTCTTAGCATATTTTGCTTGAGCAATAAGGCACACTCAACAATATCAATTGAATATTGAAATTTTTATAAAATATGCAAATTTTTACCAGCTGTTCGAATATGTTCCTTGAATCGTTGTAAGTGTAAATCTAGAGAACCACCAGCACAATACTCCATTATGATCATTGGCATCTACAAGAATACGATTACAACAACAGACTAAAAATATGCATCACTAATAAATTGATAAATGCTGTCTTCTCGGTTTATAGATCGTTTTTAAGTGAACATTCGGCAATAGAAGAGAGCATAGTTCAGCGGTAGATTATGAAGGTAGTTGTGTGAAAAGCATATTTTTTTCTACTTGTATCTTACTATTTTCTACTTGTAAGGTGGTTTGAGCATTTAGAGAGACTTCTTACAAACACTGCTTGCAAAATGTGCACACTAGATTCACACTCGATATATTTTCATAAGTACGTGGGTGAGAGAACTGAGGATTAAAAATTCCAACGCAGTGATAATTTAATGTGAGTGGTTGCTTCCATTCCGGAAGCAAAATGAGGTAAGGAAAATTGATGGGTTTCGTAAGTTAACCATTTTGTTGAGACATTTACTGATGTGCTAGATTTGTGAAAACTTCAAATAATAACCTCAGTTGAACCCATTACCATACAATCGTTCTTAAATATCAATATTAGAATATTAACAATATTAAATATTAAAAACAATCTAAGATTAAAATATCAACAGCACAATCAGGTGCGGACATGTTAGTAGGAGCGATTATCGCCCCCCCCCCCCCGACACCCTCGCCCCTCCTCGTAAACCTTCAAATTTTATGGTTACAGAAGGTACAGACACGATAAAACAGCATGAGATCACCATACTCTTAACTATACATAGGCCCCTAAAAGTTTTCTGTCTATGCCTCTACTAATGACGGCTTTATTAAAAGATTACCTTATCCAATGAAACACCCAAGAATTCGATGATACCTTTATGCTTGTGTAACGACATAATGAGTGCCTCATTCGACATTTCACTAAGGCAATGTAATTCATCGTCCTATAAGAATTAGAAAATAATTGCTATTTGTTTAATAGTATACAATAAACGGAAAGGTATAGCATAAATTTTAATATTAACTAAAAGCTAATATGCATAATTTCGTGCGCAAATGCTTTAAGTTGCCAAAATTTTTGAATGTTGCAGTTAAGGAAGACTAGTTGATCAAGAAATATTTTCTCCATTTCATAAAATTTCTTCGTATATTTTGTGCGATCGAATATTGATACAGAGTTTACGTCTCCATATGAAAAATTTTTCAAAATTTTTAAATGAATCTCCCAAATTAAAAAAAAAAAATTGAAATTTTAATTTGAAATTGAAATTGGAAATTAAAGTAAATAATTAGAAAAAACCAAGCAGAAAAAATGAATTATTGCTGGGAATAATCTATACAAATTTTCTCCGTAATCTCCACTTTTATTTACTAAAGGCCTTCGTCTTTTGAAGTATTGATAATATCTCTTATGTGTAGCTAATAATATGCCATAGAGCAGGTAGTTTCATATTGGAATGGCTAGACGGATAGTTTGAAGTCGAACTATAACATCTTCTGCAATTTGAGTGTTTTCACAACGAAATTGCATTGAGAATTTTTACAATGAACTCCTCGGTGATTGACCGCCGCACCTCAAGGATCAGTGCCACTGATCCGTTACTCATCTGTGCCACAGATGTTGCCACAGAGGTTTCGACTTATCCAAATCTGCGCTTTTCCCATTTTCAAGAAACTTTCTCTCATTCAAACCATTTAGAAAGATGGGTATATAAAATTGACTCATTTGAATCATTACCATCAATCAGAAACAAATAAAAGCACTTGTCAGTAAAAATATTCTAAGGCCACCACACAACTATGTGAATGTGACCGCATTGGCCAGAATAGTAGCCTCGCGTTGAATAAAGAAAATTTTTTATTAGGATCTAAAGAAATGAATTTGCTGATAAAATAAACCGTATTTCCTGCGCCATATCGAACAACTTTTACGGCCACTTCTTTCTCGATTTTATCTTGTCGTAAAACACCTGAAACAAACTGAAGTGCTGGTAATTCGGCTGTTTATAACACTCCCCGATCAGCGGCGCATAAAAAGTGGCAAGTCACTTCACATGACTGATGAAAGATCGATGCGGCAAGTGATGGGTTCTTTCGCCTTTTTTTAAATAGTGAAAATCAACTTTTTCTTTTTTTTTGCTTTAGAAAGAGGGGAAGACGCAAGATTGAGGAAAGTAATCCTAATGCTCGAGTGGCAACCATATCGCCTGGTTGATGTATAGAAGGTTTCTTTTTTATTTCTTCAAATAAATATTTTATCCGTTACAAAAGGGCGAGATATTTTGGGACCCAAAGCTCGAAATTTGAAACTGAAGAAGCGCATCAACAATTCTTTTAATCTCTTTTGGATGAAGTATATTTTATGCACATGTGCAGTTAAAGACTGATACAGTGTACCTGTACGTTTTTCTAAAAAAATCTCTGTAATACCGTTCTCATACTATTCACGGAAAGCGGTTTGTACTCTACTTATACTCCGTTCGCAAATTCAAATTTGGTACGATATTAACTAATAACTGGTATCAGTACAGGTACAAGACGGCAAGCAGAATACTTTTTGATATGATGGCATCACTAGTAATCATCCTTCCAAACGTTTCATAACAAGTGTTTCACAAGTACCATATTCGGAGATTAAGACACTCTTCTGTGTTGTACTACAGAAGTGGCAGATGTGCAGAAACTATATCGCAGACCACTCAAAAGATTTTATATATATATATATATATATATATATATATATATATATATATATATATATATATATATATATATATATATATATATATATATATTTATATTTATATTTATATTTATATTTATATAAATTTTTGTGTATTTCATAATATGGTATACTGTATTAAATAGCAAACTTATATAGGGATTACTGGTTTAAACCACCACAGGTAGAGGTGGATTTATTATTTTCTTATGTATCGCCAGAAATTATCAGTACATCTTGTACAACACCTTCTTCAAAAGCCCAATTTATTGCATTGTATTGTGACTTTTTTCTCTTTCGAATGCTCAATGCTGTATTCTGTAGTATGACACATTATACCACATACTTTACCTATTTACGAGGACTACTTTTCATAACAATTACTAAAGAGTTTATCAATTTGACTGTAGAAATTGTGCTTTTTGAAACAAAATTTTGGCTATAACAGCGACAACTAATTAAATCAGACGACAGGAAACACCTAATTAATAGGACAGGAAGCACCAAATAAAACATTTACCGTTCGAGATAACATAAAGTTTGGGACATATGTCAACTTGACTCACATATTTCATGCAAAAATTGTTAAAATATGATATGTTAGCATTTCAATTTCTTTGAACTTAAAATATAGTATGACAATATCAACTCTTCGCCTAAAAACATCGTTCAATAACAATTGGCCAATAAAATTATCGATATCATATCTCTTACGAGCGTATTAAGTAATAATCATAATAAGCTATACAAGAATATTGCAAACTGCAAAAAAAAAACATCCTTGTCGAAAAATTTTATCATTCAAATTATTTTCCTAATTACATCAATTTGCCCTTATGCAATTTCATTAATTTTACCACTCAATTTCAGCACTCATTTTGAAATTTATCACTCAGAAATATACCTTTGAAAACATCAGCGAAATTACCAGCGCCAACTTTCTCTTTACCAATTGTCACACACGATGAACTAATTATAAACGATTCGTTCAACTTCGTTAACCGACTATCCATCTTTATAGTAACTATCAACAATGAATAGTGGGCCATATTTCCATCTTTTATAGACATCAGTTTTCTCTAAATTTACATAATAATTTTTTAACATAACAGTAATGTAAATAATTTGTTTACGATGCATATTGTGTATATGTTGCGTTCGCGAATTTACTTACCTGCCGTTCTATTGGAATTTTCATTTTTCGGATCAACTTCCGCTAGTGAATTAACATATATTATTTACATAAATGAGGTCTGTACTTGCAGAATTTTTTTTTTAGTATTTATATGGGTGTTAAATCCCTATAGCATGAGTCAGAAAAATGCTGGTTTAAGTTAACAAATTTTTTCTCCAAAGAGTAAGTATATTCTACAACGCTTGGGCTGTTTTCGTTGAGTGAATTGATTCCACGCATAATAAATTTATGGATATTTACTAGTTAATAGTGTTTTTAATAGCTTGATTTAAATTATGAAAGAAGAAAAAAATAAAACATTACTCATTGTTATTTTTTTATTTTTATGTCATTTCTTGTTAGATAAAAGAGAATTTCACAAGCGATGAAGAACACCGTTCGTATTTTTGGAAACGACGAAATTCTCGATCAGTTTACAACCTTCAGTTTTTAGACCTTCTCAACTCGAGAAATCATTCGATAATTTTTGGTAAATGCTAGAAGAGTGAACTGATCGCATTATCGTTTTGATATCAGCGAAAGGAACATATCAACATCAATATTTAACTGAGATAAACGGAAGAAGGCTGAGATCTACATACCCTTCATCGAGCTTAATGCAGCGATCGCATTCCTTAATAGGGTACAATTCTCTAACTTTTCACTGCCACAATTTTCTTTCTTTCCTCCGCCAAATCGCTCCCCGGCTTCCCCTCTCCTCTCTTCTCTTCAAACAGGCCACTTTACAATTCCTCGTCGAATTCCTCCGACGTCTGAACACTCTTGGGCACAAAACTACTTTTTGCTTTTGTAAACTGATTTCACTGCAATTCTTTCCTCCTTGGATTTCTTTCGAGTATTCTCCTGGCCAAGTGTCGGAAATATCATCTACCAAGAAATCTACTTTACCTGGCCCTCTATTTAGCCATCAAAAGTGATCCTTCCGTTGCGCAATAAACATTGAATATTTGAAAAATGCGGAAGATAAGATAGGCGAACGAGATAAGCAAGCAATTGAGCAAACGGCTAATGTTATGTAGCAACAAGGAAAGTCGCGATAAAATCAAATGCAAGTAAAAAACGCTAAATTATAGACAATCGATGAGTATCACTATAACGGGACTGTCCACGAAACTAATTCATTAGCGAACAGCTATTGTTGCATCTGCTAATTACATGTTGTTGTAACTTTTTAATTATATAAGTGTTTGGATAATCGATTGTATGCAGCTTCAACGCATTTAATATTGCTTAGAGAAGTCCGTAAAATATGATCACTTCATTTTTGTCGATTTTTTCATCATCGAATTTCGTCTGTGGTAAGGATTTTTCTCTACATAGATCTAATGGCTTAGTTTTCGACCATTTACAATCGAATATCCGTTAGGCGAAAGTTTTAAAAATATTATTGAAAATGAAAATTGCCAAAATACTTTCTACACGAATCGCAACAAATTCCTAACTTTCACTTTTTATGCAAATTTAAAAAAAAAAAAGTTTAATTTGCCACTGTAAAGCGTTTCCGTTGAGCTGATAATGAATTGTTGCCTATTTATTTATTCATTCAGCAATGTGTATCTAACAGTTTCTAAAAGAATTAGTGGCCTCCAATCTATTCACTGCTGGATGGCTTAGTCTTATGTTAGCTGTAACTTGAGAGGTGGTTCAAGAATATTATGCAGCCATCGCCTCCCATTTCCCTTCTCCCTTCAGCCCTCTCCTTCCTTCCATTCCCCCTCCCTCCCTCCGTTCCTCACCCACTTCGGCCTCTCTCTCCAAATTTCTCTGATACGAACCCTTTGCTATAGCTTTGTCGAGGAATTCTTATAATACTTATTTTTTGCAAACGCATTTTTACTATCAGCATTGTAGTTTTGGATGAGAAATCCACAAGCTTGTTTTAAGATGGAAAGCGCGAACAGAAAGTATGACTATATATATATATATATATATATATATATATATATATATATATATATATATATATATATATATATATATATATATATATATATATATATATATATATATATATACAGCTTTCGTAAAGTGCTAGCTCATCTTCAAAAAGAAATTAATTCCCCTTTGAAGTTGTCTGCTAATTGATATTGTTCAATAGACGGGCGAGTTGATTTAATAGATTAATCTCATTATATTGCAAGGAAGAATATTTTGAAGATAACTGCAGTATTCACCGCACAAATCAGCTACATAGACACGGTCCCATATTAAAAGTAAAGGGCGAGAAAGGACTCTCAGAGACGGCAACAGTGACCGTATCCAACACATATCCTCAGTTATTTGCGAAGAATTGATAAATCGGTGAAGTTTTTTTACTCGCATTCCCGATAAGCCGAACGAGAGAACGAAAATAACAAACAAGGCCTAGTAACGACAAATCAACTGCTTTTACACATTTTAATGTCAGGCTTTTCTTGAATAAATGATGCAGAATCCGATCAAATATATCACAGTATTCGATCTGAAATCCAGTTAACATAATTTCTAGGCCTTTTACCATCACCTTTCATGTTATATATATATATATATATATATATATATATATATATATATATATATATATATATATATATATATATATATATATATATATATATATATATATATATATATATATATATATATATATATATATATAGTTTTTCAGTTTACATAGACCTGGACTTACTCTCAACGATCATTTTATCGAAGAAATAATATAATTGCGAAAAGTGCAAAATATTCGCAGTGCTGAAATTATTGAAATATCGAAAAAGTTGGAATAAGCGAACACGATGTTTATTTTGCTTGTTTTCTGCCCGATAAAATTATTAGCCGCTTGTGAGTACTATTGAATACATGCGTGTGAAAAAACGCCCTTCCCTTTTCCTGTACATGAGGGAAGAAGGAGGAAACGGCAAGACGAGAATGGACAATTTCGACGATAAAAGAGTGTTGATTTATTTCGATTATATCATTTTGATGCAAGCGCGATAAGTTTTTCTACTCAGGTAAAAGAAGGATGAGTTCTCTTGCCTCGGATAAAAGGATGTACGAAGCATAAGGAAGGAAAGTATGTAACAGGGAGGGAAAGGGGACAGTTGACAATCCTACTCGCGTCATTTTGTTGAATAATTTTTCTATATTATAGTATGGCTGTCCCAAGCCTTTAATATTTCTCGCTGCTGGAAATATGATTTCTTTATGAGGTCTTACAGTGCTATATAGATGTGCCAATAAAACTTTCATAACTTTTGCTGCCATATTACTGTCTTCAAACAATTGCTTCTTATTACTATTGATGCATATGGTTTATTTATGAGGGAAAACTGACAACAACTGACTATTCACAAAATCTATTCAAATATCACATGATCAATGACAATAATTTTTCTCGTTTATATATAATTTTCACATTTATTTTTTGCAACGATGAAATTTGCCAATATCATCAATTTTTCAATCGGTCACACCTTTCCCTTCAAAAAAAAAAAAAAAAATGGACTCGAAAAAGATTGCAATAGCCGTTATTTTAGTCGATTTTCTTATGTCGTCGTTTTGGAGCAATGAAATAGTTTTTGATATAGAATTGAATAAATAGAGCGGCAAATGTTGTGTAGATTATAAATGAGAGTAGAAGATTTCCCATTGATTGTTGACAGCTGAAAATAATCAACCTTTTTTTGTTCAATTTAAGTAATTTTGCAGAGAGGATGAAGAGAATTTGAAGAAAAAACAAAAAAAAGAATGCAAAAAATCTCAGGGTTATCAATATAATTTACTTCCTGAATAAGCTCTCGCAGATTTGTGATCTATAAACTGCTTTGGTCAACGGGCTGAATGGATGATGAAAAGAGTTCGATAGATTTGCAATTTCTAGTGTATTTCGACCAACCGCGTGCATAAATGCTTGGAATGATGAGAGAATTTTAAATGGAACAATTTAAATGGGAAATGGAATAAATAAAAATGGGATAATTTCAAAGATTCGTTGAAAAAAATTTCCTTGGCCCCCTTCGCAAATTTTTCCGGTCTTCTTTTGGGATAAATTTGCTATCATTTATCAGGAAAGTGATTATTCTGAAGAAATTTATCATCGAAGACTTGGAAAATCTAGAAAATTAAAGAACTAGAAAAAAGATAACATACGGAAGATCGGTCTTGGTTTTGATATTGTAAACGAGATAAATAAACGTGAGGCCACCAAGCATCTGTACGATTTGAAGCGTTGTTAGAGTCATCGCTATAAGCCTGAAAATAAAGTATTTCATCGAAGAAGCTTTTGCTTTTTGTATTTTCACTCTCTAAGGAGTGATTAAACTCAATAAATTCGATTAAATTTTTCAATTAAATAAACGAAATTTTGCAGAGAAATTCTAACGTAAAGGAAGAAAATTTCAACATTTTTAGGTGAATTAAATCATTTTTACTAGTAAGGTGCACTAAAAATATTTACGCATAAAGAGCGCTATATCAATTCACTTTCACCTTGAAGAATATGCTGATTTGATTGAGTGGCTATTGAATGAATTCACAACCATGTATTGTAATATAAACTTGCTATTGAGCGGACAAATGAGCGGACGAACAATTTGATTTTTTATAAAAGAATATTAAATTTATGCTATAATTTCTTCGAATAAATTACTTCCATAGTGAATTTATTTATCTATTACAAAAATATTTGAATCTATTACAAAAATATTTGAATCTATTACAAAAATATTTGAATCTATTACAAAAATATTTGAAAAATTAAATTCTACATAATATATATCTATGCTAGCATATATAAAAACATCAACAAATTTTTCAAATCACTGAATGAAAAATTGTGATATTTATTCTTTGCGTACACATTTTTATTTTTTCAATCGACAAGTTTTGAAAAGACCGTTGATAAAATCCTCTTAGTTTCTAAAGTTTTCTCCAGAAGACATTCATTATTTGAAAGCTTTTCAGTAATATTATTAAATAAACCTTGACGGTCGAAATCCATATGCAGTACTCGCATAATATGAGTACATAATCGAATGTACGAAAAAATTCATGCAAACAAAGAAACGTCCTGGTGCAGCATGTTCCGCACCTGTAATTTTCACAGTGATAGCACCTGGATAACTATTCGATTCTTTAAAAGGTGTTTTCTTTACTCATTGCTCTCATTGAACGAAGTTTATGAATCTTTAAAACGAATTTATATTCAGCAAATAAAATAAAGTTCCTCTTAAACCTTAACACACCTCGAGACGTTGAGTCATTGAAGTATTCAATAATAACGCATAGTGCTTCATTCCACCATTCGAAAAACGACTTCAAAGGTTAAAACATGAACTATAATGTCATTTTCGACATGCACATAGTCTACCCACGTTGTGTATGACTATTACAAAAGCTACCTTAGTGCCAACTGAAAGGTATATATGAGTGAAATGAAACAATTCTACATAAATATACAACTCTTTACAATTACTTTTTATCTATGAGCATTATTAGCTATATATGTAGGTCTAAAATAAGTAAAGAAGAGTAATAAGAAATAAATATTTATATTACATATGTAGTAGATATATTTAACCTGAATGCGCTGCACAGATCAAAACAGCAACATGATGATAATAATGAAGGAATATGAGTGGTTTCTTCCTTAGTACAATAAAGAGTGTATCGCCAAGTTCAACCAATTTTGAAAGAGCAAATAAAAGTGCCCAAAATGCAGCCACACCGTTTGTATTTATCGTATAACATAACGATTTATACATGCCAAGTACCGTAACACTATAGAATACCTCCTAAACGGAAAATGAATAAGTAAACCATGATAATAGTACATAAGTAGTTAATTAATTTGCTATAAATTTGCATATATGTCATTCACTCACATACAGTATTTCACATTCGTCCATATACAGTAGAGGTGTGTCGATCTCAGTAAACTAGGTGGCCATCGTTGTTCAATCTGTTGAAGATTTTCGACCTCTAGCTTCGAGTTTGGATCATATAAAAATTTCCGGGACTTTCAGACACAGCTAGCGAGGTGGGAAAAAGTAGGGAAGCAGTAGAAAATATATGCTGCTTCGCTTGGATCGACAAAATTAGGTAGGAAAATCGAAAGCCGATGTTCAGTCGAGATACAATTGATTTACACTTCACCGAAAATTGTACCCATTGTGCTTTGCTAATCTTTTGTAACGCTAGTGCTCAATTCGTTTAATTATATCATCACTTACGCATTAAATATCTATTGAGGAATTTTTCACTTCAAAAATATAGATATTTTTATTTTCCTTTTACATAGTTTTTTTTTTTTGCAATACAGTTCTCTACATTATAGACTATTAAAGCGGTAAATGCTTTGAAAAAAAAAAAGATTATTTAGCACTATTCGACGAATAAGACGGTGTTTTTCATAAGTCAAGGAAAAATTGACTTCTAATGAAAATAGCTATTTTGCGATGCTGCAATCAATTCATGTATCGATTGGTGTCTTGAAATATCTATTTCTTTAAAGCTGAAAATCTAAAAAATTCATGAACTCATAAACTCAATAACTGAATCATAATCAAAAAAAACCATTAAGTTTTCAAGTTTCCAGCTTCGAGCTCCATCTCATTCCTCTGTTCTATTCTCTTTCGAATATCGGTTGGTATAAGAGTTCTCTAGCTATCTGCTTCAAGAGAGCTGAATAGAATATCGCCAATTGTCTGAATTAAAAAAATTCCCTCCCTCCTCCCGGAGAATAAAGCTTTATGAAGACGAATTCGAAAAAATCTTTAAAAACGCTGAATATCACAAAATTTTCAAACAAAAATTTTATGCAAAAAAAATTTCGCAAATTTTCCAATCACTATACCATAAAAAATAAACATTATACCTCAGAGAAGCGTAAGAAGCCAAAGAAGCTAAAAATTGCAAGTGAGGCGTTCCAAACGAAAAGTGGTCCACGTAAATTGAATGGTTCACGATTGCGCATCTTCTTTTGAATAAATTTGATCAAAATGAAATAAACAATCGATATCGTTATAGAATGATGCCAATTTCTTTGTAGACGTAATGTCGCACCGATATGATCATCGATCCTTTCGAATGGTAGTGCAAATCTATTAAATCGATCCAAGTTGGTGAGTATTCACAAGTTGATCAATTTTTTCATCGACTTATTTTATAATTCATCTCTTTTTTTAAAGTATTTGCTTGCTTATGACTAAAAATGTTTGAAGCCGTTGATTGTTAAGTTAAGATAAATGCAGATATGAAATACATTTACATTTGCTTCAGCTACGCATTTGTCATCTCTCATTTTCGAAAAACAGATTGATATATTTGCTTACTTCACCCACTCATTTTTCTTCGCATTTATTAATATTGAAATTTTAATGAAATAGAAGCATTTTCTCGCTTCTCAATCGGATTGCTTCATAATATTGTTTTTATATTATGCAAATATCGATAAAAATTCAAAGAATTTACAGTTTTTGAACCAGATGAGATTTTATTGGAATAGAAATCATTTAATTTGCATATGAAAAAATCTAAGAAGAATACGAAAACGAAAATTCGATTCAGTGTTACGATGAAAGAGGAAAAGAAACCCACTTGAAAACATAATTATTATGAAGTGAATGTGTTGAATTATTTGCATATATTTCAAATTCATTAATCTGTTTTAGATGGTAATATATCGTATTCCATGCTTCCCTCATAATTTTCATGCTCGAGAACTCTGAAATATTTTCAGTAAAAACTTCAAGAGGCGAAAAAATAATCCTCGTATATAGATAGGATAGTAGAAGGCGTCGTTATATCAAATTTTTAACTAAACGAATCTAACAGTGTAATTATTGATCTTTCAGGTTTACACCATCTATTAGCTGAAATTCCCTCATCAATCAAATTGCCTGAGGGAAAAAACAATATATTCGGCCCTATTTCATGAGACAACCTAATCGTATTGTCTTGATAATAGCTGTGAAGTGAAGAGATAACTTTGCAATGATATTTCATAGAAATTTATGCGAAGAATTGCACATTAATGTTTGGACAGAAGAACAGCTGGCACGATATATGCTATTTTCGTTCTATTCATATGACCAGCTAATTCCATGATTACCCAAATATTGAAATACTTGCAACAAAGTTTCGTAGTGTAAATAATCTTATCTTTCGCAAAAAAATTTCCACAAAAAAATCGTATTTATCGAACCGATAGATGCATGTTTCGGGGTTGGTCAACTGGAGTGAAAAAACGCAGTAAGTAATCTTTGTTCACTATATGCAAACAAAAGATGTTAACCTCAACTTCAGTAGTTTATGAGTTGAAATTACCCGACATATATGCCGACACACCGACAGACAGGCAGACAAACGCATACATGTATGAAGGATCGATAACGCAATGGTACGTCTTGCAAATGCACATTTGCAAGAGCATATAGTACTTCCATACACAGCCTTATTGATGGAGGCAAAAGCACTCGAAGCACCAAAAAAAATACTTTGCAAAATATTTGCATGAGACTGGCTCCTTGCCAGCAAGGCGAGCAAACTACGTAGGCACTGCCAAGCAAGAATTTAATAGATGAGCCGACATGAATATTTTGAGATAGAGTGCATCCAACCTTTAATATTACCTGTACAAAATACGTCTTACTCTGGAAAGTACTAAACAATGCCTAATCACCTGAGCATTTTTCATATTCTTTTCAGCAGGAAAGCATCTTAAAGGTGGATTATTTCAAATTACGATAAGCATTTATGATTATGGTAAAGAACTAGACAGAGAATGTAGAAAAATATGGTAGAAAACTGTACATATTTCCAACTTGTAAGGAATAATTAGTGGCTTTTTGATAGCAGCGTATTTCATTATCTACCGTACCAAAAAAAACTTTCTCCATCAGAAATAATTATTATAGGATCAACAAAGCTAATGAATCCCAGGATCATTAGATAGATTGTTGCCATAAGGAAATGAAAACTTTACCGTTCATCTATTTCATCTTGTTCAACATAAAAATTTCTATGTGTTCTATAGTTTCGCCTTGAAAAGACGCACTAATACATTAGAAGGGAAACGAGGATTATAAAGTCTTTAATTATAAAACTTTCATTATTATATATATATATATATATATATATATATATATATATATATATATATATATATATATATATATATATATATATTAAACAGTGAAATGGATGTCGATCCGCACAACGAAAGGTGAAGATTCGTAAGGAGTGAACGAAGTACGCCCTCTAACGCGATTTTCAAGCGTAAAAAGTGACGAACTAAGTGGACGACGAAACACGTTTTGTATGAGTGAGAACGACATGAGATGGCGGAACTAAAACAGGCATAATACCAGGAATGAAAGTGGAAATAATATCGTCAAAGAAGTGGAGGCATATCATTACTTTTTTGGCACAAAATTACTTCAAAGAAATACCTAGTTTGGCAGTTCATTATTTAAGAAAATTGTCAGGTGTTGAGCGGCTGGCAGGAAGAAAGAAAATTCGGTGAGAGCGAGGAAGCGGGTGGTACTGGAAAAGCCCGGGGAATTTCCTACCGTGGAAACTTAATTTACAGGCGTAATTATACCCGTTTACCGGTACACACTCCTCCCTCATAGGTGGAGTCACACTCATTGATAGGCTTAATGTCATCTGCACTGAAAACTTCTAATCCTAGCAACAATATTTCATCCATCACTTACCCTGAAGAAGTAAATTTTTGTTTCTTAGAAGCTCTCAATTCCCCCCCCCCCCCAATCTCCCATTTCGAACTTGGTTTTCTGTTGCCAATATTAATACAAACATCTCGGGGTGGCATTAGAAGAAGCAGTCTACGGAAGTACAATAGGAATATGTGAAGAAATTGCATTCAAATAAATTAACGATAAACGAAATAAAGTTGCAAACACAATTGAAGAATAAAACGAAAATGAAAGTAAAACATTGGAATGTAAATGTCCAATTGCGCGATTATTACACTATTTAAGATTCCTCTAAAAGTTTTTTTTTCTTCTACTTTTTTCACATAGATATTTTCATCTATTTAAATTATTATTTTTACAGCGGTTTTCTTGTTTTCTTTTTTTTCTTGCTTTTTCGCGTTAAATGAAATTTTTTCTTGTTCTCGTCTTTTTCACTTGAACCAGTCACATTCATTAATTTTATTTTATGAATAGTGAAGTCTCTCAGTCATTTGCAATTTAAGATAAGTGATAAAGCGCACCAGGCAAATGAACATGATATCAGTTTTGGAGAATCCCGTCTAAATAACAAATCAATTCCACAATTTGTCTACAAGAATTGCCTCATTGCCTACGATTGTAACAAATGCAGTAGAACTTTTAGTCAATAAAGTTTTAGCACTATTTATTAATCCTTCATAATAATAGAATATGAGTAGAGTGCAAGAACGATGATACGCATACCCCACGTTCGAAAAAGTTGGAAATATTTATAGTTCTCTACCATATTTCTCTACCATTTTTTACCTAATTCTTTACCATAATCATAAATGCTTATCGTAATTTGAAATAATCCACCTTTAAGATGCTTTCCTGCTGAAAAGAATATGAAAAATGCTCAGATGATTAGGCATTGCTTAGTACTTTCCAGAGTAAGACGTATTTTGTACAGGTAATATTAAAGGTTGGATGCACTCTATCTCAAAATATTCATGTCGGCTCATCTATTAAATTCCTGCTTGATTCATTGCGTACGTAGTTTGGTTTGCTGGCGCGGACCCAGTCTCATCGAAGTAAGCATAATATCAGCTTTGGAGATTCCAGTCTAAATAACAATTTACAATTTATTAATAAAAAAACAGACAAAATGCATAAAATAATAGCTTCATATTTCACATAATCCCAATGTACTCAAAAGTTTTCTATAAAAGAAATGTTTTGTAAAAGATCCGCTCTCCTCTAGATCAATTATTAAAAAAAACGCCTATAAATTTATGCCGGCTAATTTTTCGCACCGGCAAACGTCTATAAATTCTTTCATATTTGACTAACAACTGTGAAATATGGAAAAGGAGTCATCCAGAGTGTTGTGCATTATATCAGCCCCAAATGTCGTAAGAATACATTCATCCGTCAACAAGTTAGAGATACGTATCAGACAGACATACATGCAGACACACAACTACATACAGCATAAATTACTGCAGCCATAAGTGACCCAGCTTGCAAAGCCACTTGAAAGCATCAGCATAAATAATATAACAAGAACGAACGTCATAGTTAACGATCTCTGCTTATTTGCATACGCAAATCCCATTATTGCAACGGTATGAAAATGCGCGCGTATGTCTGTGTGTTTTGTTGTTTCAACTTAAGAAATGGTCAATCAAAGTGAAGATGATTGTTCGAAAGAACTCGGAAGCAAACTATAGCACCTAATCGGGCCAAAAAATTTGCATAATTTTTGCGAACGATCAAGTCCCATTTACAGTCAGCCGGAATAGCAAGAGGCGGAAATACGCTCTAGATCAGTTGGCATATTGACACGATATACGTATTCGAAATCCTGTTCATTAGGTCAACCCGTTTCACGAATTGCCAACTAATAATAAAACATATGCACCTTTAAAGGTGGTTCGCCTTTTAATTGATCGCATCGTTCGTATACATCCTTCACAAAAGATGTTTTTTTTGTCCGATCTAACCGGCTTGTACGATGAGATCAGATCATTGGCTAAATACATACCATTTCGAGGTATTTTTGAATAATTATAACTCTTTCCGAAACTGATGAATGGTTAGTTAACCTGTGTGTAGATTTTTTTAAACCGAATTTTGCAACTCTAACGCAAGCAGTTCCCGAATCGAAGTTACTGGGCATACATACGTACATACATACCCGCAAATGTGACTTAGGCGTGATGCTAAGCAAAGTAATACGAATCTTATGTCGATCTGGACGAAAGACTATGCATTCAAAATAATCTTGCTTTGGTTTTATTATTTATTAGTGACTGATGTTTATTATCTATTCAATTGGAACCCAAATTCTCTCATCGAAATGTTTCTTGACAATTTACGATGAATTTTTCTTCAAGGATTGATGAACGTTGTATATGCGAGATTCCTTAAGTATTACCAACATGCATGGAATGTTGAATAACACGATTATGATATCATTTATTCAGATTTATATAGATCGGAAACACCACTGCTTGAGGGCATCTATTATTACGATATTACAATTATGTCTCAATGTTCAATATGTTTGCACGATTCAGCAATAAACCACACACTAAATGTCAACGAGTTTGGAAAATTTATAGACGGCTGCCTATCAAACCAAATGCCAATCAAAGACTGTCAACATCGCAATTTTTTTCGCAACTTAAGTTCGAGAACTTTGATGCAAAGATTGATAACTACGTACAATCATCGCTGACCTTGGATGGAAATGTATGGAGGATCAGTCTGAGCGAGTCTGACGGTACCGTGGGCAAGGTTACCCTAAGGTAACCTGACGGTACTATTCTAATGTGCCTCCAAGACAAGTTCAAGCGCGAAACACATTGTTTGTGTACGCATTACGTGTAATGTACTTTTCTATATTGTGTAGATGCAAATATTTGATCGCTGCGCTTTTGCACTTTTGCACTTCTCGTCATATTTTTCTGGGTACTTTTTATGCACTTTAATTTTTTTTTTTTTGGAGTAAGGTATAGTCGATTCCTCAAGAAGTCGAAGCATACAAGTTGATTACATTTTCCAATAAATTCAATATTTTTATTTTCATTTTCATTTCATAAATAAGTATAGTTTTTTTTTTCATAGATTTTTTAAAATACATCATATATATTTTTGCCGCAAAAAAGGGATCAACAACAGCGATCCGCATAATTTCAATCCTTCGTCGCTAATTAGAATAAAAAAAAGATGATAAAATTTATTGAATTCATTATAAATGGTCGTTTCTATAGTATCAAAGGTTTTATCATTTAACAAATTCCCATACAAACAATCGTTACTACAGTGCTTTTACAAATAAAAGCCCTTTATTCTCATGAAAGAGCAAAATTCTGCGCTTTCTTTGATGAAAAAATAGATCTCCTATAAGAAAGGCTGAAAGTAAACGAAAATGAAGTTGATTTATGATATGATTCTTTAATCTGAATTATTTTTGGGCGTAATGCAAGTCGGATTCTATTCTCGGATTAATGTGACAGATGCAATCGTTGCCATATATTTATTTGAATGATAAACATCAGATCTCTTCAAGCATTCATAAAAGGTCATTTTAGTACAATTTTAAAATATAATTAAAATTTATGCAAAAATTTACTGAACTTTCATTACCACAGTGAAATTTTTAAATAATATTAGTATTTTTTAATAATATTAGTACGTACTTAAGTAACTAAATGAGGATAATTAGTAATGAAATGGAAATAACTTAAAAGGCGTTAGGGGGTAACCTGACACGTACACAAAACAACGGTCGACTATACTCATAAAATACTGACAAAACGCTAATTTATATTAGCCCAGCGTATACAAGTTCTTAACATTCAAAACTCGTTTCCTAGAGACTTGCATGTGAGCAAACTTTTCGCGTTGAAAACTGTTCTGCGTAAAAAATACATCATGTTTTCCGTATACCAGTCGGTTGTTATGAATTCAAGATAATAATAATAATAATAATAATAATAATAATAATAATAATAATAATAATAATAATAATAATAATAATAATAATAATAATAATAATAATAATAATAATAATAATAAATAATAAATAATAAATAATAAATAATAAATAATAAATAATAAATAATAAATAATAAATAATAAATAATAAATAATAAATAATAAATAATAAATAATAAATAATAAATAATAAATGATAAATAATAAATAATAAATAATAAATGATAAATAATAAATAATAAATAATAAATGATAAATAATAAATAATAAATAATAAATAATAAATGATAAATAATAAATAATAAATAATAAATAATAAATAATAAATAATAAATGATAAATAATAAATAATAAATAATAAATGATAAATAATAAATAATAAATAATAAATGATAAATAATAAATAATAAATAATAAATAATAAATGATAAATAATAAATAATAAATAATAAATAATAAATGATAAATAATAAATAATAAATAATAAATAATAAATAATAAATAATAGATAATAGATAATAAATAATAAATAATAAATAATAAATAATAAATAATAAATAATAAATAATAAACAATAAATAATAAATAATAAATAATAAATAATAAATAATAAATAATAAATAATAAATAATAAATAATAAATAATAAATAATAAATAATAAATAATAAATAATAAATAATGAATAATAAATAATAAATAATAAATAATAAATAATGAATAATAAATAATAAATAATAAATAATAAATAATGAATAATAAATAATAAATAATAAATAATAAATAATAAATAATAAATAATAAATAATAAATAATAAATAATAAATAATAAATTATAAATAATAAATAATAAATAATAAATAATAAATAATAAATAATAAATAATAAATAATAAATAATAAATAATAAATAATAAATAATAAATAATAAATAATAAATAATAAATAATAAATAATAAATAATAAATAATAAATAATAAACAATAAATAATAAATAATAAATAATAAATAATAAACAATAAATAATAAATAATAAATAATAAATAATAAACAATAAATAATAAATAATAAATAATAAATAATAAATAATAAATAATAAATAATAAACAATAAATAATAAATAATAAATAATAAATAATAAATAATAAATAATAAATAATAAATAATAAATAATAAATAATAAATAATAAATAATAAATAATAAATAATAAATAATAAACAATAAATAATAAATAATAAATAATAAATAATAAATAATAAATAATAAATAATAAATAATAAATAATAAATAATAAATAATAAATAATAAATAATAAATAATAAATAATAAATAATAAACAATAAATAATAAATAATAAATAATAAATAATAAACAATAAATAATAAATAATAAATAATAAATAATAAATAATAAATAATAAATAATAAATAATAAATAATAAATAATAAATAATAAATAATAAATAATAAATAATAAATAATAAATAATAAATAATAAATAATAAATAATAAATAATAAATAATAAATAATAAATAATAAATAATAAATAATAAATAATAAATAATAAATAATAAATAATAAATAATAAATAATAAATAATAAATAATAAATAATAAATAATAAATAATAAATAATAAATAATAAATAATAAATAATAAATAATAAATAATAAATAATAAATAATAAATAATAAATAATAAATAATAAATAATAAATAATAAATAATAAATAATAAATAATAAATAATAAATAATAAATAATAAATAATAAATAATAAATAATAAATAATAAATAATAAATAATAAATAATAAATAATAAATAATAAATAATAAATAATAAATAATAAATAATAAATAATAAATAATAAATAATAAATAATAAATAATAAATAATAAATAATAAATAATAAATAATAAATAATAAATAATAAATAATAAATAATAAATAATAAATAATAAATAATAAATAATAAATGATAAATAATAAATAATAAATAATAAATAATAAATGATAAATGATAAATAATAAATAATAAATAATAAATAATAAATAATAAATGATAAATAATAAATAATAAATAATAAATAATAAATAATAAATAATAAATAATAAATAATAAATGATAAATAATAAATAATAAATAATAAATGATAAATAATAAATAATAAATAATAAATGATAAATAATAAATAATAAATAATAAATGATAAATAATAAATAATAAATAATAAATGATAAATGATAAATAATAAATAATAAATAATAAATGATGAATAATAAATAATAAATAATAAATGATAAATAATAAATAATAAATAATAAATGATAAATAATAAATAATAAATAATAAATAATAAATGATAAATAATAAATAATAAATAATAAATGATAAATGATAAATAATAAATAATAAATAATAAATAATAAATAATAAATAATAAATAATAAATAATAAATAATAAATAATAAATAATAAATAATAGATAATAGATAATAAATAATAAATAATAAATAATAAACAATAAATAATAAATAATAAATAATAAATAATAAACAATAAATAATAAATAATAAATAATAAATAATAAATAATAAATAATAAATAATAAATAATAAATAATAAATAATAAATAATAAATAATAAATAATAAATAATAAATAATAAATAATAAATAATAAATAATAAATAATAAATAATAAATAATAAATAATGAATAATAAATAATAAATAATAAATAATAAATAATGAATAATAAATAATAAATAATAAATAATAAATAATGAATAATAAATAATAAATAATAAATAATAAATAATGAATAATAAATAATAAATAATAAATAATAAATAATAAATAATAAATAATAAATAATAAATAATAAATAATAAATAATAAATAATAAATAATAAATAATAAATAATAAATAATAAATAATAAATAATAAATAATAAATAATAAATAATAAATAATAAATAATAAATAATAAATAATAAATAATAAATAATAAATAATAAATAATAAATAATAAATAATAAATAATAAATAATAAATAATAAATAATAAATAATAAATAATAAATAATAAATAATAAATAATAAATAATAAATAATAAATAATAAATAATAAATAATAAATAATAAATAATAAATAATAAATAATAAATAATAAATAATAAATAATAAATAATAAATAATAAATAATAAATAATAAATAATAAATAATAAATAATAAATAATAAATAATAAATAATAAATAATAAATAATAAATAATAAATAATAAATAATAAATAATAAATAATAAATAATAAATAATAAATAATAAATAATAAATAATAAATAATAAATAATAAATAATAAATAATAAATAATAAATAATAAATAATAAATAATAAATAATAAATAATAAATAATAAATAATAAATAATAAATAATAAATAATAAATAATAAATAATAAATAATAAATAATAAATAATAAATAATAAATAATAAATAATAAATAATAAATAATAAATAATAAATAATAAATAATAAATAATAAATAATAAATAATAAATAATAAGTAATAAATAATAAATAATAAATAATAAATAATAAATAATAAATAATAAATAATAAATAATAAATAATAAATAATAAATAATAAATAATAAATAATAAATAATAAATAATAAATAATAAATAATAAATAATAAATAATAAATAATAAATAATGAATAATAAATAATAAATAATAAATAATAAATAATAAATAATAAATAATAAATAATAAATAATAAATAATAAATAATAAATAATAAATAATAAATAATAAATAATAAATAATAAATAATAAATAATAAATAATAAATAATAAATAATAAATAATAAATAATAAATAATAAATAATAAATAATAAATAATAAATAATAAATAATAAATAATAAATAATAAATAATAAATAATAAGTAATAAATAATAAATAATAAATAATAAATAATAAATAATAAATAATAAATAATAAATAATAAATAATAAATAATAAATAATAAATAATAAATAATAAATAATAAATAATAAATAATAAATAATAAATAATAAATAATAAATAATAAATAAGAAATAATAAATAATAAATGATAAATAATAAATAATAAATAATAAATAATAAATAATAAATAATAAATAATAAATAATAAATAATAAATAATAAATAATAAATAATAAATAATAAATAATAAATAATAAATAATAAATAATAAATAATAAATAATAAATAATAAATAATAAATAATAAATAATAAATAATAAATAAGAAATAATAAATAATAAATGATAAATAATAAATAATAAATAATAAATAATAAATAATAAATAATAAATAATAAATAATAAATAATAAATAATAAATAATAAATAATAAATAATAAATAATAAATAATAAATAATAAATAATAAATAATAAATAATAAATAATAAATAATAAATAATAAATAATAAATAATAAATAAGAAATAATAAATAATAAATGATAAATAATAAATAATAAATAATAAATAATAAATAATAAATAATAAATAATAAATAATAAATAAGAAATAATAAATAATAAATGATAAATAATAAATAATAAATAATAAATAATAAATAATAAATAATAAATAATAAATAATAAATAATAAATAATAAATAATAAATAATAAATAATAAATAATAAATAATAAATAATAAATAATAAATAATAAATAATGAATAATAAATAATAAATAATAAATAATAAATAATAAATAATAAATAATAAATAATAAATAATAAATAATAAATAATAAACAATAAATAATAGATAATAAATAATAAATAATAAACAATAAATAATAGATAATAAATAATAAATAATAAACAATAAATAATAGATAATAAATAATAAATAATAAACAATAAATAATAGATAATAAATAATAAATAATAAACAATAAATAATAGATAATAAATAATAAATAATAAACAATAAATAATAGATAATAAATAATAAATAATAAATAATAAATAATAAATAATAAATAATAAATAATAAATAATAAATAATAAATAATAAATAATAAATAATAAATAATAAATAATAAATAATAAATAATAAATAATAAATAATAAATAATAAATAATAAATAATAAATAATAAATAATAAATAATAAATAATAAATAATAAATAATAAATAATAAATAATAAATAATAAATAATAAATAATAAATAATAAATAATAAATAATAAATAATAAATAATAAATAATAAATAATAAATAATAAATAATAAATAATAAATAATAAATAATAAATAATAAATAATAAATAATAAATAATAAATAATAAATAATAAATAATAAATAATAAATAATAAATAATAAATAATAAATAATAAATAATAAATAATAAATAATAAATAATAAATAATAAATAATAAATAATAAATAATAAATAATAAATAATAAATAATAAATAATAAATAATAAATAATAAATAATAAATAATAAATAATAAATAATAAATAATAAATAATAAATAATAAATAATAAATAATAAATAATAAATAATAAATAATAAATAATAAATAATAAATAATAAATAATAAATAATAAATAATAAATAATAAATAATAAATAATAAATAATAAATAATAAATAATAAATAATAAATAATAAATAATAAATAATAAATAATAAATAATAAATAATAAATAATAAATAATAAATAATAAATAATAAATAATAAATAATAAATAATAAATAATAAATAATAAATAATAAATAATAAATAATAAATAATAAATAATAAATAATAAATAATAAATAATAAATAATAAATAATAAATAATAAATAATAAATAATAAATAATAAATAATAAATAATAAATAATAAATAATAAATAATAAATAATAAATAATAAATAATAAATAATAAATAATAAATAATAAATAATAAATAATAAATAATAAATAATAAATAATAAATAATAAATAATAAATAATAAATAATAAATAATAAATAATAAATAATAAATAATAAATAATAAATAATAAATAATAAATAATAAATAATAAATAATAAATAATAAATAATAAATAATAAATAATAAATAATAAATAATAAATAATAAATAATAAATAATAAATAATAAATAATAAATAATAAATAATAAATAATAAATAATAAATAATAAATAATAAATAATAAATAATAAATAATAAATAATAAATAATAAATAATAAATAATAAATAATAAATAATAAATAATAAATAATAAATAATAAATAATAAATAATAAATAATAAATAATAAATAATAAATAATAAATAATAATAATAATAATAATAATAATAATAATAATAATAATAATAATACCGGATCGAATACAGGTTCTACGGTTACCCTGCATACATTCCATCTCCTAATCTCTTCAATGTGGAAAAAGTTTTGCTACTTTTCAAGCATACCATAAACCAAACGTAGATTGACCACCACTAAATTTAAAACGCACTTTGAGAATAAAATTTTTCGAGTGATTTCACAAGTGAAAATGCAAAAAGATGTCAATAATGAAAAAGTTAGCCATTTTATTGATGAAAAATCAAGAGCATGGAAGAAGCTTGAAAAGCCTAGGTGGGTAAATTCCTCATGCCATATTTGTGGCCAGAGAGCTACGTGAGCGCTGAAGGGAAATTTCAAAAAATATAGTGACATAAAGCAAGTGATTAATGACAGCTTGTGTCTCATGCTGTATACCTTGCGAAACATGAACGCCACAAATGAAAAAAAAAAAAAAATTGTACCCCATAAAAATGTTGCAAGTATTTCATGTAACTTGCAGCTAAATAAATTTTTAGCAATCCGTACAATTTGATGAGTCTCGATTACCCGAGTTCCGGCCATCCGGACGATTGTGCTGGTGAATAAAGGATAGTCGAAGAAATCTATTCCTGGTCGATCTGACCATCCATCAGTCATTATTCAAAAGGTGACGTTCTGAAAAAGGCGTTCGGTTGGGTCAGACGGTCAAGTCTTAAATAATGCCTATATTTTCAACCGTAAATATACCCAAAGTGCATAGCTGTATAACTTTCATTTTGACGATCAACTATTCATTTGACATTGTAGGAGAGAATAAAGTATCTTATGCATTTACTTTTCATGATTTCCTATGTGCGAAGAAATTCTTCCTTCCCAATTCTCTTCAAAAAGATTTCCGACAAAAAGAAATTCCCAACTTAATCAAAAACCTCTCTCATAGTACAAGTCGAGGGATGAGTTTCTGCATAAAATGAAAAATTTGGATTTGGTAGGAAACTGTTTCCATACTAAAATTGGAATACTTATAACCCCCATCCCCCACCCTCCCAATTCCAAAGGGGCAACTTGAAAGAATACAATTGACAATGAGAGGAAGAATTGAAGAAATTAAAAGTGAAGAAATTACTGGATGCAATAAATTTTGCCAGTTGCACTTTATCGTTCACCTTGAAAAAAAATTTTTTTTCTTCTCGAATGAGCTATTTTCCACATGATTCGTTGAACGCAATCGTCGCCCCAACAAGTCGACATCGGTAACAGCGAGAATTCCAGTAGAGAAAATATTCGGAGCGAAAACATTGCCATCTTCATACCATCATACGCACCAAAAAAATTGCTCTCTTGAACACGTTTCACTGATCTTTATAGCACAAATTTTCATTACAACAACGGAACACTGCGATGCGGAAAGTCAAAAATTCGATGATCGATTTATTTATGACCGCACACGTCGAACCGAATCACAAACAATCTTTTTAAACATCATTTGTGGTCTTTGAATAAATTCGACGCTAATGAATTTCGATTAGGGAAATTTTCACATTGTTCACATCAGCGGTTTTATAGAATTGCTCAACGGTTCATGTTTTGGTTCTCAAATTCTCATGAATGCAGAGTTCTTTCGATATTCCGGCTCTTTTTCCGGTTGCAGAGTTTTGAAAGTGTTGTCAGGTTGTATCGAGAATCTGAGCATGACAATCGATTTTCGGACTTCTAGACCCTGGGCATCCGGCACCTAAATATTTAAAATGTGGAACTTTCAGCTCGCAGTTGCATAGGAAGAACAGCTACTGTTCGTTCGGATGAAGCATTACGCGAAGTGGCATATACAAAAATCTTCACCTTTAATGAACAGATGGCTTCTCTTTTTGAAAACGAAATTATTTTATTGATTCTAAATAACATTATTCTTGATATTTTGTATAATTTATCAAATCTGATACAACACGAGCAATAAGCAGCTCTAAATGTAGTTATTATTGTTGAGAGTTGCATGAGCACAAGCGAGAGATAATAAATGCTAGGTGCTTCTGAAAAATGAAAACAAAAATAAAGCGACCCGTTGCATTCGAAGTACGACATCTTTGTATGAGTTTTGCAGCATCATGTCTGTAGGTGTGTAAATGTTTGTGTCTGCGTGCTTTGTTGCCCTTTAGTCCTTATATCATTTCCGGTAGGTTTGTTCGAGGAGCGTCAAAAGTTTCTGAAATTTATTGAATCCATGTACACCATAGAATGAATCCTCATACCATAATCCATGTCGACTCTAAAGGATTTGAAAAAAGCTCGAAATACAAAAATAGAAAAAAATTGCAATCACTTCACACCGATTTGTTTTTCACTTTGCCCTAAATAATTTATGCGGGAAATGAGATCAATATGTATATAGAAGACAGTACATTTATAGATCACTATTTGTCAACGTTTATCCGACGATATCCGACGACCCGACGGATTTCCTAAATTTCTTAAGACCGAATCGCGCCTCAGTATACAGGACGAGTTTGTTGGACAACGGATCCAATAAGAGTAAGTGGGAAAAGAACTGCGAAAATTTATTTTTCCACACTTTAGTGGAGTTGTTCCTATTCCTTTTGACGTTGTTGGACTTCCCTCGAATCTTCGGCACTTTCTAGCTAATGCGAACGGCAACCTGATCTAACAGCGACATATGGAAATGATGAGCGTATGTGAGTGAAATATCGCTATTTTCGCGGGAAATGTATAAAAATTCAACTTAAAAAAAAAACGTTTTTCTCTACAACTAGGCATTAGTCATACATAAAACTTACAGTGCTTATGTAGAATAAGAATTGCAATTCAGCCACGGAAAAACGTCGACTTTTAAGAAATTTTTTGAGAAATTATCAGAAGAAAATAACAAAATTCGAATTTTATTCATCAATCTGCGATCTCTCAAATTTCCTACATATATTGTGCTTGTAAATTGCTTCACAAATGCCCTTGCCAATTTCTGCTGTGCACATATATTTACATTCGTTTCCCAGTTTTTCACTACAGAGGTAACCTCCCTTCCCATCCCCCACCCCCCCCCCCCCCACCTCTCATCATTTGGAAGGTATCGTTCCACTTACCCCGACAAGGTAAATCCAACGATTGACATTCCATGTGCGCCTCCCCCCCTAGACTTGAAAAGTTAAAAGGTTTCGCAGTTTTCACAACTGATATAAGTGTGATCAAAAAAGAAGTATGCTACAAAGACAAGGAGCACAGCGGTTAAAGCATTCGATCCTAGCTATAAGCGATATTCGAGTGAATATTTTTGCAACTATACCATAACAACGAGTAAACCGATTGAATTGCGGTTCATTTCTTTACACTGCTTTTATAGATGTATCGAATAAAAGCAATAAAGATTGGTGTTCAAAGATGAGCACCAATTTCATCGGCCACAATTCCGATGAATCTATTTTTCCGATTTCGGGATAGCAGCTTCTCGGCAGCGTTTAACGAATGGTTGGGGTCTCATGAGATTCGATGAGCTCGCCAAGGTCTCCTTAATGATCTTTTAGATGGATGCAGCGTTGATCCGGAACGGAGATGTAGTACAAAATTTTAAGGGTAGAGGGAATTTTTTCGCTCCGCTTTCAACTGTCAAAGGATAGTACTCAATGAGCTGATCACTATTTGATAAGTGGCTGCTGTCTTCAAAGCTCGTTTTTCTCAATCCATTTGCATTCCAAACGAAATCTTAAATAAATGACAATGGGATTACGACCATCACTATGCGAATAGCTCAGTGGTTAAGGCATCCGTCCTTGACTCTAACCGAATATAGTTATGTTCCGGTGAGTGCTATCAGCGAATAAATCGTATTAAATTGATGTAACAGGTGATTGCACTCAGGTGTATGTGAAGTTGTCATGTGTATAATGTATGATGCATGACTGTGGATGCGTGATTGGTGTGAATGTTCACTTCGTACTGCAAGTTAAGCACATTGCAAGATATTTTTACATGAAACTTTGTCCTATTTTAGTTTTATAGATTTACACCTTGAGTTGGTTCTTCTAGCACGGTCATGGATAGCTACAGTTATTCTATTGTTAAGAAATCAACTCGAATTTCCGTTTTGTATCTATTTTAGCATTTTTTTTTTGAAATTCAATACCTATAAGGCGATTAATTTCACTGGAATAGTATCTTACTTTGAGGTTCTCGATTTACTCGTTTTTTTCTCTGATGCATGACTCAAATGCCATTGTTTAGTACTCATTGAAGAATTAAATGCAGATACTGAGCTTACCAACCATCTTTTCCAGGAATTTTCTATTTTGAATGTACACTGATTATCAAAAATATAATCGCAGCGCAATCGGAATTTAACACCCGAATGTAGTCACGAAATTTCGAAAATTTTCATAAAAGATCAAAAAAAAATCAGTGAAATCAGAATGTTGACGAAAAAAAAGTGGCAAAAACGTTGAAGAAAAGGGAATAGAAATTACCAATGAAAAACAATTCCACAAAAAAATTCTTCATTGCGACAGGAAATATCGACACAAAGAATTATTCGACAATGATTAAAAAGAAAGGTGCAAAGATTGGCACAATTTCTTTCGCGACAAATTTAAAACAAAAGAAAATGTCCAAAAGGAGTCATAAAAATTAGCACTTTTCAATGCGACGAAAATTTAAACCCGAAAAAAAAACGATGTATCATGAAATGCACTGTAGATCAAGAGAAAATGGGGGTTGCGAATTATGAAAGAAAGAAAAAAATCCTCGCGTACAGCCTTCTATGGATAGTGAGAAAATTTGTATCGTAATTTTGCGTTTATAAGCCCCGTCTTTCATAACTCCTTACTATGAATGCGTATCTGTTATTCAAAAATAACGGATGGCGTAAATTCCATCTTTTCGTAGATCTCTACCTTTTCCACACATCCTTACTAGGTACGATAAAAATTTTCGCCCTTTCCTTTCGAATATGCCATTGTTTTGAAATTATGCGAATGGCATAACCCCCTCCCCCCCCTCGCCCCCTACTCCGGCTCGATTAAAATATACTCGTAATTTGAAATGCCTTGCTAAAGCCAAAAGTTGCAACACCTATAAACTAGAAAACACGGTGCAAGTGGCTTTCGTATAATCTTTTTGTTGTTCTAAGCAAAAAGTTGTTAAAAACAAGAAGAAGAAGTGATTTATGAAAAGACCGTTTAGTCTTCTCGTTGAGGCTATATTGATGATATTCACCTATAATTCATTATTGCAATTAAAAAGAAAAAACTCGATTCTATTCTTCACGAAATACTACATATAAAAAAAAAAGAAAGAAAAAAGTCACTAGCAACCAACTGATATAGAAATTTAAATGATGAAAATATTATTACATTCATAAAATCATTCAATCAATAGCTATCATACTACATATATTCCATATGATATCATATCGTTTTGAAATTTATGACAATAGAAAGATAAAAATTTGAAAAATATAAATGAAAAAAAAAATTATTGCTGAATGAAAAGAAATATGCAAAAATATGAAAGATATTTATCGGAAGGCAAATAAAATTTGAAGAAAAAAAAAATACATTCAAAATTTTAATTTCAATAATTGCATTCAATTGCATACCATCCTATATTTTTTATTAT
The DNA here is from genome assembly GCA_037389465.1 of Baylisascaris procyonis. Taxonomy (NCBI): domain Eukaryota; kingdom Metazoa; phylum Nematoda; class Chromadorea; order Rhabditida; family Ascarididae; genus Baylisascaris; species Baylisascaris procyonis. The sequence goes on from JAZARR010000110.1 coordinate 585,359, forward strand.
ATTTCACTTTTATGATTGAATACTGATGTGTTTCGCTCGAAATTTTATGTAATGGTGATATATTGAAAATAACTAAAATGAAAAAATTTGTTGGAAAAGATATGAATTATGATAGCTTAATAGTCACTAAGAACTCGTAGTACCTCCTTCTCTTCGCTCTCTCCTTTCCCCTTTCCCAGACCTCATCTTCCCTTCTCCAGCTAAAAAATATTTAAAAATATTTTAAAAACATCAATGAGAAAGTCGCATCTTCTCATTTCCGCACAAGCGTGTTAAATCCCCAATCAACGAATTTCCTCAATTCCTGATTGCTAAATAGAAGTGCAATGTCATTGTCATAGGTCAATGATATACGACAAATAGAAGTAGCATTTTGTCATACGTTGCTGATATGCAATAAAATAGATAGAAGAATAAGACGTACAGTAGGGAAAAGAGTTTCATTTTAACAAGTTCGAGAGCATTTTTTTTTTTAAACGATATCATCGCAATAATCACTCTCTAAAATGCGCAAATTATTCACAAATATTGCATTACGTAAACGGAACAAATAGAGCAAAGCATAGAGTGAACATATGTGCATTTACAAATACACTTTAAAGACTAATCAATTTCATCAATTCCAAAGAAATAATAAAACGGCAAAATGTGCTTCATTTCATCTGATCCAATTCTCTATCTCTTCAACAACAACTTTTTTTTTACAACGGTTTCGTTTTATTGCTCTTTTGCAGATAACTATTGCAGTTCGTATTATGACCACACAGCGTTTATGTGTAAGCATGCATGTGTGTGTGTCTGTCTGTGTATGTATGTGTATGTGTGTGTGTGTGTGTGTGTGTGCGTGCGTGTATATGTATGCACCCGTATTTTTACACATGTATGTGTATATAGGTTTATATGTCTGTAATTGTGTATGTGCATCTGTGCTTGTATTTTGTGCTGTTTGACCTGTATTTTGTCCTCCACTCAGCGTTTTCAACCAACAACCTACTGTAACGAAAAATTTTGTATACCTAACATACACAAAAAATCACCTCAAAAACTATGTTTTACAGTGATCTATCAGCAATAGAATTATGATAGTCATCCAAAGTTGTCAAAAACTCCTATACATTTCATCACAGTGGAATTTACGTTATGCGCGGATCGATTCATGGAACGACTAATCCTTGGCTGAATTTTTGAATGAGAGATTCGATCAATTAGAAAAACACAAAGCAATATTTCATCGTTTTTTTTTCAAATAGTAAAATTGGTTATTCAAAAATTCTTTTCTTAGAATTGCCCATCAAATCCCCCCCCCCCCACTCATATTTTAGAAGGAGAGAAGCAAGAGAATTGTACTCAGACAATATTATAAATATAATAATTTTTCTTCATTATTTTATTTTTCAAAAACTTTCATGCCTCCCCTGTTGCTTTCTGATGAGAGGAAAAGAGAGGGAAAGGGAGAAGGTTTTCATGGGAAAGGAGGAGAAGTGAAGGTTGTAGAATAATTGATGAATCGTTTTATTCCTCGCCAACTGAGATAGGATTTTTTAATTACATCCTCTTTGTATTATTATCTTTTCGTCACTTTTTCCACCTTTATTTTCAAGGAAAACCATTTTACAAGTGTGCACAGAAAATTATTAAACAAACATTGAGATAAGCAAATTTTTTCGATAATGAGTTGCCATTGTGTTATATTATTCGGCCTTCTTCTTATGCCTGCTTTTTGGAGATAGGTAGTAGGCTTTAATATAGAAGTGAATAAAGAGCGCGGCAAATGATCCATAGATAAAGTAGCCAAGGTAGACGTGTCCCATCGTCTGCTGGCATCTGAAAGTGGTCTATGTTGGGAAAAATGGGAACCAAGTAATGCTGTCAATGTTACTCTCGTATAATCGAAATCTACAGGAAACCTCGCTTATTAATGATTGAAATATGAATCTCAACAATATTTTCGGAGAAGGACTTGTAAGAGATAAAATTTGAAAGAAAAGATAGATTCGATACTATGATCACATTCCTCAGCCCGGAATGATTCCTTTCCTACAAAGATATGCTTTTCTAGAAAATATAAGGCAGAAAGAAATTCACATCTAAAAGTAAAACATTCATTTTTTATTGAAGTTTGCACCATAAAAGTAATTTTTAACACCTCTGAATTTATCATTTTTTATTCTAAATATTCTACCGATGTCTTCGCAAAAAACCTTCGCTAACCTAGGGGATCCCTTATTCCTAATACTACGATAAATTTTCTTCCAGCAGATTGGAACATAGAATTAAATTACCAAATAAGCTATAATGAGAAATTTTTTTCAATTCGTAATTACCGCGGTCATATTTCAGAGTACCATAAACGCATCATTAAGGCCTCTTCTTCAATAAACCCCCTTGAAAACGATTGATTTAAAGCGAGAATTACTGATATTCTTTAATGAGGAAGTTGTTTTTTTTTAGTAACTTTAGGACCTATTATTCTTTCACGGGAATGTGTTTGTTTTCCTGCAACGTGACGTTTTGTTCAAAAATCGTTTCTTCATTCAACTTGACAGGAATCGTTTTTGAAATATGAAATTTTATAAGCTAATCTAAATAAAATTTTCTTTTCTTAAAGCTTAATTCTTATAATTTTGCTAATTCAATTTCACCCCAAAGAACTTAGTGTTATATGTTCCGTATTTTGTGGTTGAGATCGTCCAATTACATCTATCATGCATGTTTTAGAGTATATGTTCTCCTATAATCTTTTTCATGCATTAATGTGCATATGAATCGCTAAATAATAAGGAATAGAATAAAATTCTTTTTTATTCGTTCCAAAAATTCTATGCTAAAATTTTTTTTTTTCTTCAAAATCAATGAGAATCGAAGTCGATATCTAAAAACATACGGAGCAGTTTCGTGTAGTTTAATTTGATGGACAAGATAGTTAATGGTGATTCCAATCAACATTTGTGCTATTTGTAACGATGTCACAAGCATTGACATCGATCTGCAAAATTACTTTATTTTATAATTATTATATTATTATAAAAAAAATTTATAAATTGAAATATTCGATAGCCAATTTTTTATTAAAACGGCGGCTAATTTTTGTTAACCAGCTAAAATGATAAAATAGTATAAAAATGCAGCCATTTTTTCATTATTACGTTCTCACAAATTTATATCTGCAAGGCGCATCATAGCAATGTTAGATCTATGTGCAGCCATTTGTGCCATTTATTTATCCGACAACTTCAAGCCTAGAATCTCTGTATTCCTTACGATAATTTATCATTTTGAAACATTTTAATGAGAACATTTCAAACAACATTTTGAAAGTGAAAATTTTAAGCAAAACAGCAAAAAAAACATTTCAAAGGCAAAAAAGTCGGACTCATTAAATACCAATCGGATCATAGAAAAAAAAACAAAAATCTTATGCAGGTGTTTTCTTATGATTAATCGTATCAATTAAAACATGAATATTTTATTCCGCCTTCTTTATTGTAATTTATGAAATTCGGTGATCAATTGATCGTAACGTAAAAGCACCAATTGCTTCGATTCGTTTTTCTAGTCAATCGAAAAATATGACCAATTTTTTAATGAAATAAGAAATTCGTTTTTATTTTGGGCAAATATTTTTCTTTTACTGCACTAAAAGAAACTAGAACAAAAATATTAGTTACACATCAAATAAGTAACCGGTTTCTTTATATATCCAGAAAAAAGGTACCATCATTTTCTCTTGAAGCAGCGTCATGACATATTAACTCTTTAGGATCGCATAAACCAATTGATAATTTCAAAAATTCCAATTGACAATTAAAAAAATTAACTCCTCAAATATATTTCATTTCTCGTCTCTCCACTATTATTCGCCGTCTCATTTCCTTTTTCACTTATAATGTTTGATTTATTCAACGAAATATGTTCTCTTCAATAATTGTTCAAAAAAAAAAAAAAAAAACCTATTTTCAGCGAAAAAGATTATAGCAATCATACTTCTATTTATTCTCGATCTTAACTAGGATTCTTCGATTTTATTCAAATTCACTTAGATTATTCATTATTCAAAACGTTTGCAATAACAATTGCGTATCTAAAGAAATTCCGTTTTTTTTTTACTTGTGGAACATTTAATTTCGTTATTAAAGTAATAAATTGTAAATAAAAACGCGAACCGTGATGGACGCCATCCATAAGAGGTATATGCAAAATAGGTATACATTATGAAATGTACAAAGTAATTCATCGTAATAAAGAAGCGCCCATGAGCCGAATGTGCTGCACCTGTAAAGGTTAGCCTTTTAATATTGTCGATTGTATGCTGAAGTTCAGATATCATTCAAAATGACATACCTTACCCAAGGCGACAATCATACAAGCTAATGACAAGCTCACAGTCTATTTGGATCATGAATAGTCTTGGATCTACTTCTACGAGAGATTGGTAAAGAGGCGGCATGAAGGGAAGGCTTCTGTGAGGGAAGAAGTGCATAGGAGGAAGGGATTTTACAAAAGGTGGGCTGCTAAAACTTATTTCAGTGAAGTTATTTTGCAGAATGAAATGAAATATAATTGGAAAATTTTGCTTATAGCTTAATTCAGAAATGAGGAGGAGGTGGTTTCTGATCTCTCTCAATCGTGACGCGTTCAAACAAATTTTTTTTTTTTTTTAAATCAAGGAGAATACCACAGAACATTGGAACGATCGTTGATGATGGGTAAGAGATTTTATTGAATAATGACTAAAATCCGTTATTCAATTGAGAGCATAAAATGCAACAACCGAAAGGAAGATGAAAAGTTTTTAACATATATTTTCACATCTCTTCGCTAAATTCTTATCACATAAAAGGCATATCGATATAGAAAAGAGTGATCAATTAATATAGGATAAACCTCCGTGTATAGTTCCAATAAGTACCACAATATGATGGTAGCAATGCAAAAAGGTAAGAGGTTTCTTCTTCAATACAATAAAATACGTATCACCAAGTTCGACCAGTTTTGAAATTGCAAACAATAGTGCCCAAAATGCGGCTACACCATACGGATTGATCGTATAGCACAACGAATGAAATATGCCAAGATAATATAAACTATAAATAACATCCTGAAAATGATCAACTTTGAATTATATCCTGAAAAATATCAATGGTGAATTATATCCTGAAAAATATCAATGGTGAATTATATCCTGAAAAATATCAACTTTGAATTATATCCTGAAAAATATCAATGGTGAATTATATCCTGAAAAATATCAACTTTGAATTATATCCTGAAAAATATCAACTTTGAATTATATCCTGAAAAATATCAACTGTAAATGATATCCTGAAAAATATCAACTGTAAATGATATCCTGAAAAACGTGAATCATAAATAACATTCTAAAAAAATAACGGGAATGAAAGACCGACAAGGAAGATAACGGTTAAAGAAATATGGAGGACGACTTGTGAGAATGAGAATGACAAATTAATTCGATTCCTTTTTTAAAGCAAGAAGAAAGACGCGGGATAAAGCATGAAGAAGAAGAAAGACGCGGGATAGGGAATAGAAAAGAACACCAAAACACCAAAAAGAGAATGAGACAAAACGTCTACAAAGCATTGCTCCAGGCAAATAGGTGTTGAAACACTTTGGGGTTGCATATACGAAAGCAACAACAAGTGTGATAGTCGAGACGAACAAACAACAGCAACAAGTAAGAAAGGGATTGGTGGCATTGAGGTTGTCGGCAACGAGTGGATTCCAGTCTTATACAACATATGGGTAAAAATTTTATTTGAACGTTGTTCGGGCCGCAACATTCTTTTTTTTTGGCAAGTTGAAACTCATATCAGCTTTGAATATTAGCCGATGAATATTAAACCATTTCTCCAAGCGAGATGTCGGGAAAGCCGCGTGCAAGTTCGATGCAGAGAATTAGGTCAAGCTTGAGTCTGCTATATTTCAACGAGTGTAGGTTAGAGATTTTTAATCTGATAGTATAAATTGGCTGGTATGCACCAGAGTAAGGCTTGCGAAAAAGCAATAGAGATTAAACGTTTCTGAACCTTCTCCAACAATCTGATATCAGAAACCAAGAAAAGAGATCATAAAAAAGTGCAATAGAGAATTCCAAAATGGGTTGGTAAAAAGCATAGAAGGTTTCCCAGTGGCAACGTGCTTTTTTTCAAACAAGTGGATCATTTGGTTTTTTTTTCGTAAACAACCGGTTTGACTGCTCTTCCTCAAAACAAAAATGAATGATTTAAGTGATAAGTTCTCAAGTATTTTCATCGTTCAAAATACTTGAACATGTTGCTTGGTCAAAGAAATTGCAATACGCATTTCAAGGCTCATTTGAATATCTTGCTTGAGAATTTAAATGAAAATATCTAGTCGTTTGGTTTACTAGGTTTGTTTACTAGCCCGCTAGCAATTCAGCTCAGTAAGCGCAGGAAGGAATAAAGGGATAATGCGAGATGAGAAAAGATGTGGGAGGAGAGGGATGTTGGGGAGAAGGAAGCATAAGAATGGAGGTATAAACAGTTACCAAATCTTCTAAACATCGAAAAAGAAATAAATAATTCAAAAAACTGAATTTCATCCAAAAAGCATTTTCCCAACTATTTTTTTTCTCCGTTCTAACAAGCTATAAATTTAGCTGAGAGTGAAATAAATTTTGATGGGTGGATTATTCCACATATTATAACATCAAATAAACAACCAAATTAATATAACACAAATTAGTCTATATTATCTTTATTAGATTATTTATTGGCGAATGAAAACATTTCTTCCGGGTAGCTTAAATATTATTACAATATAACTAACATGCCTATACTATCCCCTTTCAAGTAATATCACTTCGAACTTATCAATATTAGTGATAAGCACGTATCGAGCAAATTACTTTATGTGCTTTCATATCCAAGGTGATAATATTTTCGCTGATCATCAAATAACGTTTATTATCTACTATCGAGCTAGACCGGAAGTTCGCTTTAATATAAGATGCACTATATTTATTACACTGACTACTTGAATATATATGCATTTCTTGCATATAATTTAAAAATATTAACTATATAAATAATTGAACAAGTATATACCTCGACAGTACGAATAAATCCGAAAAAGCTAAAAATAGCGAGAGATGTATTCCATAAGAGAAGTGGGCGTTTAAGTTGGAATGGCTCTCGATTAATCATAATACGTTGAAGAAATTTTACACTTAAGAGATAGAATATCGATATCGTTATAGAATGATACCAATAATTTTGCACAAATAATGTCGATGCAACTGGATCATCGATTCGTTCAAACGATAGAGCAAATCTGAAAATATAATTAAAATTAAACTAATTTCATGGATTATTTCAAGCCTAATTTTCAACCAGTAGAAGATTATCTATTGTATTTTTATCCGTTAATTTCTGATCACCGGTATGTCAGTGATCAATTTATTGACCGTGGAACACTATTAACCATTAGAAATAACCTTCACCAGTGTATTCAAACGGCAGCCCAAAAATTATCCGACTAAGGCGATTTGATTGGCAAAATATCATTGATTTTTAACAGAAACCTTATAATACCGCGAGCCATTGAAGCATTAATGTAGGTGAATGGGACATGCTTTTGACATAATTCAAAATGCATCTTGTGCTAATGCTGCCAGTTATTATTACTGCTGCTAGCACAAAATAATTGCACATCGGAGAGGTGGTGGGGGGGGGGGGGGCAAGGAAAGGATGTGTTGCATGGAGGAAAGTGTAACTAAATTACCAAATTTTTTTAGTGGGGGTGAGAGAGAAGAAGATGTATCGATAGCCATAGGTGTAATTAAATAAGTATCTGAGTTGAAAATTGAGGAAAAATATCAAAAATGCACATTTTTCACTTCAAAAGTCTCTTGTTGCGAATCGAATAAATCTCCATTCGAGGAATGGCAAACGGCAAAATAAAGCGACTCACTTGTAAACGTAATCATTATGAAGTGAATTAGTGGTATTATTTGCATAAATCTCGAATTCATTCAGTTGATTAATATGTGAGCGAATCACATCGAAAGCGTCGATGAAGCCTCCCATAGTTGAGTTGCCTAAATTTTTTGTCTGAATATTATGATGTGTGAAATTATTATGACGATAGAGGTTCACAATTCGGTGGAAAAAATTTTTTTCACAACTTCAAAAACTTCCCCACTATTAGTGACGGTGTTTCCTGAAACCGCCCCATGATGCCCTCCTCGTTCCCATTCAGTACCATTATGGACCGGCTGCTCACCACAAATCAGAAACCCCTTTATTATTTTTCATTATTTTTGATAAATAATAAACGCATATATCCTAATGTCGTAGCATGCAGATTCCCGGGATGCACAAACTTTTCCGGGACACACCTCTTTGAAGTTTATAAAATTGAACTCGAAAATTTAAACTTCATTTCATCAAACACCTATATCCACTCACCATAACGTACTTAAAAAATGGTGCATTATCTTCTAAAAAGCGAAGAGAAGATTTCAATGAGAACATTTAAGAGAGAAATTTACGAGAATTTCTGGGGGAAAATTTTCACGCATATGAACGAACGATGAGGAATACGCTCAAGTAGGAAAACCAGTCAGATAGCATTCGTAGTTGAAAATGAATCGGAAAATGGCCGAACAGACTTTTAAATCACTGATTTGAAAAAAAAAAAAAAAGAGAAAAGTTGTGGAAATGAAGACAGGAAAGAAAGATAAAACATTCGAAGAAACAAGCAATCGCAAAATTACTTAAAGCTTGTTCTTCTGAGTAATTACCTTCAAAAAAAAAAAAACGAACGTGAACAGATTTGCATCAAAAAATTCCATTACGATTATGTCCGTTTGTGAATTTTCTCTTCCCTTCAATGTCGATATCGAAAAAACTCAATTTTAAGAATAGAAAAATATGTATCACTGAAGTTACCTTTTTCAATCACATTAATAAATTACTTATTAAGTAATTTATTAAAGTGATTGATAAATTACAAAGGTAATTTGAGTATGATAAAGGTGAGATAAATTGGTAGAACAACCGACTAAGTAAATTGATTGCAATGATAGCTATACTTAACTGCATTCTATGATCATCTAAAGATAAGCTAAGAGAAAAGAAAAAAGAATCATTTTGAATGATTGGTTGAGTGGAATTATCGGCAGCTGAAAATTGAAGAAAATAAGCTGAAATTCAGTTTTATAATTTAAGAAATTCCGATTAAATTCAGTTAAATAATCGTCAAAAACCAGTCATGTTAAAGGTCATCAAAGGCGCACTTTATTAGACTATGAATCGAGATCACACATTTAGATACAAACACAAATAAAACCTACACACAGGTGTGACGACCTTTAATTGCGCTGAAAATTTTTTAAACCGTTCCGGTGACGTCAAAAAAAAGATTCATTATAGTTTAGAAGGTTATTTCCTATACCGCAAAGAAACCACAAGCTCCAATAATTCAAATCGATGAAAAAATTTTCTTTACTATTTTCATTTTTGTACACCTTGAAGGAAGTACCCTATATCCCGAAGAAAAAAGAAAAATATACCGCAAAAAGTAAAAAATGCTTTATTTTTTCATTAAGTCTTTTTTTTCTTGAAAAGTTTCACCACTTTATATTTTCTAAAATATCGAATGATTTAATAATTCTGATCAAAATTTGCAGTTCATTAAACATGTTAAGAAAGATGTGGGGAGGATCAAAGATTTCATGTTTATGCATGATTTTTCCAAGAATTATGGATTCTTGAATGTTTTTGAATGCCTTGGAAAATTTGAAAATTTCGAAAAATTTTCACTTCCTCTCTTTCATGTTCATTTTTTGTTTGAAATTTTGCGGTTTTGCCTTTGAAATTTTTTGAACTTTCCGAATCACACTTGAGCATTCGATTAGAAATTGTTTCCAAGGGGGTTTTCCCACAAGTACTGTTATCGATCAAAAATTTTCTACTTTTTCCAGAAAAGTATTAAATTCCCAAAATACCCTTAAGAAAATTTTGCAGGAAATTGTGTGCCAGACAGTAGTCAATTTTTTATTTTCGTCTCTAAGAAACTCTACGTGCTAGGCGAAAAGATTCCCCACCATTCCACTTTTCAATCAGAAAAAGGAAGTGATGACTTCCTTCTTCACCAGAGACCATTAGCAAAAAAGCAATACCAGTGAACATTTATATGCTCGTATAAAGCTTAACATATGCGCATAAACTTGCTAAATTTTGCAGCAATTATAACTCTAAAGTGAGCAACTAATCTTTAGAATCTATAATTGTACCGATTTTTTTGCTTAAGAAATTCGAAAAAAATCCCAGAACATAAAAATTCTTGGCAAGCGATTCTCTCCGAAATGTCATTGGCCTTAATTGGCCTGTTTTGCATATGAAAAATCTCAATGATTTCATTTGGCACCGGACGCGCAGTGAAAAAAAAATTGAAATTGAAATTGAATTGAAAATTGAAAATTGTCCATATATTGAAAATCCATAATATAGTATGCCATTCTTGAATCACAATCACTCATTAAAATGTTGCTAACAAATTATGAAATATGTCTGAAAGATTGACATTTTACTTTCTGATTTTTTTTTACTAACACTAACATTAAAAGTTACTAACATTTTTACTTCCACAGAACTGACGTTCTGGATAAATTTCGCTATGAGGTCATTCATATTGGTCAATCATGTGATCGACTAACGAAGAATATATGCAAATTTTTGCGCATTTTTGAAGCGCTTATGGGCTCTTTTTTTTTCAAAACTGGTGGATGAATTTTAGAGTTGAGAGAGGGCGGAGAGAGAGAAGATATATCCTTATCGCAAAATCCCTATTAAATTTGACACCTCAAGCTTCCATGATTGGGAATCAGAACAGTCAAAAAATGCATACATTTCCATACGAATAGATATGACGCCATAGTGATACTCTTTAAGAGCCCATTTTTGCAAAAAAGTTCATTATAATTTTATACGTAATAGGATTTCTATTACTACTCTATTCGCATTGATCATTTTTAGTTTTACTAAAAAACCTAATAGAAAGAATAATAATCCTGAATTTATTATGCTCTCCAAGTGAACGACTAAATGACGTCTAACCGATAGCAAAACTTAATTAACTTTTTTCCATTGTTTTTATTTTTTCATGATTTTTCATAGTTCCATTTTCCACCGGTAAGAAAGCATCGTAATACTATTTTCCATAACTATTATGCAAATGAGAGATAAATTTTCGAAAATTTCGAAAATTTCTTATCGATGAATTCCATAGTGGAAAAATTCATCGAATTGGCGAACGTTAAAGTATGATCGACTGAAATGATAAGTGCTGCTGTAGTCGTCTTATACGAAGTTGCTGACGCTAAACGTTTCAACAACAAGTAATTGCAAGCAATTCCTGTTTTCACGCGATTGCAGAAATGTTCTCAAATATTTCGTTGCACTTTTGTTATTGACAACTAGAATTCTAGATAAATAGGTGAAAAGTTTGATCGTGATTAGATTTTGATCTACTTTATTGGAGGAACTTTTCAACTATTGATGCCTCATGCTAGGTTTTTTCCTCGTTTGTTCTAGTATTACCGGTTAATGGCCCTATAGATTTGATAATTCCTATCAGTGAATTTTTTCGTGATTCGAATAAAGAGAGAATATCGAAGGAAGAGCGCAATAAGTTGCAACTTTTAGGTAACGCTTTCCCTTGGGTAAGTGATATAAATAACGTTTAGTGGGCATCATAGCAAAGTTAATGATAGAAGGGTAATGTTGATGAATTCGATATTCATACAATTTTGTGATTGAATAAAATAAGCAAGTGTTGTTGAGCAAAGACTCCGCACATTTAGAGCCGAAATGATTAAAATATTTTATATCAAGCCTAAGCTGTTTATCACACTATTCAACACCACTTCTCGTTGTGAATGAAAATATATATGGAAAATTTCATGAACTAGTATTTTTAGAGTTAGAAAACATACGAACTTACGGAGTTCTGACTAATGTTTTCTCTACTTTTCTCTACCTTTTGCATGAGGTTACTAATAATTATGAAAAATCATTTTTATGTTGTGCTTCAATCCTTTATATGATGGGAATGTACATTTCAATGTAACATTAAAATCATTCACTGCGATAATGCAAGGAATTCCCTAAGGTTATAATATAGAAAATTTTTTCCATTAGATGATGCTAATCAATCAGGCTAGTGATATAAATCATAACATTAGCAGTTTGAACAATCTTTGCTTTTCACTTGATCAATCAATGTGTTTGAATTGACGCCTTTGAGTAAGAGCGATTTTAACGCAATAATATACCTCTGAATTGATTTCATTTAATTCTTGGTTCATTTTTTTTCATTTCTTAAGGAAAGCTTGCAGATATCAGATATCAAATTAGAAAATATGAGTGGAAAATCTTTGCTCACTTCATTAGAAATGTAGCAATGAAATGCATTGGTGTCGAGTAAAAAAGTTACCACTATCGACGAATTATTTCATTCGGCTGTCACCAATAACTGCATTCAAGATGCTTTTTGAGAAGAATTTAGTAGTACAGTAGAATTTTATGGCAACAATGGTGACAAAAAAAATGCCGAAAAAAGTCTTTTTTATCAAAGAGCAGATGTGCAAATGAACCATTGAATGAGTAGCTTTCCTACTTTTTAATCGATAAGAAAAATTTGAAAGAAATCTTTTTTGAGATTTCTACCATGTCTTTTTTTCAAATTTTTTAGCCCATATGTTATCAGTGCATCGAATACAACTTTTGAGTGTCGTATTTCTCTTCAACATAAACTCAATTTTTCAATAATTTTATCTTACAAGAGCTTTTGTTTTCGATTAAACGCCGCATTTTTGTAAATTGCTTTCGAAAACTAAAGTGTTTTTCATTCGTCCATGGAATAATATCCTGTAATAATAATAACATAAAATTTTTTCGAGATTTTATTGATCAGCATTTTTGAAGTAAAAGTAATCGGGTTGCATAAACAATGCTCAGTTTGACGGCTTTGATTCTGACGATTGATTTGTTTCGACAACGTATGCGTTCATTTTTTTTTATTCCGGCGAAATTTATAGTCTTAAATAAATCAGAAAACTTCACAAAAACGAGAAATTATTTTTTCGGTTGCACACATTACGATCATGGCAATATAAGCATGCGTCACTAAGAATTTTGCAATTTTATTACAATTTTAGAAAACTATGATTTAGAATTCAACAAAGTAGTACTTAGGAAAGTTGAATTGAAAGGGAGGGGATTGGAAAGTATTCTCATTAACGGTTGCCAAAGAGTCTAAGAGTTCATAAGTATTTTTATGCGAGGAAATGACCATGAAACCTCATTTTAGGACGTTGATTAAGGATTATGGTTTCGTTGGCGGTATCACATAGTACCACAGTTTTCGAACAGCCTCTCAGGTATGATCCGAACGTCATTTGCGGTACTCATTCAGCTATTTCGTACAACATACATTTCGCTATATATATATATATATATATATATATATATATATATATATATATATATATATATATATATATATATATATATATATATATATATATATATATATATATATATATATATATATATATATATATATATATATATATATATATATATATATATATATATATATATATATATATATATATATATAGATATATATATACATTATATATATATATATATATATTTATTTATTTATTTATTTATTTATTTATTTATTTATTTATTTATTTATTTATTCATTCATTCATTTATTCAAACTTTCAACGCATTTTGCTACATTTTGCTATTTTTTCTTTTGCATCGGTTTCACAGCTCTCCAGTATTTTATAAATGAAAAAGATTTCCACGGTAACTATATGCTGTGAAGGTGAATTTTCAACAAATTATTCATCAGCTTATTTGACAAACAGATATATTCATTGTGTTCTCATTTTTTTTGTTAAATGGAGCAACCGGTTGATGCAATTTTTTCCCATTAGAGAAAAATGAAATTGAAAATTATTGTCACTAATCGTCAAATAATTAAATCATTTAAAAATCAAGCCATCACATTTTACGTTTTTTTTTCAAGCAATTTTTTTTTCTTAAACAAATTTTCGTTAAATTTTCTTTATTTTATCCGTGTCACTTGATTATACAATTAAAGAGAATAAAATAACAACAACTTCTAATATTTTCAAATAAATTACTCATTGTTTTTTCACTTTTTTACTTGTAAAAATATAAGTTTTAATGAAGAAATGAATAAAAAGTGCAGCAAAAGTTATATAAATAATGAAAGCAAGATAGAGATTGCCCATTGATTGTTGACATCTGAAATTGCAATTCATTCATTGCGAATATTAAAATTTAATGTTCAATTATAAGTTTAATTTGGACCGATATCGATAAGATTTGTGTTATTATTTCCCCTAGAGAAACGATCAACTCAGACAGAAAGTATTTTTTTCATATATGCGCCAACTAGCAAACGCTTCCCAACGTTCTATATTTTGTGCTGAAAAAGTGGTGAATTTCAATATTTCAGAAACTATGATTTCCTATGATTTCCTATAGAATCTACCCAATTTTTCCGTTTATTGAAATTTTGGTGTTTTATCTGTATTATAATCTGAAAGTATTAAATTCAATTAAGTTGAACAAAACAATCTGCATATTACAGTCAACAGGAATGAGTTGCTCCTGGTTTCATTCTCCGGTTTGTACTAAAATTCAGTTCCTAACTTATCGGGCTACAGAAAGTTGAACAGCGTTCCGATTTGATAATGCAATGGAAACTTTACATCGTAAGAATATGCAAATTTCAAAAAATTCAAAGCTCCTCACGGCAAATGTTCTTTTGTCTTAATTTTATAGACATATGCAGAGATCACCACTCCCATAAGCATTTGCACTGTTTGCACACTAGTAACTCCCATTGAAATCCATCTGCAAGTGATTCGTGTTAACAGTGAAATCCCATAACACAAATGGCAATAAGATAACACATAAAAGGCAATAAACAATTGATAGCACAATAACTGTTAAATTTAACGAGAAAATATATTCTAATAACACATTTGTTCATTACGTATAACAGCTGAAAAATTGTTAACTATTACCTTGATGGTCGTACTCTTGAAGCAGTGAATGCATAATACGTATACATAACAGAGTGAGCAAAGAAATTCATACTGATGAATGCGCGTCCAGCTGCTACATTTTCAGCACCTAAAATTTGCAAAAAAAAAAATCTTTGATTTCGATATTTAATCTTCAAGTGGCATTAAATTCACATTAATAAATACAGTAGAACTAAGACGTAGAAAATAAAAGGAAGTACGACACATATTAAACTTTGGCCACTAAAATTAATGACAGCTGTCAATCAGTAAGACGAATCAAAGTTTCTCCGATGCAATCAAAATTGCACAAATTCATACCTGAATGCACCGTGTAAACTAAGACAGCCGCATGGTGGTAATAATGTAAAAATATAAGTGGCTTCTTTTTGAATACAATAAATAGTGTGTCACCAAGCTCAATAAGTTTCGATACGGCAAACAATAACGACCAATAGGCGGCAACATCGTTTGGATGAACCGAATAACATAGCGATGCATAGATATCTTTAGCGAGCAATGAATAGAGCAGATCCTAAAGCACATAATTAGAAATTATGAACACAAAAAAATACTACGAAGAGAGTGAATCACAGAGATAAAAATATACGGTGACAATAAGCCGGTGATGATTGACGCTTTGCTGTTTCTTATCCGTGATTAATAAGAATAACTGAGCAGCAGGAATTGATATTGTTATATTGTTATACACTTCGCTTAATGTGTTGAATATACATGTCAACGTTGGACGTATGTTCAAGTTTACTACATTTGATAGCATTAGAGT
Source organism: Baylisascaris procyonis (assembly GCA_037389465.1). Lineage (NCBI taxonomy): Eukaryota > Metazoa > Nematoda > Chromadorea > Rhabditida > Ascarididae > Baylisascaris > Baylisascaris procyonis. The sequence goes on from JAZARR010000110.1 coordinate 601,267, forward strand.
GGAAAATCTCATCTTTACAGTTTTCTTCTGCCATCGAAATGTTCTTTGAGTAATTTTTATACTCGAATAATATGCTTATTTGCTTTTATTTAGTGACAACAACTTTATTACCCTAAAATGCATTCTACTTGTTTTTTTTTCCACCAATGCAAGTAAATCTGATTTCCGGTCTCTTTATCTAGCTGTAGGATTAAAATCAGAACTGGGTACTTATCAAACGCCAACTCTCTTTAATTTGACCTATAGTGACAGCTGAATGTTTTTCAACGAATAGCGCATTTTGATTCCTTCTACTGACCTTTGCATTTTATCGTCTTTATTGCTCATCCTTCTTTTTAGCTTTTTTCTTATTATTTGGCAAAATTGTATTTAACTCAATTTTTTTGATAATTCTTTGGTTATATGGATTCAAAAATATGAATAATTTAAGCATTCTTTTTATTTAAAATTCTTATTTTTATAATGAACGGATCTCGTTTTCCTTTATCTTATAAATTTATAATAAACTTACACATTAAAAAAAATAAGAGTGGAATCAGTTAACTGACATATAAGTATATAATACCTCAGAGAATCTTATAAAGCCGACGATACTAAATAAAGCGAGTGATATATTCCAAAGGATAAGCGGATATTGAAGTTTTAACGGTGTTCGATATTTCATTAAGCATTGGATTAGCTTAATGGCAACAAAATAAAGAACTGATATTGTGATCGTATAGTGCCAATACTTTTGTAGAAATAATGTTTTCTCGATAGGATCGTCAACTCGTTCGAATGAAAATGCATATCTGCAAAGAAAAAAAGAGGAATTTTTATCAGATTGAAATCGATCTGAAAGATCAATAGTAAGTCAAGTGGAAAAATTGTGATTAGGTGATTCGAAATTGGTATTTCAATAAGTTTTCAAAAATTAACACACTGAATTATGATATTATTCAAAATATATGACTGAATCTTATCATGCAAAAGAAAGAATCCTAAATTTAAGTTTCTGTATAATTGCGGAAAGAAAAAAAAACCTTTAAAATGAAGATTATCTAAAATGTTAACCATAAATAAAATATATGCTATCAAAAGTATTTCCTGTGAATATGTGATACTTGATGATCAGCATTGTTTAATCAACTGATATACAATGAAAAAAAATTGATAACATTTACTATCAATAGTATTTTCTTACGTGATGCATTTCGAACTTTTTTTGGGTCTATCAAATGAATTGAGGTTTCAGTGAAAAAGCCATATTCTCCTCTAAATTTCATGTTCCGCCTATCAGATTGCACTAGCAAATGGAACGGATTTTTATTTTAGTTGACGTCATATGTTACAGCCAGCCGATTTCTTTGATATGGTCAGCACTTCGACGATAACCATTGCATTATAGGCTATTTAAAAGCTTTATTCGCTGACGGGTGAGAACTTTCCATTTTTCGCATGCCAACGAAATGATCCACCGTTGAGTTAAAATTGGGGCTTCAATTGTCCATTATTTGCTAGGTAGCCAGTGAGATGTGAGTATGAGAATACTCACACGTTGATTATGAAATCGGAAGAATAAAGCATACATAAATCTTCTAGGGAGATTTTCTTTGCGTTTTGAGCTTATGCAAAGATAACAGTCAACAATTTTCGCTTGAAGTATGGTCGAGAATTGGATAATGGGAGTAAACGATCCACAAAGACTAAAAGAGGAATAGAAATTTCAAGGAAAAAATCTATAGACCTCTTGTTATTGGGAATCGGAGTTGGAATCCAAACGGAATGCTAACACATAGACACCAAAACTGGAAAGTATGCAATGAAATCGGAATCGAATTGACAACACTAAAAACCAATGAATTTCGGAGAATTTGTAAAAGGAATCGAAATTCTATTGCAATGCTATTGGAGAAAGTTATCGGGGTTTTTTTTTTCGTCATGGACATGTTATGCAAGCGAAAACTTATAAAATTATCGTAGAAGCAAATGGGCGCAAAATTAGTGGGTTTTATTGATGATAGAGTTTGACGTTGTTCCGTTTGGCGTTGAAAAATTCGGGAGCAAAGGCATTGTTCCGTTTGAACAAACATATTTATTTATTCATGGATGCATCGAAAAAGTTACCACTTAGAAAAATTCATCAAGATGGAAAATTTTTGATCGCGTACCTGTTTTATTCACTAAAGAAAACTCTTCGACGAACGGTACGATCGTAAAAATTTCTCAAATTGCAATTTTTCATTATTCTTTTCAACGAAATATGAAACCGAAAATAGGCAATCAATGTTTAGACGGTGCAATGAAGAAATTAGAACACAATAAGGCTATTTTATTTGTTTGTTTTTTTTTAAATAATTGAAAAATTATTCTATAATTCATAAAATAAAAATATATGGAGAAGGATGATGACTTGGAAAAAAAGATTTTCAAAAATTTTTTTTTTCTAAAAAATCTCTCTAATATCTGCGTTTAGGATCTCTCGGTTACATAATGATGCCATATTACATATTTTTTTATGATTTCCTTCTCTGTATATGAAATCTAATTATATGTTCAATGCTGCTTACCTATATCGATAATTGCTATGCAGAGAACTGGTAGAATTGTATCGATACAGATCAAAATCATTGAACCATTTTAGTAATGACGTCATAACCTGATAATATTTACAATTTTATACTTAATTATTCGATGAAAGAATCGATTTGTTCGTTGCTCTACCACGATGTATAAAAAAAGATTTTTTCCGCACCATTCGATTAAAACTGCTAACAAGAAATCTCCACCCTTTCATCGGCTCAATGATTTGTTTCCATAACTGAATTGATTTCATTGATAAATAGCCGTTTCCATAACTCGCATTGATAATACGAATGATTTTCCCATCATTCGCTGTTAAGAAAAAAAAAAGAATTGAATAAGATGCTAGAAAAGTTTGCAAGACGAGCAACTTCGCACTGTTCCATTCGATAGCTAGTGCAATGCATTCCAACCGGTTCTAATATGCAAGCGTTTTTTTAACGCACTATTTTCTTAAAGCACAAATTTTAAAGCACAAGAAATTCATTTCTGCAACTCTTTTCGAATATGACAATTCAATTAGGGAAGTTGATATAGGAGGATAACTATGCTATGCATTACATATAAAATTTTATAACTCTAATATTAGCAGTATTCAGTTGAAACTATCAGACATACAAACACAAACAAACACACACGCATTTGCACTGACAAAACGTTGCTATTATGCGCATTGCTTCCATGCAGAATATCAAATCTTGGGTGAATATAATTATTTAATTAGGCGTGGAAATTAATTTGTCTCAAAAGTCGAAGCTTCCGGTGAAAAGGCATTGAAAGAAGAAAATCATTTCCTGTGTTGAAAAACGTTAGGTAATTATGGTAACCAGTCGCAAGGCCTTTCACCCCATGACAGATCGAAGATGCTGGTCGGCTTGCAAGCGAAATTCGGAAGAAAGCAAGTTTTTTATGAGCGAAATTCCGAAAAAAATTCGGAAGAAAATAATCATGGAAGAAAGCTGTAAAATTTGGATATATATATATATATATATATATATATATATATATATATATATATATATATATATATATATATATATATATATATATATCAGTAAGACAGTGAACAAGTGAACAAAAGTGAGTCACTGAATCTCTAATCACGGAAACAACAACGGTATAATATTATGTAATGAAAAATAACGAAAACAAATAAAGAAAATTTCCATGAAACAATGTAAATGTGAAAATATTTTTAATATAAACAAATAAACAAACAATAAATAAACATTTATAGCTTCGATAATAATTTATAGCTTCGATAATTTCGAAGATCTTCTCAGAATTGAGAAAAGTCGATTTTTTATTGTTTTATTTGCATAATCTGAGTTGCTCTGATGTGCATTCTTATAGGCATATTCTATCATCTAAGTTTCTCATTCCCCTAAATCCCAACTTCTTCTTTCTGAATCATTCTCTTCTATTTGAAACATTCTTTTAGCCTCTAATAAATAAAATTAATTTCCGCCGATTTTGCAGTTCACGTTTGTGAATTTTTAATGTTGTATTATATTGCATCTTACACCAATCATAGCGTTACGGCAAAGAAATCTAGCACACATCTAATTCGTTACATTCGCCGCAATTCACTCGTGAATCCTGTTCTTAGCAATTGGGTGACGATCGAAATTAAATGTGGTACTTATTTATTAAACGAATTTCGAAAATTTTGATCGATTATCTACCGGAAGCATCAGTTGAAAAACAGGATTTCATCTTCAACCGAGTTAAAAAAGCGAAAACAGTGAAAACCGAATCCCGTTCAACTGGTTACTATTATGAGCATTCAACCACCACCACTAGTAACGACCATTGGATATATTGCTTCAATACACATTCTTATCAATGCTAGAAAGCTTAATTAGAAAATTCCAGAAAATGAGCTTTCATTTTCAGTTATGACACAATACGACCAACGGCAATAAAAGAAGGGAAATATCAGAAAATTTATAAGGCACCTCTATAGTCAGCAAATCAGAGCATCAGTTGATTAAAAACCATTGAAACTGCAAAAAAACTTTTGTTTGCAGTCACGAAGCAGAAGGGGGGCTGGGTGGGGGAGGGGGTGGGAAGAGGAAGGGGAGAAATTATAGACTAATTAAGTTTTATGCACTTCTACTTGCCTTATCTTTTAACAATTATTGCACAACATGTAATGGCGCGTATCTTTAGCGCAATTGATTTTTCATTTTTAGGAACCACTGTGGATAATTTTATGATTAGACTTGGCTCTAATTTGATAATATAAAATCTTTTTGAGTATTTTCTGCATTTTTTTTTTACGTGGAAAAGGTATGTTGGAATGCTTTGAAAAACCGTTATCTAATAATATAAAATATTTTCAACTATTTTTGGAAACAATCAATGATGAATTTGGTGAATGTGTATTTTGCACTTTCAGTTACATCGCACGAAGTTCAAGATTCGAAAATCTTCAAGAACCAGTTTTAATTCTGCCTCATTTCCCAATGAAAAAGAAAAATTCCTGATGATGGAAAGTGAAAAACTCCGTTATCGATCATGATCACCACCTGTAATTTTATGGTGCAAAATTTGCGGCATCGATCCCTTCTCGCGTTTCCACCTCTTTCTCTCATATAGATAAAGGATTAACTATTAAAATAATGTTATTCTCAGAAGAGTAAATAATAATAAATAATAATAATAATAAATTGCTCGTGGACTCCGCTGCACCATTGTGAACGAACGATTAAAAAATGAGAGAAAAAAATTTGCCTCTACACCTAAAAGAGATCAATTACATAGGCAGTGAATTTACGAAATCTCACACCACAAAAATAAGCGAAAATGTTGTTATAAAGAAATGAAAAAAAGATGGAAATTTGTAGGGTTCACCCTATCCAATCCTGTAATATAAACGTTTTAGTGGCATACCGATTCACACAATATGAAAACGAATGCGCTTCTGGCAGCCTGAAATATATGGAATGTCCATTCTCATTCACTTCAGTCGCTTCAATCCTCTTCCCCTCCTCCTCCTCTCACCTGGATGAAGGTCATAAGTAACTTTTGTTCTCACATCTTCACATTTCTAAAGATCACTTTAATTGCTCGTGTAATTTTTGATTAAATTTTTCATATATTTTTATCACTACATTTGCAAAGAACACCATCGCAACGCCCCATTCGCATATAGATTTATTTATATCTACGTTCGTACCAGTCGTGTGCTTGCATAAAAAGTCCAAATCTAGATTGACGAGAATTGATGGTTTTAATGAACACCGTAGGCTAGCCTACTATATCAATTTCCACATTGGTTCAACCACTTACAGTATCTCCAAAACATTCGTGTACATTTTACGCTGGTCCAGTGACAGGAAAACGAATTTTCACGAAATATTTGTATGGGTAGCCAGGCCAACTAGGACGAGGAGGTATTGTCTTCCTTGTTTAATTGTTTATTGGCAAGTTATTATTCATATCGATCGGAACATGACCAACATCCTCTTTTTTGGCTCCATCCTACCGAGCCACTATGACCAACATCCTCTTTGGATGAGGGCGGCCGAATAAATCGCAACAGTCATAAGCGGAACAGCGGTGAACCGACTCTCGTCAGCATCCGACGGGCATGAGATGAGCCTATGCCCTAACGATATGTGATCTTACAACGTTTGCTTGCTTCTTGATTTGATCAATGGTCGTTTACTTTTTGGTTTTATACTAGAATATATAAGTGTTACACCAATATGTAAGTGAAATATTACTAATTGTCATAAGCATAACATAGTATTCATAGAGAGAGGCATATTTACATCTTAGTGGAATTTGAAGTATGTGAAGAAAAAACAGTCGTTAACACACAAGTAACTTCTACAATTTTTTGATTAAGATGCGATATGGAAAATTTTTGCAAACTAAGACAGAAAAGCGAATTGAACGAAACAGGGATAAGGAATATGCACAATAGTTCGACGCTCGTCCATTTTTGCAAGTCGCTACAGCCAACGACGGCCGCACCATCGCACGATGTGACCATCAAAATCGGGTCATCCGTTCAGTAAAAGACGAGAGCCGCTGTCCACTGCTGTCAGCGGCGTTACGCTACCCACTTATCGTGGAATAGTTTTGTTATGTCTCTGCAACCAAATATTTCATAAGATATAATCGAGTTTGAAAGAAAGAATAATTTGTTGCGCTTGTTTTGCGCGCATTGTAAAAAAAAAAATAAATAAATCGAAGAAATACACTTTAATAAATTGGCAAAAAGCATAAGAATTTGTCACTGTTCCCTTTTATGATGGCAGCGTGGAAATGCCAAGATTTCAAATCCCCTCTGCACATATTTATGCAAATTTATATCATCGAAATTCATCAAACGATTCATCCTCTCAAAAGACCACTGAAAACTATTCCTCCTGAAGAATTGTAGGATATAAATATTTGAAAATAGGAATACATTAAAATATATTAAAATATATATTAAAAATATATTAAATATATTGAAAAATAGGAGTTAAGTGGTAAATAAGTAGTATATTTGCATAGTATTCTTGCTGATGTTCATTCATGCATGCATGCCTACGAGCCCACACCCACTCACTTGTATGCTGAAGGAGCACTCAACCGGTCGAATTAATCTCACTTAATCTCACCTGCTTCCCAATCGAATCTGCATATTGAATAAAAGATTTCATCCAGTAATCGCTGAGTTAATTGTCCCAATAAGAGAAGAAATTTGCATATTTTTATGAAGAAATTTACATATTTTTACATTCATCTACCAATAATGTTTGACAATTTTCTTTTAAGTAACTAGTTTCTCTAGTAGTTTAACGCTTTCTCAACCATGGCTATTGCGATTTGAAAGTGCTCTAAGGTGTTTTATTTGCTCTTGAAAGTTATTTCAACGATCATATATGACAACCTGTCGTGATTCTGATGAAGGGTCGTTTTTTTTGCGCAGACGATGACATAAAAGCACTCGAATTCTTAATTGTATTTCTCAATGCCATATAAGAAGTAAAAACTTCTTAAGGAGAAAAGAACTTTATTAGTCAAAAATCGATCATTGCTTCATACGGAGGGCGCAACTGCGGTGTGATCAGATACGTGTAATAGGATCGTTCCAATGAAATTCTTAGAAAGTAAGATTGTGCATGTCGTCATCGATTTCTGTGACCAAATTTCATACTAGATTTCAGATTTTCCAGGTCCTTTACTTATATATTACGAAGGTTAGTCGACTGAGAGGAGGCATTCTGGCACAGCATTTGCAGCTTGATGGTCGTTACATCTATTAAGAAGATAAATGCCATTTTTGATATTTTGCAAGGTTATTGCTGACTTTATCTCTCCTCCTCCCTCCATCTTGCTTTCGTTCCTCCATTTCCTTCTGCCTTCTTCGTATTTTGTTATCCTGCATTTACTAGAGTACTGTCCATTCAGTAATAAAAGTAACAAAGCCAAAAGAAATTTCACACATTATTTTTACATTATTTTTATAAATTCTTTACATTATTTCTCCACACATATATTTTACACGATGAATGCGATGAATTTTTTAACCACTCATCTAAGGTAATCAAATAAAAAACAAGAAACAAATGTTTGGTCGAATATTGATGAATATGCTCATTTAAATGAAAAAATTATATGGTGATCTATTAACGTTGAAATTCATCGGCATTGCAATAAAATGATTTAAATGAAGCAACTTTCATTGATCGTTCCTGTCTTCCAAATAATAATTCTGCTGATCAGGTGCTATTTCCCACCTGAAATGTAATATATTCATCTCACCTGGAAGGAAATCTGTCATTACTACCTGGAAGTGTACAAATGCACTACATTACAGATTATTGCCTCAAAGTGAACGTTTTCTATTTATAGAATCATCAAAGTGCTCAATGAAACACGAATCGTTTCCGTAGTCGAATGTTAGCATTGATTTCTCTTTTTTCAATGATACTCTATGAAAAATGCAAACAAAATATTCAATATTTTTGTTCCTTTTTAGTTCCTCTTTTCACTGATATAATCATCTTCCTATCCTTCTATTTCAAAAAAAAACAAAAAACCGGAAGTTATTAGGAATTCATCGCAACAATTTTTGCATCATTTTTAAGCTGCAACAGCATCATGCATTCAACTGATAAAGTGCATCTTGCATTTGTCCACGTTGCTCCATTTATTGTTCATAAATTATCACAGTTTTCTAGAGAGGTACAATTTCGTTTCTGTGCCCAATTATGCGCCCATCATCGACAATTACCATCGCTTTTTTCTATTTCATACTATTTGTTTGTTTTTTATTTTTTTTAAATAAATGAGTTTTTTTAATTGTAATAAATAAAGTTGCAAAATGTTGTTTCTTTGAAAATAAAAGATATCTTTAAAGAAATAGCGCAGCCGCCATCTTACCAATGATCAACAATTTGGAAAGCGCATCATAGCAGCTGGCACAATATGTGCTTTTTCACTTTCCACATGAATCACTCTCAAGAAATTTCAAAATGAAATGTGCAAAAATACTTTTATGTTAAAAAATTTGCTCTCCCTTTTGAACGATTGTAAAATACGACTTAAGAGGGTTAGAATGTCATATTGATATGCAAATTTTGGATATATGTAATTATAAATTTCTCCTTGGGAAATGGGCAAAGCAGTCTGAAAAGTTAGTATACGTGAAATGCTTGCATACATATTCATATATATATTTCTGTGCAAAATGGAATATAATTAAATCTGACTGCTCGAAAACGAAGCTTTCAATTTGTGAGATTTTCTGCAACGGATAAATCCCGACCTTTCCCTGCTTTGGTGACCGGTAGAATAAAGGAGTGAAATGCTGAATTGCAGGATTACTATAGGCTTGGTCTTAACTCAGGTTTCAATGATCTGAAACAATCCACACCTCATGGAGGGATGTGATCAACACCTCAATGGACGTAGTGGAACGATGCGCAAGTCCACTTCTTTAACGCTTTGCTTTACTACTCTAAAACGGATATAATTGTAGAAGGAAAAGAATCTAAAGGCGAAAAAGAAAAGATCTACAGGTTACGATCGGTATTTTAAATCATTTCAGATAGTGAATTCGCTCGTGTCGCTGATTAACCATTCATCTTCGTCTCCTTCTGATCACACTCTTTTTTCTTTCTCTTTTTTTTACACCTCAGAAGCAATCTTAATATATCTCTAAGTAAGAAATCATCAAAGAACACGCAATGACTTTTAAAGAGTTCAATAGGTTAGCGTAGCAATTCTTTACAATATTCGATCTTAGGTTTATCGTTAGATATGGTGTTCCATAAATGAGCTGGCAGGTAACGACGAATAGCCTTGCATTCACAGGGGTCTTTTTCTTTGAACCTATGATCAGCTAGCGTCTCACGTTGCAGAAATATAGCAGAAACGAATCAAAAATATGAGAGACAACTAATAAGATAGCCATGACCTAACTATTTCCTAAGCGATTCCCTATCGTCGTTCGTCATCATCGTCGCCTTTATAGTCACCGCTAGCTGAATCAGAATCCCATCGTCATCGAGAATGTACTGATTTCGGCGTCGTTCAGTTTTTATGATCGTTTATGACGACTTGACTTCATTTTCAGATGACTTCATCCATCTGCACAAATCACGCTGTGATAACTATTGACGATTCAGACTCCCACCCAAAGGAACAGCACATCTTTACGATGGGAAGCTGAAAAAAAAAGGCGGAAACTGATGAAAAGTCGAATGCTCAAAAAGTGCGGAATAACAACTGAATCAGATATTCCTAAGCACTGCACTTTTGTTCCTTAGAAATAAATCTTTCGATTTAGTCCAATTCAAATATTTAAGAAACATTCTGCAGCATTTTACACTGGTTGGCTGTATACTTTCAAAGAGTGGGAAAATCCGCCTGATAACTGGCACGGTATGCGCTTATCGCACGCATCCGATCAACTGATTTCATGATTTATTCACAATTAATAAAATATACTCAGTGCAGCGACCATATTTTGACTGATCCTTTCATTTCAAAAAGTTATTTATTTTTGGGCTTCCCATCTCACTTATGCTCTTTCAAGGTTGGCAGACCATCTTTCAAGGTTGACTGATCAACTTGAAATAGTGGAACATTAACCTGAAATGGTGATCTGCCAACCTAATCTTACACTCATCAAGTTTCCAGCCAAGTTTTGGAACAATGGTTCCCATAGACAGACCAAGCATACAGCACACACACATACTTGATGGACATTTCATGATGGATTTTTTCCTCATTCAGTACATTTGACACTACAGTCGACATGCTATAAATTTCAGCTTAAAAAAATTTTTTTTGCGTTTGAAAACTAAAAAACTATAAATTTCAAAAACAAAAACAAAAAATTAATAGAAATATTTGAGATGTTGAAAATTTCATCGACATGATGAAATCAATGCAAAAATTCCTACAATCTGGCAATGTTTACTCATCGAGGAAGCGTTTGCGTTTGCGCTTTAGATGCAACCAGCCAACAGTGGCTGGTTGCAATAGGCTGGTGTGCATCATTGATTCGTCAGTGGAATTCTGTTGCGATTTTATTTTCCTCTTCATTTTTTCCATGCAAACTTTTCCCACAATTGGTCAACTTTTCGATTGATCAAAAGTTTTTTCTTCCATTTTGATGCACACTGTTTTCGCATGCGAACATTCATATTCGCATGCGATATCGAAGAAGGGCAATCTTCTCAAACAGCAGTTTATATTTTAAAAAAATAAGTGGAAAAACTTGCCAGAGGGCATCATAAAATAAGCGTTGTTGAATTTTGCTTATCTGGGCAAGCCGGAAAAAATGATTCATAGAATGTAGCTGTGAAGTACACATGCGAAACATCATCTCCGTATTTTCACCCATCCGGTTATTTGTAGAAAATTTGTAAAAGATACCTAGCCGATGTAGAATGAAAATTCGATCGATATTTAATGCAGCAATTCACTTATCTAGAAGATACCTTTGAATGTCTATAATTCTTTGGAAGGTTAATCAATCGAAGTAAAATATGGTAGAATATTCATTAGGATGTAGGTTATAGCCATCGAATTTTAACAACTCTAGCTTCGGTAATTTATGAGTTGAAACTACAGAAGAGATGAATGCAAACATACACAAACAAACACAAACAAACCTAGAGAGACATAAATAGACACAAATAAGCATATATGCGTACCATACGCTTTCAACCTTGCTATCGTACTTTCATGAAGTAAATTTTACAAATATATTAATAGTCAACCCACCCTCTTTAAAATTTTCAAATTTTTTAGAGAAGCTATCATATAGCGTCAAAAAAATATTAGCAACTTCGAAATTTTTCAGTCTTTAGAAAATTCGAATATCATAAATATTCTCAAAATTGTTTCTTTCCAATTTTATATTAAATAGCTCTTCTTTTTTTTTCTTTCAAATAAACAAACAAGTAAACAATGAAATGTTGGCAAGAATCTATAGACCGGTTATGTGCATTAGTGAACGTCATCGTTTGCCACCATTGTCTTTCAACATGCCTTGAGGAAACTCTCTATTGCACAATGTTTGCGGTTATTGTGTTCGCCTCTTTTAAATGCTCAATTATTTCCAACGATTCGCTAGTGTTGCCGTTTGTGTGCGCAAGACGTCTTGTCAGTGACTGACTCTTGGTATGGTTCTGGCTCGAGATATAACTGAGGAGGAGAGATGGGGAGGAGGCGAGGGGGGGGGAGGAATGAGTGTTTTTAACAAGTGTGGTTGGGAGTACATCCAAAGGAAAAGGAGGAGAGAGGTTAGGAATATAAAATAAATAAAATAAAATAAATATAAAAAACGTCTTCTAAGGTTAGGACGTTATAGCAGGTAGACGTAAATAGAATTTAAGAAGTAGTTTATCCATGAATAATTGTCCCAGAGGCTATGTTCTATCCATAAAACCGCATTTACAGAGTAATATTCCCTTGGTAATAGCCTAATAGTATGTGACACGTCCCCATATGTTGTTGAGCGAGTTTTAATTATTCTAAACGAGAAAGAGGCCTTGTCAAAAACTTCCTTCCTTCGCTTTTCCGTTATCCCTTTCCCTCCCCTCCGTCCTGCCCCTCATACCATTTTACTCGTCCCATTTAATTAATAACATAGTTGAATTATCATCATATATGAACACCTAATCGTTATAGAACCTTCTGTTCCCCTTTCTCCAATTTAAAACATTTTATTTTTATATTTATCTCATTGATTTATAGAAGTTATTTTTGCTTATTATGATTATAAGATAGCGATTATTGTGAACTGTGATGTTTCTAGTGAAATGAGGCGAATTAATGAAGAACTCTATTGTGTCTGCGTCATCGTTTGTGCTCCCTTTTGAAGGTCAATTGTAAGAGCGTGTCTATGAATATTTGCCACCTCTTCTGTTCACTCTCCCCAACTCCTTCCCACCCGTCTCTCCCCTCCCCACCCTCCGACAACAGTGACACCGAGATATTCATCTTAGTCTTTACCGCAGACTTTTTGCAAAAAGTCGTTACCGCAGACTTTTTGCAAAAGTATACTATAAATGGTTCTAACACCTTTCTTTCTTCAAAGGGAACCACTGGCAGGCAATGATAGAAGGGGTGCGGCTATTGGCCTCTTTAACCATAGAAGGCAAGCGCTAGTATCTTCCGATATTTGCCGATCCGATTTCTTGAACAAAACGAGTTTTTCACCGTCGTTAATAAATTTGTCGCTACCTGTGCACATCTTTACAACGAATCTGCGAGGAGATTCATTTCCTCTGCTTTTATGTGCTCAAAGTGGTATTTTACCAAATTGAATGACGTTCCTTGAATGAATTCAGTAATGATTCTTTGAGCCAATAATAACAAGTATTAAAAGCAGTCATTCCTAACAGTGAGCCTTTTCAGGCTAGTCCACTACGCGGGAATGCGAATATGGTGGAGCTTGTCTGCACTGCTAATAGTTTGTGATGGTAAGGGAGGCCGTAGTGGAGGAAGAGCGTCGAGTCGAGCTCGTTTCACTTCGTCTGGTAGAGATTTGGGGTCCTCAAGTTCCGGCCGAGGTTATGCCGCTGGTTTCTCGTTATTGGGTCCGGCTACCAGAGCCTCCAGAAGTTATCGGTACGTGCTGATTCCATTATTGAATTGTATATGTGGTGTTTTACGTGCACGCGTGCGCCTATATATATATATATATATATATATATATATATATATATATATATATATATATATATATATATATATATATATATATATATATATATATTTTATTTATTTATTTATGACCCCAAGTTGTAATTTTGTTCAAGTTTCATATATTTTTGGTTTGACGATCTGCAACTGAGAACATTTATTAAGGCTGTATTAGAGACCAAAAACTATTTTATACATCAGGGAGACAAAATATGAATAAAATGGGTTCTCTGAATGGAATGGGAAAAGTTAACTCTTCCGTTACTTCAAAGAAAGAAAAAAGAGATCTAGATTAATAGTAAAAGAGAGATCGAACCATCCCATTTCGTTGTTAGCTCATAGTATTCTCCAGTAAATTAGGATGTATTTTAGCAATTTCCGGAATAGTTTACTCTCATCAGTGCACTCAAATTCCTTGCGTACAACTGGCCTCATAGTAATCGCGAATCCGACAATACCATATTATTATGGAGGCAATTATTACTATTGGAGTCATTCTTATTACAACAATCGTGAAACAAAACGATCGGATCGTAAAAAATGCCTAATCAACTTCAATGGAACGCATGTGAGTATCACTAGGTTTTGTTGCGAACTTCACTATTTCAGTGAAAGTTTCAATATGTAAATAAAATATGAATTTAATATGCAAATTTTCTGATGCTATATTATGCCTTGAGGTGAAATTTTTCCATAATAACTTTCGATATAAGATTGCTTCATTAATCTCAAAGTAATCATTAATGTGTGAAAAAATTTTAATATCAGGGATAATAATCGACAAATATCGCTGATCTTTTTCGCAAACAAATTCGCAAAAAATGAGTTAAATTTGTCGTTTCTCATAAATTTTCACTGACTATAATTAAATTTTAACTGTGCAATTTTTCCAAAAAAAAAATAAATAAATAAAATAAAATAAAATTCGCCTGAAGTATATTCATTGTTCTATTTGAGGGCATGAGAAATAGTTTAGAGCATAAGTTTTATTTTTGTTGGTTATACTTGGTTAATCATTGGTTCTTGGTTATGCTGTCTTAAATTTAAATAATAATACAATAGTTATTAATTAACTGAATAACAATACAAATAATAATGTTTTAATAGAAGGATCTTCATAATATTTAGTATATAGTAGTTGTGTTGTTGAGCTTTAATTGGAACATTGTTGGAAGTCATTTTTTCCGAAAATGTTCGCACATGTAATTGATTATCGGTTCCTTCTGAACTGCTTAAATAGGATAGGTGACAGGTTTAATTTTCTAGAATTAATGATCTATGACTGTCAGAGATTTTTATCTACTAAAACAGGCAATCGTTTTTATTCATTCATGAAGTACTTTTAAATTGATTCATTCAATAATGAAAGGATTATCGGCATAATTATTCATAATTCGCTGCTGTATATTTTCAAATTGAAGTCTATCAAAAGTTCAAATTTATTTATTTATGAAGAAGTAAATTTTTATTCATATCGCTAATTTTTTTTCTTAGTATAAATAAATAAATCTTAGGAAATCGCTTCGCTTTTTAGAAATTTTTTACTGTAACGATGTGAAATTGCTAATTATAATATGTAAATTTTTTTCTATAAATATGATCAATGCGTAAATTTTTGCAGGAATTGGATGGTATTTATTTGGATGAAAATGAAACTACACCGGAAGTAGTTATATGGGAATGTAAATTAGATTCTTATTGTTGTGGTGTGGAATGTTGTCTTGAAATCAATGACAGGTTTATTTCACTAATATTTTTTGACATCTTCATATGGGTAAACAAATTATTTCATTCCAGTAGAAAAGAATGAGTGCAACAGTCATAAAGCACCACATCTTCCAGTTTCCAGCGGGAGAACATCGAAAAATGCATATGTCAAGAAAAGTGCCTGAGTAAATTGTCGTGAGAATAAGCCTGATTAATATGCACATTTATTTGGCTGTGAGCTAAGTGAGCGTCCAAATGTATAAACGCTGATTATATTTGGCATTTTGCGAACAGATGGTTGGATAACTTTAGAGAGTTGTTTTAGAGATTTTTAAAAGATAAATCCGTATCACACTCACAGATATTCTCATCAAATGATGGCATTTATATGCATATAAGGAGGCCTACTCTGATTTATTAGAATTAAATTTTTGTCAGATATTTTTCATATAACAATTGAAAAAATATTCTTTATGCATTTACGATATCACACTCTGTTATGATAACATACTTCATTTGTAGAATACGAAGGGCACTGGGATAGAGTGCAAAATTCATTTAGAATATAAAGTTGAATCATATAAAGTTTCATTCAACAGCATTTTCTCTGAGGAAATTGGTACCTTACGCTTTCAATTTCCTTTAAAATGTAGTTGACACGAATATTCCATCTTAACCATCAATTGCTGCCAAGGCCAAGACCATATCTAATCCTAGATGTATAGGGCTTGGTTTGGTGTATATATCTGTCGAATCGACTAATCGACAGAAAATTGAGCATTCATACCCGGCGTATTTTGCAGCATAAATAAGTGGATTGATTGTGTAATAATTTTCATTTGCAGGAGACGACAAACATTCAAAATAATCGTCGGTATTTTTTGTGCTCTAATTGTAATAATTGCAGCGATGTGTTGTATTGGAATGATAAAAGATGGGAAAGCAGTCAAATATGATTCAATTCGTTTTGCATAGATTATATCTCATTTTAACGGTCGACTTTTTTGCATATTTTTGTGTTAAAATTTAGATGGGAACGGGGAAGCAAAACTTTGGCGGAAGTGCCCCTTTTTAAGAAAGGATTGTGAGGGAGGGGGGTGGGGGGAGAAGGTTGGGGACAGAGGAGGGTGGGAAAGGAGATTTGAAAGTATTTATCAGAATACGTTTATAGAAGAGATATATATAAGGATTGGGAATAGCTATCATTAGTATGTTTTTATTCACGATCAAACTAAACAGAAAAAAATATGGAAAATTTTTTCGATCGTAGAAAATAATGCTTTTCGCCTCTTTTGTGTTTTATTTGCTCATAAAATTGTTTTCAGCTCAATTTGTGAAAATTTTATTTATATTTGTTGATGCATTACTATTAAAATTGCTTCATTTTTATGTTTTATTATATTCTAAACAAGCAACAATTCTTATCGTTTCTCAAATTTCTTGCTCAAAAATAAGAATTACAAATTAACATGGGAATTTCTTATCTCCCATCCATTTCCCCACCCACTTCCATTTCTTCAGCTGAATTTCTTCTAATGGATTTTATCTATGTTGATGCTTTATCACAATTTTATGATGCTCACCTTTCCAACTATTATATTGTTCATATACCTTATATAATTATGGGTTCTATTCACCAAATCACTATTATTTTCAATGTGCTTTTGTAAATATGCATTCCTAAAAATGTTCGAGGAATTGTGCTTGTGTGTATTCGACAACTCAAATTGCGCCTATGAAATACAATCTACTTCTTTAAGAGGCCTTTGTTGCGAAATTTCCCCATATTCTCAGGGTGCAGTAAAGAGCATTTAAAATCGCCGAGAAATTTGCATGCTTTATCAAAGATTCTATCAATTTGCATATTCGCTGCAGATTTCATTGTTGTTTTAGTCGGGTAAAATCTTGCAATCGGCTGATCTTTTGCAGGGAGGCAAGAGGGAGGATAAGAGAATAAAAGAAGAGGAGGGAAAAAATGAACCTGCGGTTTTAGTTTCTAAATTTTCCTGGTTTGAAGGTAAAACAAAAACAGTTTTTTTTCTTCCTTCTCTCTTCTGGAACGGATTTTTTTTCATTCTAAACTTTCATAAAACATTTGATTTGGGCGAACTTCGGGTACAAACTTACTGGTAGTGAAAGATAGAGATATTTATATTTTGCTGCCCAAAAATTTATAAAAAATTTTTATTCGAATCAAGAAATGAATAACAGCAAAAAATCGACTTATATAACATCAAAAGTCAACAAAACATAGGAAATGTGACAGTATTCACCATCCAGAAAGACACATTCGGTGGCTAGCGCATTCGCCATTACAGCAAAGAAGTCTGCCTTAAAGCCCCATCCACGTTTTGGAACTTAATCGATGCCGAATTGAATTGATATTTCTCTGATCTGAAATAATATCGGCAAAGATAACGAAATCATCTCACTGATTATTTATGAATAATTATTAAATTTATTTAATGAGTTTGACTATCGAAATCCTCAAAAGAACCATCGAAAACACTGAGTATAATCGCTTTAAGCCAATGAAAACTCATTGTGAACGCTATTCCTTTAGAGCATCAGATTATTGCTAGGATCAGATTATTCAGCCCTAAAGCAAGTTGATATTCTCCGGATTAACTAAAAATCAGCTATTACCCAAATCTGCTCAAAATATGCATTTGTTTAGAGAGTCGTACCATAAGTTTAGAGAAAAATAAATAATATATTAAAACAACAACCTAAACTCTGACTTTTGTCGCTTTCCTAATACTTGACGGTTCATAGGTCATCTCTTCATTAAATTCTCCCTTTTATCGTTAAATTTTGTTATTGTTAAGTTTTAGTTTCTTTTTTTATGTTCTTTTAAATAAGTTTTTTTTTCACTTATGAATACAAACTTACAAATTTATCAACTTGCAAATTTTATAAGTTTTAATCTTGCATTGTTAACTTTTTTTATTATTAGCAAATTCATTCTTTAATACTAATCTATTTATTTCTACTCCATATAAAAGAGATTGACTTATACAAAAGGGATGATCCTTTTCAAGACCACTCAAAAATATATTAAACAATCCTATCCTCATCTTTTTTCCGTAAATTAAAAGATTTCCTTCCATATTTCTTAATACACCCATTCTTGAATATCGATTGCATAGTGTGACTCCCCTTTTAAAAGCGATGTAAGAACTGCTCTGCCTCACAACTTTGTTGATTATGTCGAAGGGGGAGGGAATAAAGGAACGGGGGTGATTGTTAGCCTTTTCAAAAGCGCCTTTATGTATAGGTTAAGGTGGCAGTGCATTCTAGCTGCCTTCTATGTGTGCCAGGAGGAAGTGTGCAGAATAGGTGTGTGCATGTATTGCAGGTGGCATAGCAACCGATCATGCTCGAAGCGGTCCTCTCTACACAACACGGTTCGTCATCGCCAATCAATGCTCTATTCTGCTTTGAATTCCTTATCGAGAATATTGACGTATTGATCGCTGCCGATTTACAAATTCAACGGATCGATTTTAAGCTTGATCAATACGAATGGCGATCCATTGAACAAGGTATAAAATCAATTGATTAAACAACATCCTAAATATATTTGCATTAAAATGATTGCTCTTGAAAGTTGCTGACAGCTAACGTACATTAAATGCAATTGAATTTAACCAATGGAGTTTTTATTTCATTTTTTATATCTATTTATTATTTACTGGATGCTTCATCAGGTTAATAATCAAATCTGTAGCAAAAAAAAAAAAGAATGCAGCACTCGCTATTAGCAAAATTATTGTTTTTGAGAAAATTTGCAACCAGGAGATTTCTGCATTTGTGAAATACGTTCTAGGCAGGGTTATTTCTAATAAATATTCCTTATAAGTTGAAAATTTTCTTTTAGAATAGCCGATAATCTGTTTTTTCTAGATTTTTACTTTTAAAAGAAGTTATATGCATAAAAAACTCGCCAAAATTAGGCTACTTTTGCACATTTGAACAAAAAAATATGTGTAAAAATGAAATCTTCCCGAATTAAAACTTTATAGTCGAATGGGCAAATGTTGGAAGACGTTGCTATTTTCTCAGCGAAAACGATTTTTTGGATACGCTCACTAAGAAGAAATTACGCTTGCGGGCATTCGCTAGTGATAATTCACTGCATTCATGTGATGTGAATCTTAACTCATTCACTGTTCAACAGGTGTGCTTTTTTTAAAATTTCTTTCGATTATCTTCTCTTCCGCATTATTTAAACTTAAAGGATAATTAGGCAATTTCTTTTCCGATTAGTTAGTAGGATTGCGGAATCAAAGCCGTAGAAAGCATAAAATCTAATTAAAAAATTTATTTTTTTGCAACATTTGTTACCCATCATATGGGATTTAGCAAATGCTAGCGTATTTATATGTGACCAGCTAGCACAAATGCGTAATCAAGAAAGCTTAGAAAGTGTAGGCCTATAACTGAAGTTTCCACCTTTGGATTTAAATTTTTTTTCGTAAATTTAAAAGTGAATTAAAAAAAAAAATTTTTTTTTTTTTTTTTGAAGGGTATTGCATATTGCAAAGGTGCAATGGAATTGTTTACATCGACGAATGTCATACGAAGCGTTCGCCTATTTGCTGCAATGCGTATTTTCAATGTGGATTCTATACATCCGACGCCGATACATCACTCATTAATAGCCGCTGACCATTCAGTGCAAACGTGTGGTACTCATCTTAAACATAAACGCATTCAAGCACAACCTACACATCGAAGTGCTGCTATACAGGCAAGTACCGTATTTACCCGATTATAAGCCCTGCAACTTAGAGCATTCGTCACTTCCAAAACTTGGCTTATGCCGGCTTGCATATTTCAAGTTCAAAGGAACTTAATATGGAGAGATATATTCGAGGGAGATCTTTATTTATTCAGTGTTAATGTGTTCTTGCCTCTCAAAGCTGCTAACAGTTTTGCATACTCAATGCTTCAAATCCAGAAATAATAGATTTTCAACCATTATTTTTTATTTCGATGGTGAATTTATATTCAAGAGGGAGTCTTGTAGTATTTGTAATATTTGTGAACGGAAAAATATTCTCAGATGGGTGGCTTATAAATAAGGAAATTACAGTACATACTTTCCATTTTAATATAGCGCAATAACTTGGCCAGGTTTTTGGCTTATAAAACGTTAGAATTTATAAATAAGTTCAAACGTTTTATAAGGTTCTGGCCAAAAGGTTTGATGAGAGAGAATCGTAAACGATGAAATTTTTGCGGAGAGTCAGTCATAATCACTCCACACAAAACGAGGTTATTGTTGAACTAGGTGATTCAAATATAAATTTTATTAAAAAGGGGATCACAGCCAAATATGGCCAAAGGAAATGTGCCATGTTAGACAGGCATGCCGAGAAGGGAAAAGGAAAGATTCTCGACGACAAATGAAAATACGAACCATTTTTGAGATATTAATTGTTGTTCAAAATAACCTGCAAAATAGCGCTGATAAGATATATGTGATCAATAAAGATCGCTTCTTGCTTGCCAAGTTTGTGAATCTTTTCATTAGTGCATATATGTAGACAACTTTGGCAAGAGGAAGAAACGTTGAGACACAAACGAACAACGGATATGCACCACTCACCACCGATACGAGTACGCAATGTACTGCAAGATGGTACCATAAACAGGTCGAGCAAGCGGTCATCGAAGTCATCAATAGAATTTTTGCTACGAGAAATTTCGTCTCATCCGTAAAAAGTTTGTTTCATGAATAAATTTTTCACTTAATTAGGGCAAAAATTGTTTATTATTCTTTCTAAAACGTTTGTAATTTTAATTTCTGTCGTATAACCTCAAAAAATTAAAACTGAAGAAAATTACAATCACTCATTTTGATTAATTGCAAATAAAATGCAAATTCTTAAAAAATTTTTAAAAGCAAAAAACTTTGAAGGAATTCATTATGAGATAATTTTTATGATATATTACATTCGATCGCTTTGAAAGAAATAAATGATTAAATATTTGATGTGCCATCAATTATATTTTATATTTTATATAACATCGTTCATTAAACACATTAGATTGCATATAATATATAATGTTATGTACGATATACCTTATACAAGCACTTGCCTGAGGACATATAAAAATCTGGTATAATCGTCCAAATATTTGGCTTTAGAAGATAAAGGTCTGCTATAATCGTCTTAGTATTTGACTATAAAAACCGCAGACCAACGAATTCATTCATGTTTATGGCTTTAAAAAAAATTCCACGAATGTACTCTCCCTCAAAATATAATCTACACAAATATCGCTCAAATTTGTGTTAAAGCTCGATAGCCTTTGGCTATATTATAGTGAATGCTGACGTTTCAATAAGGAATTAGAGACGCTGCAATCTTACCGAAGTGAACTCAACAGTAGGCAGGTGTATTTCGTATTTTAAACTTCACAAAATTACAAACATAATTTCAACTCTTTTATTATTATTCCATTAAGACTCATATTCATGATTGAAATACTATAATATTATAAGCGTAAATATTTATGCATCGTTGAGTGAAAATTTCACTAATGTTCACTGAAGATCGTCAACGAGAAATCGATGAACATCTCTCAGTACGATCCGGCAGTCGTCAATTACTTAATCTACCTCGTATACGTCGCAATACTGCTATGCGTACGCTCAATGGTCGTCGGTCACTTCGTTGGATTCCAAATAATGGATCTCATTCGGCGAACGGAATCGGTTTCAATGTGATTTGCCGTAATCAGCTAATCCGCAGCTTAGATCGTATTATTGCCTATAAACAACAGTTAAGCACTCAACAAGCAATTACCAATACGATTATGCGAAAGGAACCCATTCGAAGGATTTGTCGTGTGGGAAATCTCGTTGAGAACGATATCCACAATAGCAATCGAGCGATACAGCCGAAAAGAGGTGACATTAGTCGAGTTCATTATAGATTCTCAAATGCATCGTTATTTTTCTGTGTAATTAATAATTAAACATTCATTAAGATATGCTTATTTAAATAATTCTTATGGATTTTAAAACGTTTGAGCATAGTAACTTTTTAATTATTTTTTAGTTGATAATACATAAATGAAATGAGATAATATGAACTTTTCAAACCTAAGCAGAACGATGCTATTTTTAGTGCAGTTTATAGAAATTAAAACGTACCAAACGGGTGGTAATACCACTGATTGGCGCTTTTTGTTATGACATCAACGCGAACTTCACTTAAAATCAATTGATTTTTTTTTTTAAATGTATTATTTTATTAGAACTAAAAAGAAATTGTCACCAATGGCAGACGTAATTATAGTTGCACTATATATAACTATAGCTACTGTATTAATTTACTATATTTGTCATAAATTTATTATACTGCATTAATTTAGAGTAGGAAAATATTGTTTCAGATGAATCGATTAACGGACAACATATTCAAGTCTTGCAAAAATTGGTCAGTGATGAGTTGGGATCGAAACGTTCAACACCATCACCAAGTTCGAGCTCAAATACAATGTCCAATACGGCGATTTCTTCAGCAACACATTCAAAACATCTACCATCACACAGGTTTCTTTTCCACAGCGAATTCCCCAATGATCTATTATTAGTTTTAGATCATCATTGAGCTACAGTAAATATTTATTCTATAATTAATATAGATTAACATAAATGCCTTAATATAATATAATCAATATAGATTCATTATTTTAAATTAGAATTCACCATGTTAGCAAAGAAAGGTTATAAAGTTTGAGAGAGGTGAGGGGAAGGGAGTGAAGGATTCGGAAATGCATTTGCATACTGCTTCCGCTAATTACGCTAAAAGGTTTCTTGTTGTCGAATATCGAACTGTACTACGAGTAGAGACTTGGAGATGAATAGCTGGCAACATCTGTAATGAGGCTCATTTATGCGCTAAATGGACAGGTTGATGCGGTTATAATGGAGTCGAAAATATTGTTAAACCTCAAGTAATTTAAGAAATAAGACAACAGCAACGATAATCTTTGTTTCATCGTTATCGAGGTAATGCGTTACTCAATGCACGGGTAATTGTGAAAGTACTTCGCATTGCGTCAACATTCGGGTTTGCTTGAGGGAAGTGAAGATGTCTCGAATTCGTTTAGACCAATTCATGACTCGATGATACGTCGCTTACCCAATTGGTTTCTGAATTCCATCGTTACGCTAAAAATTGTAGCATGTGCTGTTCGATAACACTCCCCGCCGAGACGTCAGTGCTAGAGATCCGTTCGGAATCTAATTTTTTATTATCAACAACCGATGGAAGATGACCTTGAAGAAATATTTTTCCAGGAAACGCCCTTTGACCTTTTCCTCTTGCAGGTCAGGAAGTACGAGAGACACTTCAGCAAGTAGTGCCACCTCAAAGAGTTCGAGAACTTCGACAACTTCATCCAGCAAGTTGTCCTCACTTCGTGAATAAGCCTCATTGTCACTGCCAAGCGTCTGAACAATATGGACATCTTGCAATAAATTTGCACTCATTTGCCATGCATTGTTTACGAGCGCCACTAGTAATATCAAGGAAATGTATCGTATGTCTTCATTTATAAGCCCACTCCCCGCACAACTTTTTCAGAAAGTTGCGAATGCTATGAGCCCTAGCTGGGGAATATATAAGCCCTACCTTGATACAGACACATCAACTACGTTTATCCCGTGTTTTAGAATTGAGTTTGAAAAGCTACTGGAAAATACACAAAACAAGACTACACTATCTGCCAGAAGATGGTGTCATTCGACGCACGTCTCACTCATTTCCTCATCAATATGGGTGTGACCACCTCTCCATGAGCCACCCTGGAGCATTTGCCCATTCCTTAAAATTGCGAAGGATTTAAGACCTAAAGGTTATAAACTCGGAAATAAAACATGCCCTGTTAATACCGAGATGAGTTCACTTAGTACTTCACCCGACGGCAAAGCGTTCTCGAAGAGAAATAAAATACTTTTAAAGATTTTCAAGCAAATATTTTTGCGGCATCTTGCATTTAAAGAATACACACTTGAAACCTTATAAATATTTATGAAGAAAGTAATATGTTCCACTCCTTTCCCCCCCCCCCCAAAAAAAAACAGACTCCATCCTCCCGAAAACACCGTCTCGGTAGATTTCCAAGCAACCTTATCACCTTTGAAAAAAAGCATCATGAAACGCTAATTAAAATATAATCATATATGTTGAAATGTTTACTTGATATCACCGATAGTGGCAAAAAAGGATAGGCATAACAACATCAACAAATAGGATATCGAAACTCAACATTAAACATCATCGATACATCGTGTGGAAATTCGATTCATATCAAATTATTTTTTATGATTAAATAAAAACTTCATTTTAAAAAATTCGGCTTAACTAAATAATTTCGCAAATGAAAACTATCGTAATGAAATGCGGATTACGAAGAATGATGAAATGGATCTAAATTTCCTCTCTATTTATTTAATAACATAATCAACAATTTGAAATTTTCAAAAACAATCATTTTTTAACAGAGAAATAAAAGACGATTATCAAATATAAAACCCAAAAATATCATTTTTCATTAAACCTAATATATAATTAATATAATATATAAACACAGCACATCGTCAATTCAATAAACAAAAGCTAAAATCGAAAAAATAAAAATTTTTTTTCAAGTCATACAGTGAAGAAATTGATGATAAAATATTACTGAAAGAGTAAAAAGTCAACAAACACAACAATGAGAGAATTTGCACAAATATAGTGTCAACTCTGCATCGCTATTGAGTGAACTTTCAGATGGGAATCGATCCGATTGTCATCACCGTTAATCGATTCACGATCACCATCACTCTTTTTTCATTCAGAACAAAAAATAAAAACTTACGCTCGGTAAGTAAGATGCTTATAGCAGGCGACATTATATAAATAACTATTTGAAATTTTTATCGTTTCAAGACGATAAATTTGATGCAAAATAATGCATCGAAATAAGAAATAAATTTCAAATTTTCATTTTAATTTAAAAATAAATTCTAAAAATTGAAAAAATAATATAATGACAATATAAAAATACGAAATCAAGCAAAGATGGCAAATTAGCAATAATATCAAGCCACTGAGATGAGCGCACAATTCGAAAAATTAAAAGTACGAAAAAAAAAAAGAACATTTCCAGACATCTTTATGGAAAAAAAAGACGAGAAAAAATTGAAAACATTGATTTTTCAATAGGAAATATTTCATATTTGTAATGGTTATCGCATTAATATTTATTAACAAACAAAAAAATATTTCTCAAACGGATTAAGCTAGTCATGCTTTATTCATTTAAGCTATCAGGTATCAGGCCGCAACTATGTTTTATTCAATTTCTCTCGTACAAAACTTCGGATAGTCGTCACCTACCAGTACTACTTTTTATCACCATCTATGGTTACCTTTTACCGTATTACTTTTTACCGTCATCCACCAGCATTACTTTTCATCGTCATCTACCAGTATTACTACTTTACTTTATACAATCTCAAAGATGGCTATTCGCGTATATAATAAAAACAATCAATACATGTGTTCGATATTACTGGTTCGAGGCGTTTTAATTTTCTCCAAATTCTTCGTTATCATATCATGTAAAGTTGCAAAATGATTGCGCATTTCGGTGAGTACAAGGCGAATATTGATGAATTGCTTTTCATCCATATCCAAGATTGCACGACGATAATCCTCCTTCAAATGGGAATTATAATTTAACAGCACAATATCGATTCCAAAATTCAACAAAACCCAAAAGCTGTCACTATCAATGTAATCTGGCGTCATCAGAATTCGCTTAGACGGTTCCACGAAAGACTTTCACGTCAAGAAGTCAATTCTTTGATACATGACAAGCTTTAGTGACAAGAAATGGAACACCTCGCCTTTAATGAAAAAAACAGGTAAACAACCGCCTTCTATCGTAAATGACCGGATTCGATTATTCTGTCACTCGAAGAATTTTGAGTTCAAATAAAAAAGTCAAAAATAACCGTCGAAAAACTATTAAAAAAATAAAAGCCTTCCTTTCAGAAGGAGGAAAAAAACCTTTCAACGAATTTGCCACCATAAAATCCACAAAGCTATGGAATTTGAAATCCTCAGATGTACAAAACTAATCATACGGCAACAATCTCTGAAATAAAGTAATGAAACAGCAGCAAAAGGAAGTAATGGAAAAAAACCAATGAGCGTAATTCATTCTCTTTCACATCAAAATAAAAAAGCTAAATTGATAAATGTTTAGGAAAATTATATTTAATAAGTCAGATAAGAAATATATAAATATCAAGAAAATTAAAAAATAAAAAACAAACCACATGTGGATATTTCGCAACTTTAGTAACCAATCGAGCACGGCTAACGAAATAGCGTGATATTTGATCGAGGAAAGAGGCCGCTTCACCTTCTACTGTTCGAACCTCAATAAAAAGATTCATTCCACAAAAATGCCCACCATCAAGAATGAAATCTAACAAAAATGCTCGTAACATTAAGTTCATATTATCCTCGATGATAAAAACATCTTTATTGACAATCATCATTGAAATTACTATGTAATTTCCCTCGTAGG
Source organism: Baylisascaris procyonis (assembly GCA_037389465.1). Taxonomy (NCBI): domain Eukaryota; kingdom Metazoa; phylum Nematoda; class Chromadorea; order Rhabditida; family Ascarididae; genus Baylisascaris; species Baylisascaris procyonis. The sequence goes on from JAZARR010000110.1 coordinate 628,309, forward strand.
TCATAAGACCCGCCTATAACCAATAGAAGGAAGCATTCAATCACAAAATACCAAAGCAATGCAGTCTTTGCATAATTAATTCCTTTGCAGTTACAATATATCCAATAGTTGCGGGCATTCGTATACGTTAGAGAATCTCCATCTACCCACTTATATCTATACCAAACCACATTCAAACTATTGCTAATTCCTAACTGCTTTACCAACTCAAGCTGTATCTTTATTGAAACATCGCCCAGCCATCATTGACCCACTTGCCTGACCACAAATGGTCATTTAATTGGTCACTGGCCAGCAGATGACGATCGAATGGACGCTCATTCAACGGATTATCTATCATTTTTGACGACTTCCCATCAGTTTTCAGTGCAAAGAAGGATATGAGTAGCGCAAACGGAAATGGGAACAAAATAAATACGAGTATTATCAATAAATATACGAGAAATGCATTCAAAAATATCGCCATGCCATCCCAATATGAATCTTTCATCATTATTTATATAAGAACATACTGATTCTGTTTACAAAGAAAATGTGGCCAAATAAATAGAGAATAGAAAATAACACTGAAATAATAATAAATAAAATCGAACATTTTGGATAATATTTCTGCAAAAATAACATCAAATTACCTCATTGAGTGCTTCCTCTTGAATTGATACTCCAAAATTATTCCCATCTTCAATTCTTGGAATTAAAAACAATATCCACATTTTTACCTGAAATTAATAACTTGAAAAATATAGATTATGTTGAAATTAAATCACCTACAATTCCCGCGCTATTATTAACACTTTTGAAACAACCGAATCTTTATATAAATTTAAAAAAAACAAACAAACAAAACAAATTCTATAAAAATTCGAATATTAGCTATGTAAAGCTGAACAAATTATGCTAAATTAATATAAAAAATAAAAATAAACTAATAAAAAAAGACAAACCTTGTTGACAGCTTCGACAGCATCTCTCAACATTGGTCGTGTAATATCTGTTAATTCGGCGATTTTCTCATTGCATTTCACCATTCCCCCAACAAATCCATAAATCGGTGTTCCTATAATTCAACTAATATCATCAATAGTTAACCTCAAAACCTAATCAACCTTTGCAATGCGATATAGTCAACGAACACTGCCATATATTCATATTCTTTATTTCAAAGTCCTCATTGTAGATATCAATTTTCCGAACAACTTTATTAGCAATATGTACTACTGTTGAAAAGCCGAAAATCAATACATAAACTAATAAATAAATAAGAGTAGATTTATTTACTCATATTCACTTATAAGAACTAGGCATAAAAATTAAGGGCACCTAAACAAGAAAAATTAGCATATTTAAATAAGCGAACATAAAGCACTACTGATATACGAAGCATCAAACTTAACAAATACAATGCGACTTTGATGAAGTGATAAGTTTCAACTATCAAAAACTGCCATTTATTAAAACTACTGCAAATAAAGCAAATACAAACCATGAAAAAATGCTTCATCACCGTTTAGCTTTGCCCGTTTGTTTGGTACACCATCCGGCTGCAATAGCGCATATAATCCATTTAACACAAATATTATAAAACTTATCTAAAAACTTGACCAGAAGTTCTAAAAATTAAAAATTTAAAAAAAAAGGAGAAGTGATCGTTGAGATTCATTGTGGGGCAACTGAAAAAAAAAGAACTGAATAACATGAGCATCTCGACACCTCTTTGTTGCTGCCATTCTCTCCCATTTTATTTTGGATTTCCCTTCTCGCACCAATAGCCATCCAACGTAAATCGACCACCCCTCTCTTTTTCCGAGGTGATCGGTTTGCATCACAAATGATATTTGGAAATATAAACATTCAGAGACCACCCCTACGATTATGACCACCGTTACAAATGTAGATGCCGATCGTGAACTTAATTTAGATAAAGAGTGCTGTGCATACTTCAATGGAGGTTTGTACACTAAAAGAACTCCCTCTCCCCCATCCATGCAATTGTTGTCATATCTCCAACGTTTCCGGCACGAAAAAAATATTTCCTACGAGTTGATCAGCATAAACCGGATGGATCAAATGCTTTTCACGAATGCTCACAGTATTATTGAATCGAATGCTTGAAAGTTGCTCGAAATCGTTGGAGATGTGTGATGCGTGGCAGAAATGCTAAGGCATTTTTAAATATGCTAAGAGTAAATTCAGAATGCGCCTATACGGTTTCCTTATCCTATATGATCTCCTCATTTGATTTCTAATATCAGCTTGCTAGAAAATATCCAAAAACTTTTCATTCGCATTGCGTCCCGCAAAATTTATGGTGCTCCACATTGGCCAAACTATATTATCTGGCTAAAACTTTTTCATCTGCAATCAAAGGAATATCGTAGCCTTAACTTGACTTGATTTCTTATAAAATTGTGCTCTGTTGTTCCGATATCCCATTGTCGGAAATATTTCAATCTCCCCCTTCCCATAATCTATTTACACATCAATTTCAGTTCGTCAAAAAGTATTGCAGTACAAACAATGTTTTGCACAACTTTTAATTTCAGGTTGCACGAATCTGGAATCTGCTTTCCGAAGATATCGTTCAGCTTTAAACCTACATATTACTGTTGCTCGTACATATTAAATGTCTATTCACCCTAATTGTAGCTTTGCAAACATTTTTCTCCTTCTTTGCTCACATAACTTTGCATGCTCCTCACTTCGAGAGGTTAAAATTTAAAAAAATAATAAAAATAAAAACTAAAAACGCACCAATGATTGATTTAATTGACTTGGATAAGGGATGTTGAGATCCGTGTCCGGTAATAATTCGGGCAATCGATCATAAGAGAATCGCCCACTCTGAAAATAAATTTTTTTAAAAATTCTAATAAGTAGAGGAAACAGTTCTATTCACATAACAATATTTAACGGATGAATCCGTTATTTAGTGATACTAATAGGAAATTACTCAATTTAAAAAAAAGAGATTACTATCCACCCCCTTCTCCTTTTTCCTTATACCATCTCTCTACGATTTGTAATGCTAACTTTTTATGCCAATAAAAGTATGGAGTTATTGCAATGAATTGTTGGTGTAGCTAGGAGAGGAAGTATACGTCATTTAGGTCACGCAGGTAGCACCTGCATCAAAGTGTCAACGAAAACGGGGCACAATTATATCCTTGCTTCTCCCTTTTCACATTCAACAACCATGCAAACGTCCTTTGCATTCCGAATCTCAGCAATAACATAGTAAAGACTTGTCATATATTAACATATATCACATTAAACGATTGCAGTATGAATGTTATTAAACAATACGCCTAAGTTCTTAAGAAGTAACAAAACTAACCTCGAGTAAATTGTTAAATTCGATCACTTTTTTTGGGAATTCCTCCAGGACAATTTTTTCTGCCTCTTTTACAAGCTTCTCTTTATAAGCTTCCATCTGTAAAAACGAAAAAAAACGAATTAAGTTAATTAACTGTTAAAATAATTGATATAATTTTACAATATTCCATTAGAATAAAAGAATTTAAATTCTGGCCATCAATAAATCCTTCAACGAGTAATAATGAATGTTATGTACAATAAACAATAAACATCCTTATGAAAAAGACCCTATTATAATTTGTGTTATAATCAAATGAAAATCTGCTTCTTAATTTCAACTCCATAATGCCTCAAAAATATTCCATGCTACCTATGTTACTAATGTGCAGTATTTCAATAAGCAGGTAATCCTCTAATGCTCCTCCTCCCTCTTCCCCTTAAACACATCTTCACCTTCTCTGCCATATTCAGGTGACTTTTACTAAAGAGGGCCTTACCACAAAGAACAGTCAGTATATATCTACGCCATCGATATACGTCGATAACGTCTAAAAGATAACAAAAAGGTGCCTTTATATGATAGTTTTATGTTACGGCTCACCCAGATATAATCGATCCCTACGTTCTGATTAGATAAACCGAATAAAACGACCAAAATCTTGCATAAATTCTCTTTTTTTTAATGCAATATGAAAACCTAGGAGAAGACCGAAAATATTCATATATGTGTGGATGCGAAAACCGGATATTTTCAGCCATTTTTTAATGCACCGAACTCGGTGGTAGCGATGGAATCTCATCTTTTCACCAATAGTATACTCTTTTAGATGGTTGTAAGTCAAAGCGATAAATGCACAATGTGACATGACACATTCATGTCTAGATGCAATTTTTGCGGAATTCCATCAACGCCATTTTTTTATTCTTTAAATTAATTCAGATGGTAGTATCCTATGGAATTTCTTCCCTCTTCGTTCACGTATTACACGTCCCTGACTCAATATCAATTAATGAGCATGATCTATACTAGGAGCAAAAGCAATGCAAAATTATAAAATTTCCCACCTGTTTTTTAGGATTGTTTGAATTCTTTTCCACCGGCATCGTTGAAGGATGATAAAAGCCTCTAAAAGTAATGCATACTTCAATATAGAAAAAAAACGAGTGGTGGACAATAATATGAAATAAGTTATATTACGAAGAGAATCGTCGAAACGATGCATAATGATTCAATTTAGCCAGCATATGCTTATCACTAATGTCTCTACTCGAAACAAATAAAGCAATATAGATAAATACACCAAATTAACTATGAAAAGCGATCTGTATAAATAACAAAAAAAACTTTCGAAGCGGATCACTAAATCTGCGAGATTGGTAACTAACGGTTAACGTTTCAGCGCAAATTGAACGATTATTTTGAAGGAGAAGAGTGCAGGCATGATGGGAATAGATAGCTGAGGAAATGGGTATAATCGGGGTTTTTGGGGGCAAGAAACCTACATAAAATACCCTCTTTGAAGTATATCATCTAATTTTTTACGCTTTGCCCTTATAGTTCGATTTGTACACTTGAATTGGGGCAAACTGAAAGCAACAACATATAGTCCTTTCTTCTTCGACCTTCAGTTTCTTCATTCCCATCTACACAAAGAACCTCATATATACCATATCAAACGAGGTATAGCCCCAGGGTTCATATAGAGACTAAACGCTGAATGCTTTAAAAAAATGCAATAAGGTATCCGTAATTTTATGGTTTATCCGTACTTAATGGACACCATAATTTCTTTTCAATACTTCTTAGAAAGTGTTCGAGAATTTGCTACTAAAGCAATACCACTGAAATATGAAATTTGATAAACTACTCTCTCCCTATCCCCTCTCTACCTTAACAATAAGGAAGCCAAAGAACGGAATAGAGATATATAGATATATATGAATTTAGCATTTATTAAATATTATGTGTCATAATCAATGAATATTTCATTAAAACTCCCCATATAAGAAAATAAATTTTGTGGGATTTCTTTCGGAGAGAAAAAAAATTCTCGCTATCCATTTATGCGGGTTTTTTTTAGCAAAAAAAAAAAAAAATCTCTTCCACTGAAAAAATTTTTTAAAGTTTTATTTTTTTTTTTTTTTCAAGTTTTTCCAACAAATCTTACCTTCTAAAAAATAAAGTTGGTATATCATTAAGTTCTAGTCTTTTTCTAGTAGAAAAAGCATTTCTTTGTTAAAAACATGGGATTCAACTTTTAATGCAGCACCTTCCACAAACCTGTCTTACCTCTTGCTCTTGGATGGCACCCCTCCTCTCTACAGTATTCTTTCTAACTCCATTCCAGCGAAATCACCTCCACAACAAAATAAAATTCACTAATTATCTGTTACGGTATATTATTTATTGCTTACTACGGTACAACATTACTCATATAAAACTTATCTACATACTGTCTAACAATTTCCGTCAAATATCCACACAAATACACCTCGATATCCGCATTTAAATCAGTCTCTACTACTGAAACATCAAGAACTACATTCAGCACTAACTCCCTTAAAAACAAAAAAAAAACTGATTTCTAAATATACGGTAATAATTCCATATTCCTTATGATATCCACTATTGAAGTCGCAATCCTCATCGAAAATTCGATAGTTTTGTCGTTTTTCAAAATTTGTTGCCGAGAAAAAAAATTAACGCCACTTATTTATGAATTATATCTTTGCTCAAGGAATGTGATACTCTTTTTTGACCTCTAATATCTTTAAATATTAATTAATATACCTTTTAAAACAATAAAAAAACTATTTGAGTATGTGGACATTTCAAAAACACCGTATAATTTTAATATTTACAACACACAATAACGATACAGCCAATGGCTGCCGATTAAAGAACATCTTTTTTTTTTTCAAATATAGAAATAAACATATATATATTGTTTATATCATTATAACAATTGTATTTATTTTGAAATTATTTATTTACATATTAGCGCATTCAGAAAAAAAAAGTCACCAATAAACGAAGGCAATTAAAAAATTTCTCGATGGTTTCATGCAATAGCAAATTGCTTCCAACATCAAAACTCATAAGTTGAAAAAAAAAAAAAAAGAAATGCAGATGGGAGAAATTACACCGGAAATTAAAAAAGAAATAAAAAATGTGCCCTTCTTAATGATATCGAAAGTTTCCCATTTCCGTTCAATAAAAATTTCTACTTTAATCGTTGAATTCAATTTGCTTTTTGCATACAAAGAAAAAGAAAAAAAGAAGAAACTTTTTTTTTCAGTATTAATAAGATGGAAGCTGTCACTAAGTTGCAATTTTTTCAACACAATGATGCAACATTCCAGCCTAATAAAGGATTCAAACCGATTTTAATTGATCAAATGAGAGTCATTAATGACAAACAGGTGTAATTTTACAGATAATTAATTAAACGGCGTACGAATGATGACAAACAGCTCAAGACGACAAATAAAAATGAGTGACGATCCCTTTCCTTGCTCTCCCCCTCCCCAATTGCCTCTTAACTCGTAAAAACCGAACATAACCCGATCTTCAATTTAGTTACAATCGATCATCACCCTTGTCTCTTCATCTCCATATCGCAAACAGAAATAAAAATAAAAAATTCAAAATATTATTACTAACAAAAAATTGCTGAGAGACTTTCTTTATGTAAATTTGATAATATAAATATAATATTTCAATATAATAAAAAACAAGAAACAGTTTCAATAAAAGTAGAAAACAGAATCAAAACGAGGTAAATTTAAAAAAAAAGGCGCTCAAGAATGAATCGAAATGAGCAGCGAGAGAAACAAATATGCGACACTTTATTGTCTTATTTTAATCATTCGTTATCATTATTAACAGATGATTCCCACTGACTGAAATATTTGCATATTATTTTTATGCTCTACAAGAAGATTTCGAATAAATATCATTGATTACCAAAAGATCTGTTTTCATCAAGCAAAAAAAAAAAAGCTACGTAAGGGAATCAATGTCAAAGGTCAATGGTTATTACTTCTCTGCACGATATTTGAATAAATTTCACTCATTTTGCGTTCAATCAGCTCACATATGTACATTCCTTGCATATAAAAAATCCGATATGAGAGATGGAATCAAGCCTTATATCGGTGGGTTAATTTGATTTAAGAAATCAAAGATCGCTCTCAAATGGGTCGCTCTTTTGTTCGAAAATAATCCCATCTGCTGTATCTCTGATTACTCGAAATAAAACAATTGTAAGAAAGAAAGTAATAAAAATTACAATTACATAAATTTCCACCCGTATCACAATATGGGATATATGTTCTCTAGAATCGAAATGTGATTTGGTTTTATCATATGGAACCGCTCCCTTCGCCCCCACCTGAACAGCTGAAGATCGAATTTCAAGTTCCTGCTATTACCATCATTTTCCGTTTCTCTCTCTCTCTTTCTCTCTATCTCTCTCTCTCCCTCTCTCTCTCTTTTCAAGCAAGGCAGAATATAGAGGAAATTCAACACATATTGTATTATCGCATACGAAATATATCAACATTTGTTTCATAACATTGCCTCAGATTGAGGTCACCAGCACCTAATCCATATCGGCCTGGATTGCGAAAGTAATCCAATCCACGGCCAATTTTCACAATCCAACCGTTATCAAACCTGAAATGTTTCCGCGGTAACACTCTTATATAAGTCATCTCTCTTTATAGCGATTGAGCACCTTTGGTTGATCGCAAACTTGCTTTGGTGTCTTCCTTCTTTCAAGGTTACATCTTCGATGAAAAACTCGATGACAATTCATCCCTTCTCATTCAGACGGGTGGTCAGTATTCAAGAGGAAAGTTTTACAACGAATTTTCCGGAAATTCCGGAAAATTTCGGATTTCCCATTTTCCGCAAATGATCAATTTTTTCAAACGGCGTACAATTTGAGATCAACGTCTACCTGCAAGCCCCCTCCCCCACATTCCCGATTAATTCCAAAACACTTTGGGCTGACCGATGATGGTGTGATGAAAAATTACGGAAAGAAATCGCCACTGTCATCGATGCCTAATTGTTGCCAATAAGCCAGGTTGGGAGAATTGAAAACGCAATTTTTAAATAATCAATAATATGTTAAGCTACTCTGTAACAAAGTGCTAACGCTATTCCACAAAAAGTTTTGAAATTGCTATTGCCAACAAATTCTTTATAAAATATTAATATGCATCCATAGTTTTCTAGCCAAGTATCCCAACTTATCTCCATACTCCAGTTCATAATTAGATCACAAAGGTGGTCAAATATGATATTACCTGATCTCCCTATCGTGAATAAGATGATCGAAGACGACAATCAACTCTATACCCCTCAAAGACAAACTTCGACCGAGTTCGGCAAGCGCTTCTTCGTTTTGTCCTTCTCGTTGAGTACGTAGACGGATACGTCGTAAATTACGTGCATGAAGTACACAAAATTCACAAAAACGAACAAAATTCAATATCTGAAAATTGGTATTTATTAGATAAACAATTATACTTAATAATAAATAAAAGACTATTCGAATAAGTTTAAGCAATGCTTGAAGAAACAATTGAGAAATTTTGAACGATTTTTATTCAGCATTAAAAATGCTAAATTTTTAAACGGAAAATCGAATACAGAGGAAAAAAATAAATTGTTGAAATAAATACTTTTCGAAAAAGTTTTAAAAAAATTTTTACGAATTTTATGCTTTCGTTGTTTTCAATAGATTATCAAAGAAAACAGCAGAATATATTTTTAAAAAATTCAGAAGTTATCCGAAAAAACAATAAACAGAGATGTAGATGCTTGAGATGATTTGATGTTTTTTTTTTTTTGATAGAGTGCTAATAAATGAGACTCTTCAACCCATATTTTCTCCCCCTCCCCCAAAACCTACTTCGGAATTCGATAAGAGTCATTGAAAATATGGAAAAACAAAATTCAATTAAAATTTAAAAAAAAGCTCTAAAAAAATTAAACGAATTAGAGAAAGAAATAATGAAAACAAACTTGATGATGAGCAATTATATATGCATCCTCAACGTTAACTTCCAACAAAGAATCGTCCATACATTTCGCAAAAATTTTATCATATCCATGACCGGTCTAAAAATTTTCACTTATTAAAATTTATTAGAATTAAAATTTGCATATGCAAATTTCGCATCACTTTTTTAAGAAGTAATTTAATTTATATATAAATTAGGCAATCAAAAAATAAATAAATAAATAAAAATAAAATAGAAAATAAAGTTTGAGTGGAGTATATGGAATTGCAATCATTTAACTTAAAACATGTGGGTCATAAATTGAAGCTAAAGGACGTGCGTACCCCATATAGCGGTACGATGCCATCCAACAAACACCTTTCAAATAAATAAATAAATAAATAAATATTCATAAAGTTTTAAGTTGAACTGGAAAAAAATCAGAAAATAATCAAAATCTAAGAAATGCAGCAATAGTTTTAAAAAACTTTTAGAGACGAGGTGAAAATAAATAGAATAATGCGCAAATTTGAACCTATAATGTCTCAAGAAATATGAAATTTTTTTAGAAAAAAATAATGGAAGATTTATAAGTTATCAAATCTTACGGTGCCTTCTTTAATATGTCGCTGCTCTAAGGAATCAATCTTTAATTTCGCTTGTCCTTTCAACGTCTCAGCTCGTGCCATATATTTCGATATAGTGTTTTTGAGAGCATCCCTCTCTCGTAATGATGTTGCACCTAAATTATTCGCGAAATCAATTTACTAGGAAATCAGGACAGGTAAAGGTCAAATCAGATCGCTGGGAAAGTTGGACGGGTTAAAATATGCCTTTTTCTTTTCAATCACTCTTCTATCATCACTGACCTGAGAAAAGATGAAATTGCAGAGGGCAATAAGGAGCTTATCCTATCCGAGTGAGGTCACTCATCTAATATATTATCGTCTCGAACTCCCGTAATGTCTCAAATCTCTACAAGGACGTTGTTAGTTTTGAGAATATTTATGAATAAAAAAATAAGAAAAAATTTAAATGCAAACAAGTTTTTTAAAAGCCGGAAGTGCCACGAGGAAGCAATTCAACGTGAACTCTTGCTTCAACATGATCATCGCTTATTGACTGTAGTTATTTACGAAAGTGAAAAAAAAACATCGGATGGAAAATTTCAACAAATTGCTGACAGCCGGCTGATTGAAGAATAAAATTTGGATTCTGTCAAGCAATGTTTAGTAAGCGGAAATAAAGCAGGGTCAAAAAATGAGAACTTTTATGTTGTATTAGAACATTTTTCTGTAAATCTTTTGTGTTTGCGAAATTTTTCGTAGAAATCTTTACGAAAAATGAAAAAAAAATTTTTTTAATTTCTCTATCAAAATTCAAAAAAATAAAAAAGAGAAAATTTCCCTATCAACGAAAAATTATTTACAATCTTGCAGATAATAGATGAAAGTAAACAGCAAATTAAGAAAACGAAACCGAACAAGTCATCGCCTCCATGAGAATAGAGATGCCTTCAACGTACTTCGCAACCGCTTCCATTTTTTTGCCTTCTTTGTCGAGTTCCACCGCATCTCTTAATGGTAGCTTACTTCTCTCAACTACTGCTTGCATCCCCCTTTCCTAAAATTAATTTACGATTTATTCGTTCATTAAACGACAAACAAATTCCCAAGCGGAATTCACCCTTATAAAAATAACATGCACTATACAAAAAAGCAGCTTGATAAATATAAATGCAACATTTCAAGACAGCATCTTTGCTGATCCCACCTAAACAAATCTGATTTTCCCCTCCCCAAACCTCTATATCAAACCACCCCATCCCACCCACCCCTCCCCCCCCCCCCACTTTCCCTCTTATCCCCATCTAAAACGTATAGACTTTGAAAACTTGGGCACCTGAAATGAGGGGGTTACGCGGAACTAAAATTCACCAAGATGAAGTCTTCTTGTTTTCGTTTCGAGATCCGCTAAAAGAATTCAAAATGCATTTCTCGTTTTGCACCATAGCAACCAAACGGCGTAGAGGTTATTTAGAAGGATTGACATCAATAGCAATGCTACACGAACATAGCTTATTATGTCTACTATATACAATATTAGTATTATTTACGTGTGCAGAATTTCATATACCAAATCCATTAATTTCAAGGTACAACTTAATTAAATCAGGTTTTTTTGACGTCGAATTTATTGATTTTTCAATTGTTTTTGCGAAATTTAATTTTATATTTATGAAAGAATATTTCTTAGAGAGAGGAAATTTTATTGAAAAATTCATTGTGAAATTATTTCCGGAGTTATTAAAATTAGTCTTTAATTTGTGACAATTTTCATTTTCAATTATAATGTTGTCTAAAATATTTTCGTTTAATATATTAATTGTAATTATTTTAATCATTTTTATTCACAGCGTAAAAAATTTTCCTACTTTTTGAAATCATTGAAATTTATAAACCTTCCATAAAGATTTTGATCTACTTATTGAAAAAAAAAAAATTCCATCGATATAATCTCATTGCAATGCCATTAGCGTTAAAATGTTTTATTTCTTTTTTTTTTAAATGAATTTTTATTGTTTTATTAATGGATGAATCAATTTTAATAAATGGAAAACAGTCGAGTGTTTTCAGTTTTTTACTATTTCAATATAGTGGGAGCGTATTTATCATTCATAAGAAGTCTCTCTGAGGTCACATCAAATTCCGTTGTCGAAGGGATTTAATATTTAATTTCAGGTTTGATATTTCTCAAAAAAAATTTTTTTTTTCCAGATTTTCACCATTCAGTGTAATAGGAGGTTACTCACCATTCATAAAAACTATCTACGATGGTACATCAAAAGCATTATCGAAAGGATCGATTACAGTATCTGCATCAGCACCATCACCTATATCTACTCACTATTTTAGGTTTTTATTGTAAAATTTCCACTATATCCATTAAATTTTTCCAAATTTTTTCCTAAAATCACAATTTTTTCAATATTTTCTTCAAGTTGCGTTGAAAAAATCATCACTAAATTATGCAGTCGATGAATCGAAAGGCACCAAAAATTTTTGTGACTATTCGATAAATCTTGTATTGGATTATCTCACCTTAACAATTGATCAATTTTACCGATATACCGATATAAACTTGAAGTAATATACTTACGAGATAAAGAAACTTATTGCACGAATGGTATAGGTGATAATAAAATTAATGCTGATATTTCATATTTATATAAATTTTTAATAAAAACTCTCTAAAAGATCGTATTCAGTGCAATCTTTGGTATGAGTAGAGAATTGAGCATGCAAAAAAGCGTTTTATGCTTTTTTTCATTATTCTTGCAGCGCTTTTATATATATATATATATATATATATATATATATATATATATATATATATATATATATATATATATATATATATAGGAAGCTATCCTATCTATGAACAAGTAGTTTCCCGGCTTGTTGATGGTTAGGATAGCTTCCTTCTGAAGTCGGAATCTTCCAAAGAAATTCACCGGTGATTGAACTCAATGATTCCTTATGATAATTCAATTCGTACTTTAGCGATAACATTTCGGCTTATATTTGAAAGTCATAGATTAAGCTAGTTTAATAATAATTATTAACATAGGTATAGATAAGATGAAAAATTTCTGCAATAATTCAATCTCTCGCAAGTTTCATTCATTTAATCGAATCGAATTAATGGATTTATTATTTGCACTGGTCGAGTATCTCTGATAAAGAGTAATTGTATAACTTTTACCTTTGTAAATGCATAGGTGATCAGTACAGTTTTTTGCTTTGAATTACTATGAATTCAAATTTTAGTCACCAGATAGTATGTTTACAGAAGCAACATTTGTGCGCCATTGCCTGAGTTGTCGGCATATACATGTCACAGAACTCTCACGTCGACTTCACTTTGCCCTCATATGATCTCGTATGTGCAATAATTCCTTAATATTTCTGTTGTATTCCTATTCGATGGGTTGTTTGCTTTTTTTTCGCTTTCTTTGCCTTTGCTTTATTGATGTTCTTTATTTAAAAAATTTTCTATTATTGATGGTTAATAAACGATTCGTTTCAATTCAATTCAATTTAAGTTCGTTTCATATCGCTAATACCGCAGTAATTTACTATAATATTAGCTATGAAAATTTCATCAATCAAAATCACGATTGCAGCGTTTTAATTCAAATATTGCCTAATTATTTTTGAGCATTTAGGAATTTAGAAATTGTTCACTAATTACTTCGATTAATTACTATAAATAATATTTATGAAAGTATTTTAAATTATTTGAAAACAATAAATATTTTAATTAATTATAGGAACGAAACAATATGTATCACTTATGAAAATGAGGTGAGTGCAATACGCGATTTTTTGAGTTGCATTTTATTTTATTCTGTATTGAATTTGCAAATATTCGTTACTATTTTCAAAAAAAAACAAAACGTTTCTATTCGTTATCACTAAATTTACGGTTATCGACAACAATAAGCATTTAGCTCCATCTAATTTTCTATTAATTTCAAAAAGCGTTGATTGAATGATGAAATATTAATTGTATTAATTCTTATTTTGAATCTTTTGTTTTCTGAAATGTGCACACCTACTTTATTGAGATTTTTTAAAATTCATTCATTTAATTTTTAAAATAAAATGCAAATTTGACAAAAAATGTTGACTAAATCTAAAATTTATTTATCAAAATTTTTAAATAATAAAGTTTCAAAAAATTAAAACAACTTAATAAAAAATCTTTCCATGAATCTTTAACAACGTTGTGCTTTTTTTCCCTCTCTTTCCATCATATTCTCTAATCGATGATAACTCAACATTATAGTGCATTAACTTATCTTACAATTTTATTGTAAATTTTTATCATTTATTTTCAAATAATTTTGTAAATCGCCTTCTTAGTAAGTTCTAAAATTATTTGTTTGCAGTCGGAAGTTTCAATTTTCTTCGCTGTTATAGGATAATGATACACAAATTTTAATTGATTCGGCAGTGCATGAGCGTAATCGCTCTCAATATCGTATCGGTGACGAACTAATTGCAAATGGTTTGCTTCGATTGTATTCACCTGGTTTGTTCGTTGATTATTTACCTCATAAATGCATCTAATTAAATTACATATGGGTATTTAAAAAGGATATTATTAAGGTTGCATAAGTTGGAATTTAGTAGGCTGACATGACGAGCATTATTTGCATACGTTTAATAATTCCATCATAGGTGATTCGATGCATATTTCATGGTGAAATTAACTCCAGTTGTGTGCCACTTTTGATGCATAAATTATCCATTGAAGCATTGATGAAACATTTAGAATTCAACAAATAATAAAAAAAAATTTTAATAAATTTTCTTTTTTGGAACGAAAAAATTTACAAACTTATAAATATAACTTTTATTAATTATGAAATGATTCATAGTAATTAGTGTTGATTGTTGTTTTCTAACATTAAAAAAATATTACATCGCAATGAGGAAAAAAAATTTTAATATTAATTTAAAAAAATGCTAATCATTCAAGATTATGAAAATTGTTTTCATTGAATGAGAAATAAAAAGTTGATTTGAGTTGCTTAGTCGATCCACTTTTTGGCTAATGAAATCATCTGCTAAAAAATATTTCTAGAAATTTTTTTTTCATTCACCAATTGAGATAACGCATAATTTTTTGCTTATTTTTTTATGAGAAAAGTGATACTAACCTACAACAATCTTACGTTATAGTATTTGACGATAGTTCATTTATCATAAATTAGAGAGATTTTTTTTTTAAAAAACATTTTAAATTCTCAATAATTTTTTGAAATTTTAAAATCCTAAACGCCTCAATGATCATCAAATTAAATGTTTTAATTTCTCTTTCATTGAATGAGATATTATTTATTTATTGTTTTTTTAATCATTATTTTTAAGAATTTTCAGTGAATTTTAATATTTAGGAATTGATGGTTTATGTTCTCGTTTCCCTACTATACCGTTGAAATTCGGTTTCAATATTACAGTCCATTGTTTATGGCCAATGCCAAACACGAAGGTCAGTTAGATGGTGATATTTGATTTGTTTATCATTTTTGTTTCACTTGCTTCAATTGTTAGAATTGCCACATTTCACTTAATTCATGTAATCATTTGCAAACCTTACTCAACAAAGCTGCAGAAAAAAAAACACCTATGAGAAAATACAGATTACAGTAAGCAGGAAGCCGGTTGCCTATATAAAGATACTGTTCCTTATGACCTATTTAGGGGTACACAAATGACAGTATTTTTATAAGTGCACATAATAGAATCCGACCTTTTCGACGATAATAACAGGTCAATGAGATGGCAACTTATAGGGTTTTTCGTTTTGAAGTAATCGATCAAAGATCAATTTTAAATAAAATAGCCGAAAGAATCACAAAAAATTGCACATTATAGGAATGTGATCCGATACAAATCAAAGATCACCTGCTTAAACATACCACCGCTGAAACAATTTGCGACCCGGAAGGAGATAATTGTTATACTCCAATCCTAATGTAAGTGAAAGTTCATTTTTTTAAATGATATTTGTTAAAAATTTCATAGAATTTTAAAATTTTCAAATTAATTTGCTGCGTACATCTCCATTGGCCATATACAACATAAATTAAGCTTTTATCTTTACCTTAATCGAAAATCTTTTTACGCAATTTTTTTCTTATAAGTGACAACCTTGTATCTGTACGTATCTGTTCGTCTATCTATGCAGTAATCTCGGCAAAATAAACAATAAAATTATGTAACGGAATTTGATGAGATAAGATAAACCATTATTATCCATTCCACTATTGTCTTTTACAGTGATAAATTTAATTGTAATATAGTAATTTCTCATGTAAAGTTGCCATAGAATTTGCATAGATTTATTATCGACCGTAATAATGCGGCCAACTCAAAGAAAAAAATTCTGAGAATTTTATAGAAAAGTTACGAAGGGGATCGGTTAGCTAAATTATAGGGAAATTATTATCTCTATTTTATTATTTGTTGATAATTAATGAAAGCGGTTGTTCAATTGAGTAGAATGCAAAAACGCATATCATATAAGTTGTTTCATTTATTTATTTAAATTCGGATTTTATGAACTAACTCTTCCATTAAATAAAATAATAAATAATATCTCTAAAAAGATATCATTTTTTTTTTTTTTTATTGTATAGTATTTTTAGTGATGATCGAAATGCGACTACTCGAAACGATGAATATACGAATATTTTCATGGTGAATATCGTTGTTGTCGCTCAACAAGGCATAATTATTGGTGTTAAAATAAGGTTGGAGCAAGTTTCATTGAAATATATCCATATATTTCATATCTCATCTATTCGTTAATGATTTCCTTACTGATAAAATATTGACAAAGTTGTTGATAAAAACATCAAGTTTTTCCTTTTCATAATTCATCCTGTCCAGCGAAATATTTGATGTTGATGATCGTTGTTCTTTGAATAGAAGAGGATAGAACAATCCCAGGAAATATTAAAATACATACGAAATACATTCACTGAATCGTATTCATTAGTATACTGGAGTACATGACAGCCGGTTATTTTAGATAACATCTGTAAATTTCCTTTTATATAGAAATGTACAGGTAGATTAAAAAATAATTCTTCGGTGGATTAAACTGTAATATTGATTAATGAAAGCATTGTAGGTTCGATTCAGCAGAAACTCATAGAGGTGAATGTTTTCTAACGAGTGATGTCTCTTTTGTTGAGCTAACGCCGTCGTCGAGAACAGCGAGGAGACGACTTTCACGGTAAATCTCTATTTCCTATTGCTATCGGTTCTTTTTTGTTATAAATCCTCATAACCAGCCCAACACCTTTTTTTTGAGGATGCATTCCATAACTGACTTCAATCGTATAACTTCTTGAAAATAGTACTACCATCCCGTTGAAAAGATTAGGGGGATAGGCCTATCCCATCCCAATCCGTCAAATGCACGAATACTCCAAAAATTTCATTGCAAATACACGAAAATAAAGATGTTTCTATTTATTTTTTAAGTTTCATAAAACAATCTTCAAACTTCTCAATATTCTGTGCTTCCTAAAAATTTCTTTAAATAAACTTAATTGCTTAAGTAAACTTATTTAATTCATTGCAGATTTGACGTGAGTGAACGACGTTTGCGATGTCCATCAGAGGTGACATGTTTGAAAGAATTTGGTTATTTTTTAACATTACTTGATTACTTCTCATCAACTGCACAATTCATCATATTGTTCCCTCTCTTATTTATTGTAGTTGTCTTCCTTTCATTTTATTATATGTTTTGAATAAAAATTAAATTTTTCTTTAATTTAGTTCGAGTTGTATCGTATTGTTATTCCATTAGAATAGAATCTCAAAGGAACTTTTTTTTTAATTTAGAAAATGTTATTTGAAAAAAAAACACTCAAAATTTCCTCAGTACTCCAATAATTCCGTAAATTTTCAATCTTTCACAGTAGTTTAATAAAATTTTATTAAAATTATATTGAAAATTATATCTTTTTCATATCAAAATTGGAATTATAAGAAATTTTTCATATTTTTATACTAAATTTTTATTAAAATTTCAAAATTTCCTAATACTTCCTCTTGTATAATAAGGGAGAATAAATATGAGAATATCGATTTATTCGAATATGGAATACAATATCTTTTAATTAAAATGTAATCACAACGGAAATATAAAATTTGATATTTATAGAATTGAATTTAAATGTCTCAAATTTAATTTTAGAAAATAATAAGCAATCTCAAATTTATCACTTTCGAATAAAAAATTTCTTAATTGTGATCTATTATTGAGATCAATAAAAAATAGTGGCAAAGAGCAACAATGCTAACAGCAATAGATAAAATGCCTCTGAAATAACAATTTTTTTCATTCGCATAAATAAATAAATAAACGAAATTTAGAGCAAAATAAAATCCATACTTGCGAAGAAAAATAATGGAACCAATGAAACCAATAAGATCGAAAAAGAGCAAAAGGAAATATAATACTGTATATGCAAATTCACCGTCATGAAAATTACCATAAACCACGCATTTCACCTTTCCGCCTCTACTTTAATTTCCTTTCCTGGAGATAGGAGTCCGCATAATCCTCTATCAAGCACAAACTCCTCTTTGGTGAGACCTTTTGGTGCGAATTCCCTCCCCCCCCCCCCCCTCCCCCTTGAACAATTTCATATCCCTCCCCCTCCAAAAAAAACGAAATATTACATTTAAAGCGATTAAATTCGATGGTTTACGTAATATTTCATTTCAAATGCTAAAGAAAATAAACGCGAATGGATAATTCAATGAAAATCATTGATGAAAATACGTACGAATAAAACTAAACAAATAATATGAAATAACAGAGAAAATAATAGATCATTTAGTGATGTGGAATTTCAAAAAAAAAAGAAATTATAACCATGAGAAGTACAGGTATGGAATATAAGACAGAGGTAGAGATAGGTAAACAGAGAAAATTCAAAGGTAGATAAGCAGAGAAAACTATCGTCATATATGACAAGTGAACGGATTGAGATTAAAGGAAATAAATATAAGCAGCTGCAGATAGAAGAAATTTATCAATACGTCAATACTATTACAAATACCTCTTTCACCTGTTCCTTTTATCGCTTTTCGTTCCTTTTTCTGTGTGGGATGTATCGCCGCCATGTTACGCCCTCTATGAAATGCCCCCATCATTCGAATAAAATTACGACCAATGTCATCTTCACCCATTCATCAATCACTATTGAAATCCCCATACTCTTGTCGTTATAAATATAGCTCATTTAGTAGTAATCAGATATTAGTCTGTTGTCTGTTCTTTCTCTCTTTCATTTAACCGCCCCCCCCCCTCCCTCCCTACCACCCCACCTTTTTGAATAAAAAATTGGAGCATGCATCCTGAAGACCTAATACTATCATTTATAATCAGCGCTTTTTATTTACCCCAATCGCTGGACATATATCTTTGTTGAGACAATCGGAGCATTTCGGAAGCACTGGAAGACATCTTTGTTGACCAAATCCAACCAAAAGCTTATTGAGTTCAGCCCAATGTTCCTTTGGAATTAATGCCTCAAGGGCAATGCGTGTCTGTTCTGGTGTCGATGTCTTCACCTTAAAAAAGTTTTTTTCATCATTCATTGATTGGTTCAAATGACAATAATAAACTATAAAAGTAAGTAACTAACGATGGTTCCTTTAAATAACAAAGATACTGCGGGCGTATAACTTAAATATTAGCATAAATTATCCGCATGGTAGAAAAAAAACCTTTTTGATTTATATCTATTAATATCGGTTTAAACCGTAACCGTTAAAGTATGCCTTGGACCTAAACATAGCTATAGTTAGAGACATACCACCACATCTAAACAAATCCTTGCTATTCTATCTGTTAATGTTTAACACGCTAAGAGATATGAGCATCTTCCTGCTGCTGGCATGAAAGAATTCAAAACAACCGATCGGTTTGTAAAACCCTACTAAAATGGATAAGCTGCTCAGCCTAGATGCCTGAAAGGCTGGGGTTCGGTCCTTGTGCCTATTGAACTGCTTGATTATGGTCTTCGTCGTTTCTCGGTGCTTTTCGCCCCCCTATCTTTCCTTTCATAAGATGCAATCGTTGAATATAACTAAACTATGATTTTACAAAAATTTCCCAGTAAATAATAAAATATGAAAACAATGTAGCAGGAATTTATTGTTTAAAGATATAGGAATCGAGGATCTGGGCAAAAATTACTGTCAACAGAAATAAGCGATCAAAGATCGAGCAAAGGTGCATGAACTCAATCCATCGAAAGCTAATTTGCTGGGAAAAACTACCTGTAGCCTAATGGCACACCTGAATTGTTTGCTTATATATGTGTATCCCACTCAATACAACATCGGCAGAAACTATCATCTATTTTATTTTATTATACAATGAAGAAAACATCCTATCACTTCGAATCGAATATATGAATCTTTTATTTTCAAATTTTAGACGACGAAGTCTTATACAAAAATGTTTTCAATACCTCATAAATCAAACTATACTACTGCCTTATCTAATGTACTAAAAAATACTATAATATAATTTTAAAAACCAAAATAGATAGATAAGAGAGAATAATAACAGTTTGAGATTCTTTCCGAAATGATACAATAGTAAGGAACATTCAATTTAAAGGTGCAAATCGCTTTTAAACTATTCTACAATTTGGAAATATTTCATTATTTCAGGTTATTCTATTTTGACCTGTTTTATTATTTCAGGTTATTCTATTTTGACCTGTTTTATTATTTCAGGTTATTCTATTTTGACCTGTTTTATTATTTCAGGTTATTCAATGATGTTAAATTATTTCGTTAATTTGAATTACCAATTTTTAAGTGGATAAACGAATATGAAAATCTATGCCATAGGCCATGTTTCATATGAGGGAATATAAATCAATAAATGCATAGGCCATTATTTAAGAAAGTGCACAGAAGTGCGGCATAGAACAACAACATTAAATATAATGTTGCTAAAATTGCAATGCATGAATAATGCATTAAATTACAATATACAATATCGTATTACAACTTAAGGGCATATCACATGAAAAGTTTAGAAAAATCCGTTATAAAAACACCAGTCATCCTTATATTAAAAGCCCAAATTTCTATATTCACAAGTTTCAAAAAAAAAAGCTTTTCCAATTAAATTAAAGTTTGTATTTAAAAATACTTACCCAACCAAGTCTATTTGTAATACGATGAATATGAGTGTCTACACCTAAGCCTTCAATTCTGCCCCAAGCGTGTTGCATTGCGAGATGAGCCATTTTGGGTCCGACTCCGGGAAGGGATTGAAGATCTTCGATCGTATTCGGAATATCACCTCCATATTGATTTAGCACAATATCCGCCACCTTCTTTAAGTAAACTGCTTTTCGCTGAAACGTTTCAACGATCTTCCCTCAAAAATAATCGTAAATTCAAGAAAGTGTGCATAAAAAATAATGAATGCAACAACATCTTTTAAAAAATTAAATTTTAGATGTCTTTATTTTTTTTGTATAGATTTAATAAAATAAATTTGACTCCTATAAAATACGACTAAAATTTTTAATATAATAATTGAAAAAAAAAGAATATGGAAAAGCTATTTCTTTAATTTAAATATGTTTATTTAACTTAAATAAACATTCTCATTTCTTAGAAACACAACGATGCAGCAAAAAAAAAAAAAAAAACAATAATCGGTATAGTGAAAGGGGCGAATTACCAGCGATAAGAATAAAATTAAACAACAATTGCTTACCTTATAAAATCCGACAGGTACGAGAAGATCCTGAAGCTCAAGCTCACTCATTCCGATGATATCTTCAACTGTGCATCCTCGACTCCTCAATCTCTGCAATAGAAAATTCAATAGTTTAAATAAAACGAAAAAAAAAAACATAAAAACAAATTTAGTTCACTAGATTATCTTCATCGATAAGAGGCAAGTATAAAAGATTTTTTTTAATTGTATTTAACTTGCAAGTTTTGAGGATTTTCGTATATAATACCTAAGGACATTTGTTAAAAATTGAATATGATCGGAACGCCAATTCTAGTGATGAGTCAACTTGAAATGATTTTCGAATGGAATACCAAAAACCCTTCTGAAAAATTTAATGTAATAAAAAAGAATACAGCAAAGATATTTCTTTAATTTAAATATATATTTAATTTAAATACGTATTCTATAGTGTTGCATCGATTCCCTTTTGGAAATACTCTAGCATACAGGTGAGAAGAGAGGCAGATTTATTTATTTATTTATTTATTTATTTATTTATCTTTTTTTGAAGGCATATATTCGGAAAATTTCCACCGAAATTAGTTACCTGCATCGCTGCAGCAGTGACTTGATCTTTAGTTTGACTCGATAACATTAATGAAACGAGAATTTGAAATCGATAAACCTAAATAATTAAATATTAAAAAAAAAAAAGAAACTATGAAATGAAACGATGAAACGTGATGAACATCATAAATATTCGAACCAAGAAGTACCGAATGAGATAATTGTGAATAATGAAAGTAAATTCAAAAAATTTCTCCTTAGTCATAATATGAAGTTCATAAATGATGCTCTACGTTGCAAAAAATTTCACTCCTTAACACCGTCCCATTTTATGATACTATACTCAAATATGGTCGATATATGTGAAAAAGGATAGTGAGATAATTGAGAAAATTCAACGATGCTTCCATAAGGCGGCTTTTAGAAAAGCATTTCGTGGATCACTGCAGCCTAGTTATGAGTGGTGGATCCTTATTTCTCATTTAAAACCTCTATGATATCGTAGAACTTAGTTCGATTTCCAATTATATTTCAAGATCGTTGAAGATTTTTTAGGAATTCCGTTCGAAAGTTTTTTTTATAAAGTTTGCACTATATTTGATGCTACACCCCCTTCAAATTGAAGGAAAGTCAGCGAATCGAATCGATGTGCTCAATTCATTTGCTTCCCGTGTTGTTCCCCTATGGAAATCCTCGCCGTATCACGTGGTCACGGCTGGCAATTTGTCGTGTTTTATATGGTTCTGTGCGATCCGGTTGTGATATCCCCTATTCGTCGGTTTTAACCATAATTTTACCTGCATTATTTGGCGTATATTCAAATCTGCATTCCCATATATCTCAATTCCTCGTAATCCTTGCCGTTCCTTTTTCGAGGGGGAGGGGAGGGAAGAAGAGTTTAAACGCATCGTTGAGTGCCTATTTACTGTTAATCTCTAACTATTGTTCCTGTTGTTTTTTTCTGTTGTTTTTTTTTTTGTGTGTATTTTATTTTATCGGATGTGTTAGTTTATTACAAAACAAAGATGGTTTTTTAATTGTTTCTTGTATCTATAGATATATAAACCTATCGACGGTGATATAACTTTGATAGATGCACATATCTAAACATAAGAATTTCAAAAATCGCTTAGAACTCTTGTAAATAGTCACCCCTTCATAACACAACTCTGAACTTATACCTACTTAGTGGCGGTGATGAAGTATGAGTTGTCGATTCTAATCTCAACATTGATCCGATCTAACTGAAAACTTGAGGTAACAAACCTGAGGTGAGGCAAGTACATCTCCAAGCATATGACAGCCCATTGTATCAACTGGTGCATCCTTGGAGTCTCGCATCTGTTGCAACCTCTCGAGATGTCGTTCCCAAAGAGGTCTTTCATCGTCACCTTCTTTCATCGCATTTCCTGTCTTCTTCATTTTCGACGAACATGATGGTTGGCGGTCGTTTTTAACATCATTTGTCTCATATTCTATTTTGATAGCTTTTCCACGTCGTTTCATCCCTTTCGCTAACCAATGAGCACTTCTTCGTAATAAAGCCACTTCAACTCTTAATGGTAAAACATTAAATAAACATCAACAAAGACCATCGACCTATTTGCCTGAGGTAGAGGAGAATGCCTACCTTTCAACGTTATGAATCCTCACTAAACTTCCTAGTGATATATTTTTGAAGGATGTAGATATTGCATTCGGTGCAACGAGTGCATTTACAAATTGAACGGCAAAGATGACGCCAGCCGGCTATTTAAAAATTGAAAAGTGAACGCAAATCGACTCTCACGGATTGTCATGCGCAATACGGTGGCGACAGCTATTGAAACCAAAGCTAAACGCTAACCGATTCGAGTGTCACCTTCTAAAACGAAGACAATCAAGGGATGATAATTTTGTTATATATTGAAATGTAAGCAGCGACATTATCATTGGGATTATTCACATCTGCCCGGGATTATTTTTTATTATTCACATCCGTATTTTTTATTATTCACATCCGCCCGACATCTGGGAATATCGAGGCGAGTAGATTGGATTAAATTCGAACGAATGGATTTAAGGGCGAGAAGGATGGAGACCAATGGAAATGCGAATAATAATGTCGGTACTTACATTTCAATATATCGCAAAGTTACCATCTCCTCGATCGTCTACGTTTTCGAAGGTGGCACTCGAATCGGTTAGCGTTCAGCTTTGATTTCAATAGCTGTCGCCGCCGTATTGCGCATGACAATCCATGAGAGTCGATTTGCGTTCACTTTCCAATTTTTGAATAGCCGGCTGGCGTCAACGTCTGTACCGTTTTCTCCATTCGACTTGTGCAAGTACTCGTTGAACCGGATGCAACGGTAGACTCCCGAATTTTAAAATTTACCCATATGAAAACTTGGTGATCATCAGGGATCTTTTTGTTGAACGATTACCACCTCTATTTCGTAATGACATTGGATTTTTCAAGTAGACCCCCCTCCCCCTCCCCCCCAACTATGGTGCTTACTTACGGAAAGAGTTTTTCAACTTCAACATTTTTATAAACGGAATGAAAATCGAAATAACGCAGACTATGGCTTTATCACTATCAAAGGCTTGCCAAGTCTCGAAAAATTCGTTCAACAAACACCACAAATTTTCCAATGTGAAACTTTACAGCACTATATCCTCCGATGTGTCGATTGTCGGTTTTTATGTCGATGAAGAAATATCGAGTGAAAGAAACGTTTAACAGCTATCAATAGTTCAGATCTTTGAGGTAAGATAAGCTATTAAACCTTTATTTAATAGAGTAGTAGTACGCAGTAAATGTTTAGGATGATGAAAGCTATTTGTTTTGTTTATTTTCCTTCCGGAAGGACCGTTCGCTCTTTAGAAGGACGTGCACTTAACAGGTATGAAGTGGGATTGCACTCCAAATTAGAGGATGCAATTGGGATGATGGAACCATGTTCTTAATAAGTAAAATAAGATCCTGCACCCTTGTGGTCGAAGTCTACACCGTAATCGGGCATAGATAGATCCGTCTTCCTTACATAGTTTTCAAGTAGGTGTCATACATAGGTGGAGCAAGCAGTTAACGGTAAAAATAACGACTCTGAGATAACGCGAGGCAATAAATTTCTACTTATCTATTACGTTGCTATTGTTGAATTCTATATGCGTTTAATTGAGATGGGAAATATTTACCTGTATAGGAAAGAAGCGTTGATGACATTTCAGGATTTAGTGCTGATCGCTCTCATCGTTATGGCGGCAGCCTATGCAGCAGCGTTGTCGTCATACGAGAATAAAGGCATATTAGGACTTCCCGAGGTTTGTTTTTGAATTCGTCTCGTTGGAATAGGAATATGAGATAAGTGGAGAGAACAACTTGAGTGAATCACCTTGCAGTGATCAACTAAACCTGCTCACTACCGTGTTTGATCTCATTCCAGTATACACTGAACAAGGAAAAACTGGTAAAAATTTTGAAGAAAAATCAAAAAATATGAGTTAAGAAGAACGTGAAAATGGTATATTTACCGCATCGTCAGCGGATGTCGAATTATAGCACGCGAGTGAGGCAATAGTATTGTTCTAGTAAAGTGCTTTCAAAAGTAGCTGATCAAGTTGTGACTGTGCTGAGTTGTATACGTGGTGTTATCTTGCGTGTTAATTTTGCTTTTAATTAGCGTTAAATCCGCAGATTTGCCGGAAAATAGAATAAACTTGAGATCACTTAAGGGCCGATGAGTCGATCCAAAAGACTTGAGGCTTTAAATTTAAGAACAGTAATATTGTTTACTAAAGTTCACAACCTGAGGTTGAAGCTTGACCTATGGTTTATGCTAATTTTATTAAATTATTTGCAGTATATCGATAGCAGTGAAGATTTGCATATGAAAGTACGCACTCTTGCTTGTTGGATTCGTGCAAGTAGGTGTTGTGTGATGCACACAGGTGCCGGGATCAGTACATCGGCGGGCATTCCAGACTTTCGTGGACCAAACGGTGTTTGGACTCTCGAGGCAAGGAATGAAAAGGCAGAAAGTGTTGATTTCACTACAGCACAGCCAACTTATACACATTTCTCGATCAATGCACTAGAAAAACATAATATAGTCAAGTTGGTTTTTTTTTTGAGATTTTAAATAAACTTTTTTTTATCACTGATAAAGGTGAATAGATTGCAAATAAAGTTTCCTTATCACTAATGGAGATGAAAGGTTAAAGGGAATCTGTACGGCACGATACAGTGGTAATGACTTGTGACAAAACCGAAAGTAAAACTTGATAGTTATCAATGAGAACAGAGCTTTAGGGTGCAATAGGAAGACTATGCACTTATATACTTGGGATATTATGGGAATTAATTAAACTAAACTGTAGACATAGTTTTTTTATTGTTTTATCAGCACAAAATTTATGAAATTTTATTTTATTTTATATTATTACGAAGTTCAGCATAATTTAGTAATAAATAGTGAATACAGTGTGAATATTTAGCAAATTATATATTTATTTAAAGTGGTTCTTAAGAAAGCGGTTCGATTTATAATTTAAAAAAAATTTTTTTTTTTGCGATCTCCACTCACATTACTTCAATTCAGAGCCTCAAAGGTCATTCATTTAAGTGTTTTAGATTTGTTGTATCGCAAAACGTTGATGGTCTTCATGTACGATCGGGCTTTCCATTGAATCGTCTCGCCGAACTACACGGAAATGTTTTTGTGGAGATGTGCGACAAATGCCACAGGTAACTCACTCATGTCCTCAAGAGACAGGTGTGATCTCGTGCTAGAACTCGAGCAAATTGATTTCTTAAAATTTAGCAACCATTGTCACAGATTGCGATATATATATATATATATATATATATATATATATATATATATATATATATATATATATATATATATATATATATATATATATTGTGTACCAGTTATGCATCGCCCGATCCCACTATTTTGCATATACCTGCGTTATCCAATATTACTTCTGTTTCGCATATCTGTATTCTCCAACATTACTTGTGTTAGTCTTGCATTATTTTAATGGAATAATCTATAAGTGATTTTAGGAAATACTATCGCAATGTATTGGTGGGAAGCGTTGGCTTTAAGTTGACTGGTAAACGTTGTGAAGGAACGATACATGGTCGACCATGCCGTGGTGGTAGATTACGAGATATGTGTCTTGATTGGGAGGATGCTTTGCCTGATGAAGATTTAAAAATGGCCAATATTTTCTCGAAGTATTTTTCTTTTTCTTCTATTTTTCAACTTTGTTTCATTAATTTTTCCAGGTCTTTCTGAAAATTCAACAAATTTATTATCTCATTTAATGTTAAAGATATTATCTTATCATACATCCGAGCTGATTCATATCCGACGGTATGTTTGAAATCATGCAAAAATGTATGAAAGGAGAGGGCAGGATAAACATTGGAAAGAGGGGAGAGGTTAAAATTGCTCAAAAAAGACCTCTCAAGAAGGAAAACTGATTCAATTAGACTTTGCATCGACTGCAGATACTGTAGAACGCTGTCAATGGTGCAGTCGTTAGGGATTGTTGCATATCACCAAAGAAACGATAACGCAATTCGTTCACTTACTGAAAGATACTGTGGAAAAGCAACACGAGATGTAGCTATGGAAAAGCAAAACGAGATATAGCTACCGATTGATTTTATCGCTTGTTTTTTTACCAGTTGTTTTTTTTTTGCTTGGTATATACCTCGAAGGTTAAATTGTTAGGTAATAGCTTAATCAAAGGTTTAATTTTCTAGGGCGGCTGATCTGAGTGTATGTTTGGGTACAACGCTGCAGATTCAACCATCTGGCGATCTACCACTTTTAGCGAGGAAAAACGGTGGAAGGCTAGTCACTGTGAATCTTCAACATACGAAACATGTTAGTAATCATTGGTTTATTCTTTATTTAGTTATTGTTGTTATATTTCATCGATTATTGTTATCTTGGTGTGTATGTTGGTTTATATGGTGATCAGATATCATGGTGGAAACCTGGAAACCTTTGTTCCGGATGCAACGGGAATGTAGTTCCGGAAAGGTTACCTTGCATAAGGGGATTGAAAATGGATGAAGGTGATTTTCCTCTTCGCAGTCGTTTGATCTATTTGCTAATCTTTAGTTTTATTTCTTAATTTCGATACTTTTTATCTTACAGGTTTCTCAGAAAAGTTCATGACTAAATATCAAGAAAAAATATAATTTTGTAGATATCAATGAAAAACGGCTTATAGAAATTTGTATAACATTTATGAAGTAAGAGATTGTTGATTAGTGATCTATGATCTGAAGCGATCTGCTGGTGGTGGATTTGAATCGAATATTTCCAAAAAAGGTTATATAAGATATTAAAAAAGCTCGAATCCAAGTTCATCTCGAAATCAGACAGTTTACATGGGTTGTGCCTTGCTAGTTAACCGTAACTGGACTGGAATTGCTAGGAATCATTTGTTTCATAAAATTGGTGTGAAGGAGGTGGAATATAAAATGAGAATAGAAGGTTTTTCATAGTCTATTGCTAGTGACCTATGATTTTCATGAATATCATTTTGTTTGTTGGGATGAGGGTATTTATGGTGCGTTATTCAACCCATATCAAGTATCAGCACATCCATGTCCTCCTCTAGCCTTCCAATGATAGAAATAAGGATTCCTTACGAGGACCCTACGGAAGTGTGGCCAGTAATGCAAGAGGATGCAACAATGTGACATTTGAAATATGCAAATTAGTAATAATATTGATGGCATTGTAGCACTCTGTTCCTTACCAAAAACACTGTTTTGTTTGCTGACTGCTGAGGGGGTCTTCGAAAGGAAGAAAGAAATTTTTCGAGTATTTCGATGACGTCATTGCCTATAATTCTGTTAATTTGCATATCTAATGACTAAGTTTTTAGCACGATAAGACAGACTTGGTTATTAACAGTCGGGTGGATGACGTGATGCGAATGTTGATGGATGAGTTGGGCATTGATATAGAAGAAGGTATGACAAAGGAATCTATACCTGTTGTTAAATCCATACATCCACTGGAGACATTCAGGAAGAGACGACTCTTGACCAGGAATCTGTGAGTTAATGTTTTGCTCTCTTTCTTAGGGCTGAATGATTCCCAATTTCAGTCTTTAATTGCAGTTTTCGTTGCTATTTTTAAGTTCTTTCTGACCGAAATTACGTTATTTGTTTATTTATTTAAAAAAAATTTTTTTTTCAACATCTAAAATTGAGAATACCCGCAAAAATATTTGAGCACTAATAGCAAAAGAAAAAAGCAGTATAAACAATTTATAAATAAATAAACAAAAATTAAATAAATAAATAACATTTGTTGATGTATTGTATGTGTGAAATTACTATCTGTATAAATTGAATCTCTTTCATTCCTGTCAGAATTACAATTTTATCACCTTTGTCGGAACTGTCCTCGTGTCCTTATCCTGTCCTCGTGTCCTTATCCTGTCCTCGTGTCCTTATCCTGTCCTCGTGTCCTTATCCTGTCCTGTTATCTTTATCCTCCAGTTGCGCAGATCCATTCTTCTCTATTCATTCCGCACTCGAGCATGAGCAATAAAATGATACGCCGGCTTATATAAGTGAAATCATGGTGTGATTTGCCGATGGTTGCTGATGTTTTCATCGTTAGGATACCCTTTCTTCATCAGCAACAAGTATTATTCCACCCAACAACGTTTCTTTACTCCTTGCAGTCCCCGGAACTGAATAATTGCACAATATTTATAGATTTTATATGTATTATCGTTGACAATTGTTTAATATTTAGGCAGCATTTATTTCGACATTTTTCAATTTTCAAATGAAAATATTTAATCGTTTTGTTTTAATGTCGAATGCACCATCTATTAATTGTTAGAATAAACGTTGAATAATTGCTGTCCCATTGCGATGCGCCATTCAACTCTTAAACAGCCCCCTCCTTTCATTATGGTTTTTGTGTTGTATTGTTCGGATCGTTCTGATGGACCGATGTCTTGACGACATCTCGGTCTTTTTTGCGCATGGTATGCTTAAC
Organism: Baylisascaris procyonis; assembly: GCA_037389465.1. Lineage (NCBI taxonomy): Eukaryota > Metazoa > Nematoda > Chromadorea > Rhabditida > Ascarididae > Baylisascaris > Baylisascaris procyonis. The sequence goes on from JAZARR010000110.1 coordinate 658,554, forward strand.
TACGAGGTGCTGTATCTTTTTAGAAGTCTAAACTGGACTCATTCCCACCGCTTTATTAAATTACTGGCATCGTCCATTTTTGGTTCTGAGTAACGTGTGAGTATATCTGTTGATTGAGTTCATTCGAAAGATCTCTTTTTCGTACGTATTTGGGAAAAGTGATGGAGAGGAAGACATTTGAAGATAACAAAGACAAACATTTAGGCGACGAAATTAAAGTCTTTTCTATATCGGGTAAGGTACTAGACAAGTAATAGTCTATGAATGAAAATCATATGCGCCCATAAGCAACCTAAATTGATCTTATTTTCGTTACTTAGGCTATATTCATTGTCACGCTGTTAGTTTTAAGTGTTTCAATAAGAATTTTATGGCGGTCAGATAATTACTGCAGAGCAGAACATCCTTTGCTTTGTTTATAAATTTTTACTATGAATTAGTTAAAGGTACTTAATAAAACTATTCAACCTTATCGGGTTATGACCATCGTTGTTGAACACTTTTATTTATTTGGAATTGAATACTATATTGCGGTTACTGTTGTTATTGTAATGTCTTTTATGGTAATAACACCTCAAAAAACACTTTGATCAGTAAGAAGGAGTGGTGATGTGGATAGTGGTCACTATGGTCACCTCATCGCGAAAAAGTTATCTAATATCCAATCCAACAAGAGGGTAGGAATGATGCGGTCACCTGATCGGTAATGTAGGTAAATCGTCGATGTCGATATTTTATTATACAGTTAAATATTAAGTTAAACAATTAAGTAACAGCCGTGCCGCAAAACCTTGCAAAATAAGAATCGTCGAGTAGATAAACATTAATCAAGAAGCTACCATTGCAAAGATTTAGAATAAGGTCCCATTCTTCCAAAACATCCTGTATATCCTGGATTTTTCCTATCCTCAAAAAGCTCATGAATATCACTGCAGAGTTTATTAGACAATTAGAAGGATAAAAGCGATATGAAATTATAAAACTATTACATCACAATATAGTCGTCACCGTATATAACAAAACATAAAGCAAGGAAAGCGATATGGAAAAGCAGCAAGAAACAGGAATGTGTAATTGATGAGAATGTAAACGATTCGATTAATACCCCTCCTCATAGACCACCGTTGTACGCGTAATCGGCCTTATTATGCATTATGAGACGATCTTCCACAAAGTAAAAGCTGTCCGATCGAGTCTCATATGGACATGAGATCATTTCGTTGACTGCAATCGATTGCTCTTTCATATATGAGGAAATTATAGAGAAATCAAAAGGTATAAGCAAATAAAAAACATAAACAACAGTAAGAACTCGACTATCGGTGTATCTCACCTCTAAATATGAATAATACTCCAACAACCTATGGTTAAATTCTTTTACCACCTTAAATGCCAAAATAATATACCCGTTTTGATCACATCCGAAATGGCTAAAGGTTCTAAACTATTGCCAATATTTCTGTAATCGCAGATGATCATGGCGTTTCTATCGCAATATTCTGAAGGAAAATGGACCGTTTCTAAACAGGTTTATCGATTATTAGAGAACAGATTGGCTCAATCAATTATCATACGAGACATAGATTTTGTTTTTACGAACGCAGTCTATCTGTTAGTTTTAGTAGGCTTGCTGGATTGATAGCACTGACTCAACAATGAGAGAAAGTAATATACTTTCCCTCCGACCCCCTCCCTCCCACCTTCTGAATTATGAGGAGGGAAGGTAGTAAGGCGATGACTATATCTGTTAAATTCACCTCGCGATTTCTTTCTTACCGCTATTCAAAACCATTTTATGAAGATATCAAGCAATCGAACATTACTGCTTGTAGCACTTCTATCATTGGACCCTCACAAAATCGTCAGGCTTGATTGCACTCACAATCTACTTCATTTGCAGTACTCACTAAGGTAGACTACTATCATTTGCACCGGTAAGTTTATGCGAAAAAAATATTTTGGGCTAGGAATTGAAACGATCACTAGTACAAATATGAGCCAAGCATGTCAGCCTAAGTTAAAACAACTCAATTCACACGTTCTTATAGTTTAAACCATGGTTTTAAACCGTGAGAATTTTAGCGATGGTTAACTTTAAATAAAAGCATGAAAGCTCCCAAATCTATCAGCAAAAAAAAACAAAAAAGAAAAGAAACAAAATGAAAAACAAAAAATAACTTACTTAGAGATTCAGATAATTGAGGAAAATCGTAAATATGTTCACATGTGTTTTTACTATTCGGTATACAGAAACCAAATTCGAAATCGAAACTTTTAAGAAGACGATCACGAAAGAAGTGACGTTCAATCATACGGAATTTGTTCACTGCTTTATTGCCAACAATAAATTCCACTCTGCAAATCAATAACGCTGAATTATTACATTCAATTTTTAATTACAAACTCAACTACATTAGTATTCTATTTCATAGACCAACTGATGCGCCTTAAAGTTTTAAGTCTATCAATTAATATCGACATAAAGAATTTTGCAGTTAACGGGGAAATAGATTCGTGCCATACGATTGGTGAAGTTTGGTGGAGACAACGAATGGAGCTTAGCTAACTACCTGCCGTCTTTCTTCTCTCACTCATTCATATATAATCGGGAGGATCGGAAAGATTCAACACTAACACAATAACGAACAATATAAACAATTGGATTTTCGATGCATATGACTAATGATCTATAAGCAGTGCAACCGATATAGGCCCATAGTAGATGTTTGATTGAGCATGAAAGTTTTTCATTATTTACTAAATGGAAAATGCCGTGCACAGCAGATTGCAAATAAATTTTTTTATACCAATGTATATTTTTTTTGCTAAGCTTAAGAGTTTTATAAGTCTGGATCGAACAAATACATTAGAGATGCGCGTATTCTCTCACTACTTAAGGAAACGAAAAGAGTTAAAATACTATAGGAGTTCGATAGACTTGAATTTCAACAATAGTAATAACACTACTCTGTCAATTGTATTATAATTACATGTAGGAAATCGCAGACTTCCATTTATCTTCAGTGGTTTGTGATAAAATAACTTCTTTTTTTTTTTACTTTCACTCACTATCAAAATTCATGCATCCTATCTTCAACTGGGGAATTACGAAGGTTATTGGCTTCGGGGTTTATAAACAAATGAATGCAGTAAATTAAATAAACGCTTTTAAAACAATTTCATTTGTAATTTTATAAATAAGAATAACTTACGTAGCGCCGACATGTTTAAGCCGTAAGAATGCAGGTGTGAACTGATAGCGAACAAACCTCGCCGCACTTGCTTCCTCACTTGTCACCACAACATCGTCCGCCTCGTCGTCTACAATAAGTTCACTTCCGCATAACAGGTTGTCAATTCACACAAAGAGCGCATATCATAAGACTCCAATAACGACATCCTGCGTCTATGGATTCCCCAACATGATGTATAATCGACGAATACACCCACAACTTTACCACATTTTAAAAAATTTGACGTTAAATTAAACACCGGAAGAAGCGATATTTTTAATAAGTAAACATGAACGATCAATAAATCGATATTACTGCAGTATTTCGTCAGATCAAATCCAATTTTTCATATATTCTTCACTGACTTTCGGCGTTAAAAATGAGCCAGTAAACATTTCTGCACAACGCTGACTCAAAGGTGTCAATTAAATGAGAAAAAAAAAAACATCTAGAGGATGAAGGTTGCAGATATCGATAGCATTATAATAATTGAACGATACAAGTAGAGTGCATTATTCTCAGAAATCATTCGTGGAAATGATCGAAATGTTCAGTCAAATCAATGCAAAATGTTTTCATCTAGAATTTCATAATTTGCATAATTGGCATTTTAGCGATATTTCTTTGATCAAAGAAAATAAAAGAGCTCACCGCTAGTGGGTTTCGCAATTTCGAATAGCACTTGATCGGTATCCAAATCACGAATTTTGAATCGTGTGAATTCCACATCGAATATATTTGCTTCCGGTTCACATAAATAATCTGAATAATTTATTTCACACGCGTAAATGGAATTAAACCTAATTGTGGAAAAAATTGACGCCAAGAAAATTTGAGAAAAAATAATCGAAAAGATAAAATATTAGTCAAATAATATGAAATAAAGGATCGATTTCTCAGCAGCAATATGCAAAATATGTCAAACGAAGTTTTGATCTCCTCGAAGAACGAAAAAAAACTTTATATTGATGCTGACATATCATAACTACATGCATTCTCCTATTCGCTACTAATTTCTATGCAAAACTTTGAAGCGTTAAAAAAAAAACTTTATGCAGTAATATTTTATAGATGATTTTAAAACTTCCTTCTATACTTCCTCCCATTGTTCTAAAATCCCCCCCCCCAAAAAAAAAAATTCCATGGAAATTTCCCCTTCAAATCCCTATATAATTCTAGAGCAGAGGAGTTTTTTTTTTTTCTGAATAATTCGGCGAATGCAAACTCAAATGCTGCACACAAAAGGCTATTCCTATCCGATACCCATGACAACGGCACAACTTCCATAGCAACGGAAAGATGCTCTAAGAAACAATCGACCGTGCGTCGACTAGACTCAACGCGCTTTTGATGTATGCTTCAATTGTAGAAATAATTTCCATTTTTAAAGATAAAGTAAAAATTACATTACTGCTTACTAACTAGTAATTTGTACAGCTCTTATTGCTTCTCAAAGTAAATGGAATAACAACCTGATAGCGCTATATGGATCGCTATGGAGTCCCTCTAAGGTAAGCAATAAGATATTTCACTATTAAGAGTCATATCAACCGAATTTCATTTTCTTTGCATTTAAAAAAATAATAAATGTAAAGTGTTTCCTTTTTTTTTTACTCGAGATGATAGTATGATTAATTTATAAAAGATTATTTTTAAAAGCTTCAAAAAAACGTACCGTTTGTGATTTTATTGAGTCGAAGCACATCGTCAGGTGTAATGAAAGCACGTGACCGAAGTTCATCCTCTGAGAGTGGTTCTCGAATTCGGCTGTCTGAAGTGGTCGATGAAGAACATCGACGCATTTCCGGCATAACGCCCTTCAACAAAAAACCTGAAAATAACGGTGAATATAACGAAAATCATATGAAGCGTTTTCAAAAAAAAAAACGCTGCATACTTGTACCCAATGGTGTTGAATGCTGACAATTGCGCCACCGTACAACTGTCAGCGGCACACACTCAAAAACATGAAGATATAAGACGATAAAGGGACGAAGGCTAATGAAATGCACACTCAGATATGGCTCAAGATGGCCCAGACATGATAAGGTCCAAAATACTTGGCTGTATAAATAGTCAAAAAACGGCACTTGCCTCAGTATAAAGGTACCACATATTTCCAGCTTTCATTCCACTCAAAATACCTGGCTTGGTATCACGAATGTTACAGTTACCCAATCACTTCTTATGTCTACCCTATGATCCAGTCATTTTGCTGTTTGCATCTCATCAAAACTCTCTATATTGAAAGTAATCGTCGTTTATAAGGGATAAATTAAAGCCAGCAAAAGTGGCGAGGGAAGGGAAGGGAAATGAGGCATTTAACATTAAAAGAGGCAGTAAAATTTGTGCAATTTCATTCGCAAGAAGAAAAGCCATAGTGCATTCGATTCGCGTTTCAAATAAAGTAACGATCGTAAAATCAATAAAAGAGCACCTCAAAAAACGTTTCTCTACGAGTAAGCCAAATCAACTGCTTGGCCATAAAATGTCATATAATGTCTCTCTAAGAATAAGCCAAGTCAACTGCTTGGCCATAAGACCCTGATATCACACGCGCTCACCTCATTATGCATGCATAAATGTGCCGAGGGTGGCATAAACGAAACTGTTGATCGTTAACGTTTGATACTTTTCGATACTTGAATAGTATATGGTAGAAAATAGAGACGATACAAGCTAAGAGGAAGTATAAAGGAGGTGATATGACTCTTTTGAGAATAATCTAGGAATTAAACAAAAAAATGATACATTTAGAAATTAAATACAACAAATACCAACTATTATCTCCATACAAATAAAACTTATTGTTATCGAATCAAGTGAAATATTTTAATTAAAAAAAAATTTTTTATGTAAACTTAATCATTTGTTAATAATAAATATTGTTTATCTCCTACCATAATTCATAACAAAAAAAAAACATTTCTATACATGATATGATTCAATCGAAGTCTGCATTTCGCTACAATATTCATCGAAGCAATGAATATTCAAATATGTTAATTTGCATGTTTATAGCTGCATTGGTGGTCTAAGTTATTAGCATTGTTAGATAAGAACTTTTAAACAATAATTGGAGTTCAAAATTTTCATTACTTCCTACATTTTGTTGCATCGTTCTCCGTTTCTTAGTCGTTTTTTTCTTTCTAAATGCCGTTACAATATTTTAAAAGATATAATTGGTGCTAACAAATTCGAAATTATGCAATTATTTACAAAATAAAGCCTCCCCTTCATCGCTAAATGATTGATAATTAATACCAGGTCATTACTACTTTAATATTATACTACATTTTTCATTGTTTAATGCAGTAAAATGTTTCAATCAATGAAATAAGTAATTATATACTCCCTTCAAATAATTTTGTTTCATAGGCAATAATGAAAGATATGAAGGTGCAAAATATTACTGTGCTTTCATATACCGTTTCCACTTCAGATGCGTTTTTCAAAAGCACAATTTGTGCAATTTTGCTCCTCTACGGACATACCGGTTCAAGTTTGTTGTTGATCGAATGCATTTATCCTTTAAAGACTAAACCACTTCCAATCATTATGAATAAATTTTATTTAATATATAATACATAATTTATGATCATTTCAAAAAACATTGTCAATTACACATTATTATCACACATTAAATCATCAATAATATTCTTACAATTTATTACTTTTATTTATTACTTTTTGAAATTTTAAGCAGTAATTTTGAAATTTTTGAAAATATTATACTTATGGGAGAAAATAATTGTCAATGAGAATTAAGAACTGAATCGTTGAGGAATATGAAAGAACTGAACTAATTTAAATACAATAGAAAATATTCATCGAAAATTTTCTCGAAAATTTTTCATTCGAAATAAATCGATTCAATATAAGGCAATTTTAAATATATAAATAGTAAACGATTTAGAAATAATAAACTTTAAAATTTTCTTTTTAATTTAAAAATGTTTCAGAAAAGCAATAAACAAATAAATTTTAAAAAAAATTTATCAAGCAATAGCATATGAAATAATATTGTTAAGACGATTGTTAGTGGTGACAATTTCAACCGCAAAACTTGCATGTGTAAAAATATCTGACTACACCGATTCATTTGTTCAGAAGCTTTCTTGCGATGGTTACCTAATTCTAGCTCTTATCCATGAGGGAGAAAATTCGCTAACTCGTTCTTACGAACTTCCTGAGGTTCTTTCTTCAAGAGGTGAGGTTCTTTCTTCAAGAGGTGAGGTCCTTCTTCATGGAGCTGAGATTCTTCAACATTTTAGTGTTGTTAATGCATCTTGGTCTCCATTAGAGGTTACAGTATCTCACTAGTGTTGAACAGTCATCAAAAATTATTCGCCAATTTTTGCAACATTTGATTCTCAGAAATATAATTCAATTCACTTCCTGATAATATTGATTCATTTTGATCACTAAATTATTATCGATAAGGATACTGTTAAAAAGATCTTGTAGATCAAATTTATGCTCTCTTCTTCTTTGTTATTTCTGCTTTTTTATTTTCAGTTGTAACTTGTTATTGATTTTTTTCTCTCTCTACTTTACACATATATGAATGAATATTTTCTCATCTCTATATATAGAAAGCGGAAGAATCTATGCTAAAATCTAATCGGCAAAAATTGAACATTAGAACTAAGAAAATAACAGCGACAGTTTAAGTTGAACAATGAAAATTTAATTTCATCTGAAATTTAAAAAAAAAACAGTTTAAAAATTTTTATTTATTTATTTTTTCTTTTTATACATCGATTTAAAAAAAATCATCTCCGAAATGAGAGTGATCGTTATTGCAATAAACGATTTTGCAAGATGACATGATGGTAATTGAAGGTGACATGATAATAAGTTACCGTACATGATAATAAATTACCGTTATTTTTCTATCTTTCTTACTTCGATCGGAATCTACCGTATAGCCTTCGATAGAACTAATGATGAACAAGAATATATTAAATAGGAAGTGAGATTAAAGGAAATTCTAATATTGCATGGAACAGCAGTTGCATGTGCTAACAACAAACGCATATCAAACATTTTTCGTCCGTTCAATAAAGGGAAGCATTTGGAGCCGGAACCCGAAAAAACACATCGGAAAGCGCTAAACAATATCCTACCCGCCGGGGAAAGGGGTAAATGTTCTGATAAATATTCGCAAACAAAACGATGACATTAAACGGAAAGGTAACTAACTATAGCTTGAAAGCTGCAACACTACGCAAGGATCATAGAGCTAAGCGATATCAAATCTTTTAACATCGCATCAAATATCAAAAAGCGTTGAGTGGCATCAAGTTTTGAAGGAATCAATGCTTTACTCTTTTATTTTTCATCATACCTCATTTCAGCTGATTTTTAAAAATATTCGAAAATCAAATTCCATCATTTGATAAACGTTGTTACAATTACATAAATGAAGATAATACGATATTAAAGAATGCACCTTTATAATGGCTATTATATAAAATTCCCTGAATGAAATTATATAGAAAAGCATCGATTTCCTTATAGAAACAAAATGAATAGAACTTAGTAATTTTGAATTGTGGAATTCAATTATCATAGCCATACTTCAAATGAATAGACGTAATATTTTCAAATTTTCGAAAATTCATCAATAAGAAATCAGTTGCAAATAATAACGAATTTCACCTTCAGAAAACAACATCACCACATAACAAACAAGACATCTTAACGAATAGAAATCAATGAGAAATAAAGAGAGAGATGGATGGATGTAACAAGAAATAAGGGAGAGCAATGTGTGCGAATGTTAAAGCAATCGGCTAGCTTCTCGACTACAAAAAGGATGTCTAGCAAGCAAGTAGGCAATGCGACAACGATCGAAGAGTATGTCGCTGCGCAACGCGAACGTTTACGACGCGCTCTTGCAGAGTTGACGGGTCGCCTAGTTGCCTCATATTGATTTATTATATATTTGTTACAGACAGCCAACTCTACTTATATCAATTTGGAATTATTTACTTCTTACAGTACTAGTAATATATACATTATTAATAGGCTTGAAAAGAATTCATCGTGGGAAATACGAATGAAAATGGGAAAGGATGTACGATTTATTCATTGCCTTTTGCTGAATCATTTCTTGTTTTGCTCGGTTTTTTATCAATTTTATTTAATTATGGTATTGTTTTCCGGTAAAGTGGGAAAATTTCACTTATTTTTGGGAAAGAAAATCAATCGATTTATTGACCTATATTTGGAGGGTTAGATTTAGTAAAAATATTCAACTAAATATTGGATTTAACCATTGGAATTGTTAAATTTAAGAAGAAGGGAAAAGGTATATAATTTCGGGCAGCATAATATGGTTTATTCACAAGATCACAGGAAAAAATAAATGCGCTATTATATGAATAAAATTAATGAATATGAAAATGAAATGACAAATAAATCCAATGGAGAGGAGATCAGAGACGATAAAAACGTGGAATCCAGTGAAGAGGAAGTCCAAGTCGGGGAAAAAAAGAAGGGAGAACCAGAGAGACATAAAATCTTTAGCGCGATATCGTCTCTTCGAATCCACTCACTTTGCACTGATGCGCTATTTGGGCTATTAAAAAAAAAAAATAGAATGCTGGACGAAGAAGTTTCGCAAACAAATAAATATTAGACAATTCGACCACAACCTATTAGTACGACCGATCGATAGACCAGGTATATTATCGATCGGAAGCAATTCGATATAAAACTTTTTGAAAAAGAATCCGAAATTTGAAGCATTCAAAACTTCGAATGGTAACAGTTTCAAAGCTTTATTGGCAAGAAGGCTTTCGTAAAGGTAAGCAATCGAATGAAGATTGTAACTCTTACCTGTCAAATTTTTCTTTGTACTTTTTAGCCATAAATTCCAAGCATTCACTATTTGAATGCAATATGTAGACAAGCATAATATTGATAAAACATCTACACAACTAACATCGAATGCAAAATGCAAATTTCAAGATGCAAATATTGCAATGCATCGAAATGCAAAATTGGCACACGAATATTGCACATCTGTCAATTCACGTTTATCTTGCCACCTTTCTTCAAAATCGCACATATTCGGGCGAGGAAATTCATCCTAAAAAGCAACGAGCCCTTAAAATTCGAACGATTCCAAACGACGATTTTTGGACATATTATGGACAATTTTGGACATATTTTGAACATATTCCAAAGCACATAAAGTGAAAGGTTTGACCAATTTGTATTTCCGCAAAATTCGGTTTCCTGAGATGCGTTATGGTAACCAATTTTCTACGTTTGTCTTCATTGCATTTTCAACTCGATAAATAATGCAACGAAAGTTATAACTGTTAGACTGCAAACTATAGTTCAATTTCCCGTATCAGTAAAATACGCCAATTCCTCCGATTTTGAACAGCGTCCATCAAAGATTTAAAGACGCTAAAAAAAAATTTGATGCTATTCCATACCGATATGAGCAACACATTTTAAAATAATCTCCACGTATAATCTTCAATAAATCCACACTTCATATTACTTACCTTTTAGTGTTGCGGGTAAATAAACACAGGTAATACGGCAATGTTGTATTGAAGGATTATTTACCTTGATGAATGAGTCAATTTTTATTTGAAAATATCCAAATATAAACCTGCATTAACGTGAACGATATGACAACGGTAAATATTCGTCGACTTAAACAAATAAACAAATAAACAACAAATATTCCAGTGAATAGAGCAAAAGAAAAAAAAAAAATGCGAGCCGGCGCAAATGGGCAGCACACAAAATGCTAATAAAACGAAACAATATGACGATAAAATTAGTCGAGATTTTAGTGAACCTATCATTATAATCTCTTTAAAAAAAACCTTGAAAAAATTTTCCAACCTAAAGGTTTCAATTTCTTTCCAATTTTTTTTCAAATTTATTCAAACTTCAAATTCTTACGATTATTATTTCAAAAATTTTTGGGACGCCATTTCATCGATACGGTACCATTTGTAGAGAAACGATTCATCGGAAATATACTATACGTACTTTCCCAGTGAAAAATCGCCGCGTTAAATGCCTAAAATACCCATAGACGGCGATTCATCGATTAAAAAAAATTGCCCAAATTCAGCGAACACATTCTATGAGCTGCTAATCATTGAATTTCACAAACCGATAGCATCATTAATAAAATATCTCCATAGAATTGTTTATATCAATTCTAGCTTATCAACCTAAAAAAAAAAAAAAAAAAAAAAAAAAAAAATATTGCAATTTGCATTTTGCATACACGTAAACAATTTGAAATGTAAACGTAAAACGTATAAATATTACTGCTCAATTAGATGTCATTCTTTGTTTACTATATAAGATCATTGAAAATCGAGTCACACATAAACTTTGCATTAAATACAAAGGCAAAAAAAAAAAGATTGTTTTTTTTTTTTTTTTTTTTAAATAATGGGAATACATTAAAAACCACTATCGTGGTATGAAATAAAGCAACTGGTTAACTGCTATAAAACGTTTCATACTATTTCCTTCATAAGAGAATTGCGAATGAATCACGATTGGTGAGTAGAGAGCATATAACAAAGCGAAGAAAGATTTAAAATACGATGCTTTTGCGATGCTTCCATTTTAGTTAAACGAATACACACCTAAGATAAACTAATTCATAAAATAAAATACGCATAGGCAACTAATTTTTTTTACGAATTTTTCTTGTCTAAATTATTTAAGACAAGCATTTGTCTACAATAACCCTAAATAATTAAGAAATATTTACTCATAAAAAGGCCGATTGGTATATTCACCATTTCTGCATTTTTCTACTCAAAGGGAACTCACCTATATGCATCTGTTTTCGTCGATTATAATTCCATTTAATTTTTTTTTTTTTTTGATATTCAAAAAAAGCTGAATTACGCAAAAATAAAACGTATACAATTTGAAAATTATAAGGCAAACATCCACAACGTATACGATCATAAGTACTTCTGCTAGCAATGAAATCGTGGATTGATCCTCACTAATGACAACTGCAGTAATACTTTTTTAGCTATTAGTATGATTCAGATTCCGGAATGTGCATGAAGCATTAGCCAATGAAAAAGGGCTACATCACGAACGGAACAACGCCAATAGCATGAGGTCATCCAATCCCTTATAAAGGTTCATTCGTCAACCCGTTCGTTTATTATATCGTATAGACTTGTTTCATTAAGGAAACAAAACTTTAAAACAATGATGCAAAAATAAGACGAATACAACCAATATTAATAATACTGCCATGCCTAAGAGGTGCCGCACCACGCATTGGTGTTATCGGTAATAGTGAACATGCACAATTTGTGAGTAGTTGAGTGGATTCGCTTTCTGAATAGAATATACCATCGACACAAATACATTCAACTCCCACCGGGGATAATTCGAAACGACGACGAACCTGAAACTTATCAACCAACTTAGCCAACTTATCGAACTTGTTTTGCAAACATAATAAATAAACCTAAATATCAAAATAAGCAGTAAAAGTTTAAGTTTAGTGAAACCTTCGCTAAAAAAAGCGATCCAAGCAGAAAATCGATGAATCATCTCGAAACTCTAAGGTGATCAAAAAAGGTGATCATATTTGCGATTGCTGCTACATAGTGCAATCTGATACTTTATGAATTCTCTACTAACCCCTAAAAATATTTCAATATTTACCTCATTTACCTGATTGCTTCTTTCAATAAATTCTTTTATATATCTTCTTCATAATCCGTAAACAATAAACCTTTTATACTATGTGCTGCGCATTTTTCAATACCCGTAAATTCAGTGCTTAGCCCAATATCCAGTATTCAACAGCTAAAATTCCATTTAAAATTACGCACCGTAGAATCTTAAGTGCCCTTTCTCTCTTAACGAATTCCTTTCAAAATAAACTGAAAAAAAATTGAAAAATCAAAGTAAACTAAAAAAATTTAAGATGTAGTGTACTATGAAGGTCATTCCTTCGATAAAATATTAGTAAACGTATTTCCTTAATGATGTTTTCAAGCGGATTATTCCCCTCTTTATGAAATATTACATAGGTGTACCATGGTACTACGATCCATTTGTATTCCGACGGGTTATATTTAGATGGAAATTACATGCTGAACGATGTTTCACTTTTCTATTCTTTGATATAATAAATCGCTTCGTTAATGCTTTATGCAAAACAAATGACCGATATGTATTTTCAAATAGATCGATCTCTGCCCATATTACCTTTATATACTTTACAAATATAGATCTATAAGTTTTTCCTCATTTTCAACAACAACAATCTCACCCGTCCCCCCCCCCCTCTTGAAAAGACCCCTCTATAGCTGATATTTAGTGCTTCAAAAAATGAGGAAACAAAAGACCATAAAATAACGAATACCCTATTAAAAACGAGATCAGCATGATGCTCGGCGATTGCCGTGCAAACAGGAGACAAGAGTGTGAGATCGACATCACAGCTCCCATTAGCACCTAAAGAGGTCCTCATCTGCTGTACGGGGAATGCGTCACCACTGCCCGCCTTCAATACCGCTAACACAGGCACATTTGTGCGTAACACTTCTGAAATTAAAATCACTTAGCATCATCGTTCAATAATCGAACATAGAGATGAAGAAGGCATCTCTCTTCTGAATGTATTTAGATGAAACTTTTTTCTTTTTATGAACAGAAAATAAAATAAACAGATGTGAGAAAAATGCCTTTCATTTTCCCTCAATAATTCGGAGTTTTTTCCATCAAAACCCACAAGGCGGCCATCGGAAGCAATAAGTCCCCCCTTCTCCCTCATCAGGAAAGTGTGGATACAATAGTGCATCTGACAATCCCCAATACCTGCTTCAGTTTCGAGTACCTGTTATAGCAGGCAATCATTGCAAGGCTAATTTCATACAAATGTATCTATAAGTTACCGTTTCATTACAGGTAAAGGAAAATAGTCAATCTTTTATTGTTCACTGTTGACTATATTTATTATCTTCTCTGTGAGATCGACATAATCCGAAAATTCATACAGAAATTGATCAAAACTGTGATAAAATTGATTATTGAGCTGTAATAGAAAGAATCAAAAAATGTGACTAACTAGAATCAAACTTGAGTTCATCACAAATCCTTGGTTTACTAGAGGCGTTGATTTGTTGTAATCTTTGAAAGGCAAGTGCACCGATTAATTGCTGTTCCCTCGTAACAGTCCTCTTTTCCATCCATCGAAGACATTCTCGTTCCACACGTTTTATTAGTTCGTCACGTGAATTCATCATCTAAATCATCTCACATTCCTTCTCGGATGAATCCATTCATATATAACTTCAAGCATCGACTAGCAAGATTGTTACAATTTCCTTCTTTCATTGGTGTCCTATATTTATTTTTTTGCTTACTTGATATGCGAATATTGTGTTTCACATACATAGTACAAGCAACACTACATGTTATAATAGTCTACAAAGGGTTTCTTATATGGTAATAACGTTAACAGTTATATGCAGTAATAAAATAAAATAATATTAAAACATTTTATGGTCCTATTCAAGTTCGATTCTCAGTATTAAGACTGCTTCAAATATGAGAAAAAAAATTCTCTAATTATTGAAAAAGAAACCTACTTCGGAAAAAAAAATCAGAATGATCAAAGTTCATACTTTATCAACATTATCCAACAATCGTTTTTCCGGATGAAAAATACGACAGCCATTTTCCGGTTGCATACGGCAATCCTCCTCTTTAGGTTGCTGTACACCGGAAAAGAATCGCTCCTCAACTCTAGTTAGATGCTCATCGATGGGTTTCATATCGCACTCTTCAAGGGGATCTTCATTCTTCACTTCTTCTGAACAAGAGGGCATATTTTGACAGGCAGCAGCCGCCTTCATACGTTGCAACCGTAAAATCATCTCAAACCATTCCTCTTGTTCATCCTTTGAAGGTAATTGCTCCTTCATCCAGAACTTCCATCTCTTCCTGTACAAATCCTTAACGCATCTCGGTAGTTGGTGTCTCTTTCGACCTGCCTATAATAAGATAAATTAGAAGTGGGAATATTTTATGACCTGAATGATACGATTATGAGATTCCATAAGGCAAGCCGTGAAGAATGAAAAACGACCAAGACTTATATATTGAACTCTACGCTTAAGCTCATTTCTTCCACAGATCATGTCCGAAGAAATAGAAATGCCCTCGACGTGGGTGGGAGTTGCTGGCGAGAGAAGAGTCAACAAAAATTGGGCGCCGCAACAAGTTCGCAGCAGCTATCGCCTAAAGCTTCATCAACGATACGCACTATTAATGTCATGATCATGCCATACACCATAATAACTAAAAATCACCCAACTCTACTACAATTATAGAAATTAATTAAAGCGAGTAATCTAAAATACAATATATTAGCAACATAAATAAACAAATAAATAAATAAATAATAAATAAACGAAATTTAGTATATAATAATTAATAATAATAAAAACCTCAATACAATTGCGTTGCAGAATCGATACGTTTTGGCGTTGTATTCTTGTTTTATCGATAAATGACATTTTTACGATGAATTCTTCAACTGGCTGACGAGCATATTTCTTCCACAAACGCATTCGTTCCGTTATCGAAAGAGACGTTAACATCCTTCTATCCTAAACCAAATTAGTCTTACATATCCCCTATGATAAATCCCTTCAACTCAAAATGCTGCTATAGAACTAGATAATCCCAACAAAGAACACAGATTTTAAATTTCTTTTAATTTGTTCAGACCATAAATTTCTGATTTTTAAATTTTTTAATATCCAATTGCTGCAAATATATTAATGCATCGTCAACCTTATTAGCACTTTACTTGCAAGATCCTCATCCCATTCCCAGAGGGACATTATGTCACTTTTAACGCTTAACTACAAAATAATAAACAGTTTTGAATTCAAAACTCAAACCCCACTTATCTGAAATAATATCTCTAATCAATATTACAGCCAGAAATTAAGTTTCAGAAGTGAGGATCGTATTTTAAATAACGATATTTTGAGAAAAAAAATTTACGCGTAGAAAATAATCGTGTTTTTCATGTGTTCAGAGCAAATCGGATCAAAACGAGAGAATGATCAATGAAAAAAATTTTGAAAAATATTTCCTCGTATATGACATTCTTGCAAAGCCTTCTAAATAGTGATTTCGGAAGCAACTTTATCCTTGCTTTTGATTACAATTCTGATTAGAGATGCAACTAAATGCTTTTTATCCCTAACAAGACGGTAAAAGAAATCCTACTCGTTCGATCGACCATCTAGGAAAAAAAAAAATTATTTTCGATGAAATGAGCAAAAAGAATCGCTGATCAACGATTCAAAACTGACATTGTGCATAAAAACATTGAAGAACAGAGCTAGACGACTGATCGATAAAAGGACACTATAATTAATATAAAGTATCAATTTAACAGGCTAAATAAAATAAAAAATCGACGTACAGTGAAATGCTCCACATGAGCCGGGCACATCCATCTATCCTTCGGTGGTACAGCTAGCGGAGGATTGAGACAATCGAGATGATAACATAATGAACAGAAATCACATTGTAATAATGATGCATCTTCTGAACCACTGAAACATTCACCAATCTTATAGATGATCGACGATCTTATAGACGAGAGATATTTTCGATGCAAATATATCACTTAAGTTAAGAAATAAAGCCAAAATGAAATAAGCATTCAAATATGTTTCAATTTCACACGAACACGAAAACGATTCTTAAAATCGTTCATATGAATCTACCACAATGCTCTTTAAAATAAATTTAAAAAACCCCTTTTTCATGAAAATTACAATATACAATAATTTCATCAAGAGTCAATAAAACAAGAACTATACTTCGTTTAGAAATATGATATACGGGCACTTAGATATCGACTTCCCCCATTTTCCTTAAATCCACATCAAATGAACTCACTCGTTGAAGCACTTAAAAATTTTCGATAATTTACTCCAAAACTTTCTAAAGGAAACTCTTTTATATAACCAATATGGAAATGAACTCCCATTTTGCTTTCTATACCACCTTACTGTAATCATTTCTTACTGTAGCTGCGAATTTTGAATGTTTCTCAATGTTCTCTCGATTATGACCGATAAACATTTGAAACCTATCTAAAGAAAATTAACATCCCTCCTATACAGTGCGCAGTGATATTGAATCATGACAGGTCCATCTAATGACCATATTTGTCCTGTTTAAGTTGGTATTTTATGTTTCAGTGAGTGACGATTCATTAAATCACCAGTATAAAAGATCGAAATATTCTCAATCGAGAAGCATTCCAAGAATTTGGCTGAGAAAATTAAACATAAAGACGATATCGGCAAATTAGACTAGAACGTAGGTGGGAGATAATAACAGACGATAATTAGAGTGTATTAGAGGAGAGGAACGGGATTTAGGAGAACGTTGATATAATTACCGGATGGGAAGTGAATAGAACTATGAAAACGGTAAAGACTAGCAGATCGTCTTACAGTAACAACCAAACGGCGTCCATCATTCCCGCTTTATGAATAATTTTGGATTCATAAAAATTAATTTCGGTAGCAAACCTTTTTTAGTGATGGCGGAGGAATAGTAATTTAATTAATCAATAGCTGCTGATTTTCACTAATCACAAAATTGCAAATAATAAGCGCATCAATGATTTAAAAAAAAAAACGATCAAAAGCTGCCTATCTTCATTTCATAGGTTTCCGCTCATTTCATTGACCCATATGAACCGAAATAGTACTCAACTTTCTGGTAGAAATTTTCCCGGGTGACGTTATTTGCTAACCATATCTTCTTCCAGCTTTCTATCTTCCTCCGCATATGTTAAAACGTTAGCGAGACAGATCTCATTTAAGGCAGAACGTTGGCTTTCTAAGAGGAAGACGGGAAGTTCATGAGCACATTTTTTCAACTGTACTCAAGCTCGCATCTCGTTTCAAAGTAAAAGTTGACCATGGCAACCTCACAGTTCACAAGTGATAGCCATCGGAAATTCATCAAGGTGGTGGATACTAATAACGAAAGCGCGGATTCCGTTTATTGAGAAAATATTTTGTGGTATCTGCCGTGCAATCTTATGCTAAATGCCTAACGAAAACACTTCTCAGCCCGTTGACCTTAACGATGTTCAAGTAACGTAAATCACCACATTGGATAAGGTTGAAAAGATATACTGCACAGAAGTACTGCCGTCAGGAAAACACGATGGAATGAACGAAGCATCAAAGGATGACCAATCAAACGAGGGTTTACTAGAAAAATCAAACCCCTTTCAAAAATGTTCACCGCCAAATCGCATACACCTAAAATACTTTGTCACTGCCAAGATTTCTGTTGCAATTATCTTCGATATATTATAAAAGTAACTAAAATATAACTTACGATATAATGCCCGAAGGCTTTATAAAGCTGTAAACTTCTAAAAATAGAATTTTACTTGCATGGGTCTATAAGTGAAATAGTACGGTACTCTTAGGAGAAAAAGAAACGAACACAGAGCAGATGTGGCACATTGCTTTGAGAGGAGCTGGACCGCGTTGTGGATGCATTTCTTCGAATGGTATATTCATCACATCCTTACTGACCGATACCGGCAATGCGAATTGCTCTGCATTTATAGCCAATGCAGCATCGGCTAATACTGCGAGCGGATCCTGATTCCCTTCCATACGTTCAAATACACCCACTATTGCCGCATCGTTGCGTCCCGCTTCGGTCAACAGTGCTCCTTCTTCTTCCTAAAAAAATTCAAAACTATGCAGCAATTTAATTACCTTCTAAAAATCCTTTAAGTTATAAATTTATCACTGCAATCGAACCTTATCACCTGAACTAACCATCAGGTGTAACCACAAACCCTTACTGTCACTTAAAGAAGAACGAGGTTACAAATATAGTGCCAGAAATAGCGTTGAAAAATGTGCAACATGAAATTAAAACTTTCTGATTCTGAGGGATCCTTTTCATACGACATCTTTATACTTCACATTTTTTAACACAAGAATAATTCCGCGCTATTCGAAAAACAATAGTAAACAAAACATCTGTAAACGATCAATCCACAGGAGAATTGCCGACATATAAAATTTAATGCAAAGGGACTATAAGATAAAGTTAGAAAGGTTTCGTGGTAAAAACTCCCCTCTCTCCTCTTCCCTCCTTTAGACTCCACTTCAGGCTAGAAAAACCACAGTTCGATCTTCATTGATGTGAACGCAAACACTATCTACTTCAGTAAATTACTCCAAGAAAATACCAGCTCAAATAAACTTAGGAAATTTAATTATTTACTCCTTAATTCTGACTTTTTGTTTTTATGTCACATGCATCTAACCCCTTTTCTAATATTTACATTCCCGTTTATCAAAACTTAACTGCTGCACAAACTTTTCACTTAAAGTAAATAACCCTTTTCCTAAGAACATAACGACCCCCCCCCCAAAAAAAAAAAATATTGCGAGAGAGTATACAACAATTGTACAAATATAAGAAAAAAAGGGAAATAAAATAAACAAACCGTAAGCGTTCTAATAGCCTTTTTTGTACCCTTGATATTCATATCATTGTTAGCAATCGCATGAGTGCATCGATTACATAGCCATTTGCCAGTGGGGATTGTGCTACGCTCAATTGGAGGCTCATGACACATCAAGTGGAACGATGACGGGCAACGATCACAACATAACAGCTCACCTCCTTCCTAGAATTCCATTCTTTTATATTTTTGTTCTTATTTATTGCTTGCTACGCAATTAAATACTTATTTTTTACCTATCCAATTGTTGAATATTTTATCGCAGTTGTTTATTTTCCTCTTCCCCTCCTCTCAACATACCATTTAATTCTGATATTTAATGGCTAATTCCCTAAGAAAATTAGATTAAAACTCTTTTTAAATTACAAAGTGGGAAGAAAATTTCCTGATGAATTTATGAAAGAAGAAAAGGGAAAATGAACGAAGAACAAATAAATCGAAAACTCGTAAAAAACCTTCCAAAAATTTTTTTACTGTTTATGGTCAACAAAACAATTTTTGTATTCTCCAACAATTTCACATTCAAAACCGGATTATAAATAGCGATAAATTACTAAACAACTTTACTATGCTGTTTGTTACTGTTTGATTGCACTAAATAACGCTGCTCCAAAAAAAAAAAAAAAATTCCTTCGTTTCGACAATTTTGTCGAATCGGACCACAACGGCGATAAACAACACGCAGTTTCCACCCCCAGCAAATACAACACATCAACTATTATCAATCATATCAATAACTAACTGAACGCTAAAAACTTTCCTATTTAGTTAAATTTTCCATTCAAAAATTCCCATTTTTGTATTTCTTTATATATTTAAAATTTACTATCTCTCTTGATCGAAGTCACTCATTCCAGCTTATTGCTACTTAGCAACTGCTAATCGTCAACTTCCTGCTGTCCTTTCATCTACACCTACTTATTTGCATTCACTCTTTTTTTGCCTTTTTCTTTATTATTCAAAATTAACTATAAAATTTTCGTAAAAACCTCACAAAATAAGCCCACTTCCTCCTTGTGGAGCCGTTGAAATCTATTATCCCCATTGCATACAAATTTCTTTCCCCTCCCCATTTCAATTTTCGAAAAAAAAAGAAACACTGCAATTTTCACGAATTTAACTATTAGCGGCAAAAAAACTGCCTTTGAGAAAACTCTCCGATATGTAATTTTTGCAAATGGTGAAATCCAGAATTCTTCTGTTTCTGAATTTGGTGATACGCTGATTGATAAATCTACAAAATCAACGACACTTCCCAAAGAGGATTTATGTCATCCCCATGAGGATTGATATGTGCCTGTTAGTTTTGTTAACGCTAACAACATTTATAATTGTCTATTAGAGTTATAAAAAATATTTAAATATACAAAAAAAACTATGCCGCATTATTATCTAATAATAAGAATTTAGTATGTAACAGAAAATTTCAAGAAAAAAAAAATTCGCACTCTTTTTCCCTTAAAAATTTGTCAAAATTTTTTGGGAAAAATTGTCGAGCGTATATTTTTTCCTTAGAAAATACGAAAGAATGAGGCGTGATCGAAGCTTTGTAATGCGTAAAATTCAAAAAGCCATAAATAATTTGAAAAAATTTAAACGTTTTATTTAAAAAAAATGAAGCGATCAATAACGAACCCTGCAGGCATTACAGTATTGCGAGTTGACTGATTTCCATCTTGTCGGTGGTTTCCAACGAGGCGTTTTTTTCGTTTTCCCATTACAAGAATTTGGCGGTGCGGTGAGTTCCTCAATTGCCTAAATTTTTAAAAAGTACAATATGTGTTTTAGTGAGTGGAAACTGAAAAAAAAGCAAAGCAATTCAATGCGTTAACTCAATTTATAACTGAATTAATGAAAACCACTCTTAGCCGCTTCATATTCAAATAACGGCAAAATTCCCTTTTGATTCCTTGCTATTGCTTTTATTTTATTTAAATTTTTGGTATATTGGAAATTTTAATAAAATGTGATAAGAAGTGAGTGAATATTTTTGAAAATATTTCCCGGATAGGTATTTCCCGGGCAAGTATTCTCAACAGCCCTAAAAATTGTTTGTGAGGGAGGACTAAGAGGCGCTCTAACCCAAATATCGATTAGTGCGATGCATGCCCCGTCGCTTGGGCGCCCCATTGCGCCCCTTTATTGTTACGTATTTCATATGCTGAAACAGCAATACCATTCTCAATAAGCCTCAATAATGGAAAGAACGTAGATAGTTTAATTAAAAGTTGCTGTAATGCTCTAAACATTTTTAATTTAAAAAAAAATATTAAAATATTACAAAGAATAAATTGGTTGCACAATAACTACTTTTTAGGATTTACCAGTTACGATCACAGATCTCCTATTTCTTCGAACGAAGACAAACGAAACAAAACAATTCCTAATTGACTTATCTGTAATTCTAATTGACTATTTTAAACCAACAATTCAACATAAACGAATTGATATCATCAAGATGCACTAATAAAACTGAAATAAAAATTAACACATCTCATATATATTAAAATATTTTCACTTATGTGCTCCATTTAGTTTGCTCGTTGAAGTTAAATCATTTTCCAGAAATAAATAAATTTTAAAGGTATTTGATAGTTGATTATAAAATAATAAAACAATAAAAAATACAAAAACCCACATCAAGAAGACCACAATCTGGGTCGTAGATGGGTATATGAGCAGTGGTTATCTCACCATTCGGGGTATTCATTGCATCGTAATATATTCGCTTCGATCAACGAATACATAAAATAAAATCAAAAATTATCGAGGTATTGAAGGATATTGAACAATGGGGGAATCGATTTTCGAGGATGAGGAGTAAGAGAAAACGACGAGAAGACGCTGCCGCACGCTGCGGCCTCTAAACTCTATAACACAACGCTAACGCGGCCGACGCTTACGTTCGCACGAAACGAAATAAAATCACATTGCGATGGTGCTCACACCCCCTCTTAACACCTGAACTCTTTCAATTTTTTTTTGTTTTTATATGTCCCGATCAAGTTCCCGACCTACCTCAGTGATAATACAAATCAATCAATCGATAAATGAAGAAATAAATAAAGCATATATATGATAATACAAATGTTTTCTAATAAAAATAAACTTTAAAGGTGATTTTACTTTTAAATACATATATATTACTAAAGTAATCGAATAAATAATCCCTTCATGGTTCACTTATGGGAAACGATACGGTCAGGTTGGCGAAAAGGGAAGGTATGATGGTACCTACGGGGAGGTTGTATATTTACGCATATGCATATAAAAATATATGACTATAACAGATATGAGGGAAAAGCCACTCATTGTTACGAATTAAAGTCAAATTAATTGCAAGTTTTTAAAAATCGAGAAAGGAAATCATAGTGAAACATATAACATCAACGAGGTTATTTATGAAGAAAATTGGCAATTAAGAGAGACAGTTACCTTTTGAGTTGAAAGTCGATAATTTCCACAGCAATAATTCTTCGCATCATCATTGCTCGGTTATTTTTGTCGTTTCCGATTGCAATCATACGACTATCACTCAAAATAAACTTTAAAAAAAATAATATTTGCATAAATCGGAAATGATTCATCATAGACGTGGGAGGAAGGATGCAGAAGACTTGTGTTTGCTTGAATAGGTTGCAACGATGTAGACTCTAATCTTTTATATAAATGACTCTAAATTAAAAAATAACAACACACAAAAATATGACTGAAATATTTACAAACACCTATTCGATAAGACTGAAAATTGAGGTCACACTCAAACTGGTTCCCATCTAGTATTGCGAGCCATTTCCTATGAAGCAATCCCCCAATGCAACAACGATAAACGATACATCGGTGTTTAAGAAAATCGCAGAAAAAAACATATTTTAGAACCAATGAATAACGTTATGAATGAGTAAACGAATATGTGAATAATAATAAAGAAAGAAAAACTAAATAATAAAAAATAGATGAAGAAAAATTCATCGAGAAAAAAAAAATTCTATTCCAATAAAGAAGGTGAGGTTTGTGTTCACTCACCACCTGACGCAATGTGAAGAAAAAAATGGTCGAACGTTCCAATGGACAGATAAGGGAGATCACGGATTGTAAAAAACATGCATGTAAACATTACATGTACTTTGTATATATAAATAGCCAAATAAATAAATAAATATATATATATATATATATATATATATATATATGCATATTAGAGCCAAATGGTAGTTTTACATGGGAAAATATAGGTGCTAATTTGACAACAACAAGACGAAAAGTCGCAGGAAACAAGTGAGTCATAAGAGGCAGCAGTTGTAAGCGATCCGATGATGGTGGAAAATCACGGAAATTTAAAGAACTGACATCCTTCCTGTCTCTACGGGTTTTTTTTTCCAGAATGTTCCACAATTCCATAGGCAAACAAGTTGACAACATTTTTCTATACCCTCATTTACCTGTCTAATTGCAACAGGTGTGGCATACAACGAAATGCGATGAAGGTGCGTGAAAAAATATTGTTGCATGTGATATCCGTTAGATGTTCATTTAGAATCGTCAAAACAAATGTCTAGGTTGACGTTAATTCTTCTATTCTTAAGTGATTCACGACTATATATCTCAAGGCTTTGCCTATAAGAGAGTTGAAAAGGACCTAAAATTGCCTTATGGAACTCTACTTTCGTAAATTCTAGTTGCGTTTTTTCCACACAAGGTGATCTTATCTAGCAATAAATCAATAAAATAATCGATAATCGATCAATAATATATCATAAAACAACAGTTCATAATATTGCAGAGTTGAAGGAAGCATCAGATGGAATTAGCCCATTCAGATATTTCTCAAGAAATCTTCAAACAGTGCTGATATCACTTCAG
The DNA here is from genome assembly GCA_037389465.1 of Baylisascaris procyonis. Taxonomy (NCBI): domain Eukaryota; kingdom Metazoa; phylum Nematoda; class Chromadorea; order Rhabditida; family Ascarididae; genus Baylisascaris; species Baylisascaris procyonis. The sequence continues at coordinate 683,226 of JAZARR010000110.1, forward strand.
ATTCGCACATAAATAAACACCTATCTTATGAATAACGTCGTCTAACCGTAGAATTAATTATATTGCCTTACTGAAGATAATAACGTGCATAGAGTTAGATGTACAGCAGATGACACCTTTCTTATGGTGTATCTAATTGCCAGCTGGGGCAATAACCATCACAGCTGGCAGGTTAATACCCATTTTATAGTAAGTAATTATGAGGTTATCAGTAGAAAACCTTTATACTACGGTATTATCCATAATCTATACAACAATATATTACGATTGTACCCACAAGGTGACCTTTAGGGCGAAGAGAGAGAGAAAAAGAAGCAAAGAAATGTGGAAATATATCGCTTCAGATAATCAGACAAAGTTGAAAATATATTTCTTGCAACGTAATTTATAGTGGGCAATGACCCAACTAACGTATCACTACAACAATTGTTGTCACTTTTTTTTTTGACGTTTGTTAGAACGAAGATCTTAGAACGTATGCATAGGATCATCGAATCAGACCACACATACTTGATCCGCCATTTTGTACCCCAAGGGTTGCACCACCTATTTAAATACTGAAAAGGCCTCTGGCCAACGCTTAAATTCGAGTACCTGAGCAAAAAATGCCTGGGGGTAAATTACCTGTTGCTTTAGTCTTACTACTTTTGTGTGCTTCTTGTTTCAACATTAAGAATAGTTTTCGTATTAAATATAAGGTATTGCCCAATCCTAATTATATGATATTGATGTTAAACCTAATTATATATAAAAATTTAAATTTTAATGAGACATATTTAGCGCATGATGGTCATTTCGTTTAATGGTCATTGAAGAAGTGGACAGTCCACATTTTTTATTATCAGGAAATATACGACAAAATTATAATGACTGCCCCATTCCCCTCTCCTCCTCTTCCTTTCCCATCGTTCACCGAGGCAAATTGCCGGGGACAATATGGTGGGATCATTTAGAGGAGTATAGTGGGTATGGCCCAATAAAAAGAGCAGTAACATGTATAACTTGTTTTCGTAGATCGACTCCGAATATGGAGTCGATGTTAACGTTTATGCGCTCATTGTTGAATTCCATAGAAACGATGATCAGTCGAGAATTGTTCGCATCGATATCAAGTATACGCTTGATGCAGAAAAGGTTATCTTCGATGCTCATCAACGAATCGAAATACGCTTTCCTCAAAGAACTTGGATTAACCAATGAAAATTGTGGTGTTTTCAATGGGGAATGGCGTGCATCCGGTGCCGTAATTGAATCGTTATGTCCATCAAACAATGAAATTATCGCAAATATTAAGACAGGTATGTTTATTAGATTTTACCTGTCATTTTTGAACAGGTAATATGCGGAATATGTTGCAATGCGTTGTTCACTGCATTCAATTTATAATAATTAATATTTTTAATTTTACATTTTTCATTTTTTGCATCAAAACCGCACCTGCATATTGTTCGAGGATGTCGTGTCCTGAATTGTGAAATAAAAAATGAAGGCCATCTAAGCGGAAGTTTTTTTTGCGCTGATATTTCTAACTTCAACATTCGTATGTCGAAAGACATGTTATTGAAAAAACTACTTGAAAAAGGTGCATATAATTGCCAGCCATCTGGCATTCGGTTTTTGTCGATATGGCCATCGTCGGGTGTCACTTTTTGTAGTATAGAATAGCTCCATTTGAACAATGCACATTTGCATTCATGTATGAGAAGGTATTTTTAGCGTTCTTAGTATAAAGGAAGGAAATTCTGTGATGTTGTTACTGGTTTATAGGACATTCTTCTAGGTCGCTGTAGACTAATGCATAGGATGCCGGAATTAGAGTTCGTCAAGAAGATAGTCCTGAGTTTGTCGCTTCTGTGGTCAGTTCGATTTTCCTAATTCGGCTGATAGCCAAAATTGCTTTTCAAGGATGATTGTGGAAAAAATAGGGAGGAGGGGAGGGGGATTTCATGCTGCGAACACATTCGCCAGAGGAAAGAAACAACTTGAATATTTTATTTTTTAACGAGTAGATTTCTCTTCAAAACATTATCTAGGCCAACAAAGAAAAAACCAACTGTAAGGTCATTTATAAGCTCAAAGATATGTTTTTTTTTCTATTTGGAGTTGTAATGTCACTTCAGGTACGGCAGAAGATTATGAACGAGTGATAAAGGCTGCACGTGATGCATACGAATTTTGGGCAGATATTCCACCTCCACGACGTGGTCAAATCGTCAGACAAATTGGCGATGCATTACGAGGACAGCAAGAAAACCTTGGAAAGCTGGTAGATCCACTGATCGCTTATATAAGATCAGATCGAAAATCTGAAAATATTTTCGCATCCATTATCGTCGTTAGCCATTAGAGCTTACATATCGCCGAACCCTAGCAATAGTTGTTTCCCCCTAAATAAATATCCGTAATTATTATTTACAACAGGTAGGGTTACCTAAAATTACCTGAAATTCCAAAATTAAAAATGTACTTAATTCATGTACATTTGTGATTGGAGAATACTAGTTTATTTTGGTGAAGATGTATACAATGCAAATGGTTAATTTAAACGAAATACTTCATTGTATAGGCGATGACTATTTCAAATGGACAGTAAAATAAGGAATAAAAGCCAAATTTTTCTAGTAAATTCTTTGATGATCTAGAGACGTTCTGTATTATGTGCAGGTTCAACCTTATTGTAAGAAGAAAGTTTTTTCTAATAGTCTATTTTTGTTTTTATTTTATTAAATTATTTTATTAAATGTGTAAATTGAGTTCTTTTTTTGGGGGGGGGGGGGGAGGAATTTCAGCAGCAATGGTTCCAATATCGTCAGCGTTTTGTGCTAAATGTAGTGTAATAGTGATAAATGAAAATCTATAATCGCAGTCGAGGATAGAGTAAATCCCAAAGATTATCAATTCATTTCCGATGTTTCTAATATTTAACGCCATTTTTTTTTTTTTTTAAATAGGTATCACTGGAAATGGGTAAGATTATCGCTGAAGGTATAGGCGAAGTACAAGAATATATCGATATATGTGACTATGCTGTTGGCCTATCGCGATGTTTTGCTGGGCGAATTTTACCTTCCGAACGACCTGGTCATGCTCTTTTAGAGCAATGGAATCCACTCGGTATATCAGTTTTATTAAATCACTCTTTATTGTTTTTTTGTCTTTTTTTTTGCAAAAAAGGAACCATTTTAAATACATTCATAATTAGTAGTACAAAACAGTTATTGATTAAAAATGGTTACTTTGAGGCATGATAACATGATTTCGGTGCAATCTTCTTAGAACTAATTTAAATTCATTTAAACTTTTATTGAATTCAATAAATTAAGTGATGATTGTTTGCTTTTAAATAAAAGCACACTTGAAGGGCGTTTATCTATCTATATTTTCAAAAAAAATTTTCGCTTACCTTTGAGCTAAAACGATTTGCTAGTGATCTTCGTTTTTCACTTTTAGAAGTCTATAATACTTCAAAGAAATTCATTTTAAATGTTTACAGGTGTTGTTGGTGTCATCTCAGCATTTAATTTCCCATGTGCGGTATATGGTTGGAATAATGCGTTAGCGTTAGTATGCGGTAATGCGGTATTATGGAAACCAGCACCGAGTACACCACTGACTGCGATTGCAATCACAAAGCTTATTGAAAAAGTTTTTTTATTTTATCGTTCATTATTATTTTCTCAATTTCCAATTTTTTTTCCGTCAACTTCAAGGATATACGGAGAAAATTTTTTACGAGAAGAGCAGAGGTCTGTTTAGGATGACAGTCCCATCCTGGATTTATTGTTGCTCTTTTTTTAATCTTATAGTTTATATCCTTTAATCCCTACAAAATACATATAATTTGAAAGGGGTTAAGGTCGCATAGTTAAATTGCTAGTCATATCTGTTTATTAATTGCTTGCAAAATACGTGAAACTCTGTGTGATTTCGTTAATGGTGAATATTCAGGTCTCTAGGGGTGATATTATTTGGTTTGATGCTTTCTGAAGTCTTATTTAAGGTACTTAAAGCGAACAACGTTCCCGGTGGGCTGTGTTCCTTGGTTAATGGTGATGGAAATGTCGGTCAATCGTTGGTCAAGGATAAGAGGATCAATCTGGTTTCGTTTACTGGCTCGACGGCTGTCGGGAAGATTATTGGACAACAAGTACAGGCTCGATTCGGAAAGGTAACAAATAGCTGTTTGGTGCATGAAGGGATAGCAATATGCCACAGGAAATACAGCAAGAAACAAACAGTATTGTGATATCACTTTGGAGCATTTCTATGGAACTGTTGAAGGGGCGACCTATTCTATGATACCTTCAAAAATGGCCTGACCGGTCGGACTTGTCAAATAACCCCAAATTTACAGCTTCCTTCCTCTTTTGATGAGAATTACTATAAACCCAGGGGTTCTGTTAGAATTTATACGGTAAATTACGTCTATTAAATTTTTGTGTAGACCTCGGTGTGTGCATTAAAAGCTTTTTCGTATCATACATTTGACAGAAATACTACAAAACGTTAATGTTTTATTTTCTTTGAAGTGTCAATTTTATACCGCAATTTTAATTATTGATTAATTTATAACGTTATCGTAAAAGATACCCTTACTTTCCTTGCCTACATAATCCGTTGGGAGGGGAAGAGGGAGAGAGAGGAAGGGGAGAGGAGGGAGCAGCTTTTTCTTAATTAATTTATTTAAACACATACTTAATAATATTCTAAAAAGGTGATACAAAAATTTTTAAATTTTTTATAGATTAGACGCCGTAATTAATTCATACAACAATCACCGCCAATATATATGAGGATCATTAGATCGTTAAATTTGCTGGTATCTATTTTTTTTTTTTTTGGATCAACGATTTGTTGCTTCTTTTATCTTTTAGCAGAAAATGAATAAGGTTGTCAATTGTTTAGTTTTTGCTTGAATTGGGTGGCAATAACGCAATAATTGTGAACGATGATGCTGACTTGGATATGGTTGTACCGGCAACCGTATTCGCCGCTGTGGGAACTGCTGGTCAACGATGTACAACTACCCGTCGAATCATTGTTCATGAAAAGGTAAGCATGTGCGTTATACGGGTATATTGTATTTGAACTTCTGTTAGCAACTTTAATTTGTTGTAGGTGCCGGAAGGGGCAAGGGGTTTCTAGCGATTTATCAAAAATTTCAAAGATATTTGATGTTAAATGATCTCTATATAGGAGATTGCCCGAATTTTTAGACTACTCATCGCTATCAATTTTACGATGTATAAAGACGATTGAGGTGTTAATGATTCAGGTTGAGGGAATTGAAATATAGGTGTGTAGGTATCATAAATGATTCGTTGCAGGTGTACGATGATTTACTGAAGAGACTCAAGAAGGCATATTCACAGTTGGAATCCCGTATTGGCGACCCACTCGATTCGAATACACTTATTGGACCTATGCATAGCCCACAGGCTGTTATGCAGTATAAAGCAGCGATTGCTGAGGCTATTGTACAGGTATGGACCTGAATTTGTTTACGCATTACTCTCAACTAAATGGATATTGTTTCACTTAAATGTATTTTTTTTAAATTTAATTATTACTTCATCAGATTACTTTTTCATTTAATTTCCTCCTGCGTTTTGTTTTTTTTTTTTAAATTCAAGTATGAGATTTTCATCCTGAAAGGGCGACAAATTTTTACTCTCTTCATTTATTGGCGTTGAGTTAGTGTTTGCAAAATCTGGTTTAATAGTTAGTTTATAATATGAAATTTTTAACTAATAAGGTTGTGAGGCATCCGGCATTCCAAAATATAAAGTAAAAAGTTAGGAAAAAATTTATTTTGCAGTCGTTAGTTGAAAAGTTTCAACTGCAGAAGTAATACTAAGCGAACTATCAAAATATTTCTTCTTTAAAAAAACCATGCCTAGTCAAAATGTGTAATTTTTTAAAGCATAATTTCAGGGTGGTAAAATCGAATTTGGTGGCAGAGTATTGGAGGATAAGAAGGGCAATTATGTAATGCCAACAATAGTAACAGGTCTTAACAATAATGCAGAGGTGGTACAAAGAGAAACCTTTGCTCCAATCCTCTACGTCATCAAGGTAAGTCGTAAATATAATCAGCATTTTTATTTAGCACCTGATTCGATTTGAACTTCTGGTTTAGCTATAAAATATTGAATCTTTAAACCACATCTCGATGTGCCATCACTTTCTAATATACACTGATTAATAGGAAAGGTGTCATAACTACATTCCTTCCCCCCCCCCCCCCCCCGAGTCTTGCATTTTTTTGCCGGTACAGAACCATATATACCCCCTCCCCTCCCTCTTCAACATTGGCCTCTACTCCATCTTTATTTCACCTTTGTGGTTTAAACATTCGATCACAACCGTTTTTAATCAATAAAATCTCTGAAAGTTGCTAGCATTGTTGAGGGAAACATTGCAATGATCCAGTTCGAAGTATGATGAGTAAAATTTTTGAAATCCATGAAGTCAAAAATATTTTTATATTTTTGTTTTAAAGGACTTATTAGAAGTGAGCACTTTATTTTGATTTTTTTCCTCATATGTAATTATGGGATGTAGTGATATTAGCTGTGTACTTTTCCGGTTGATTTCAAAGGGAATCCTTGCTAAAATAGTATTGAATTGCATCATATCTATAAACGTACCATTGAATTTTCGGTGATATCAGCGAATTTTAAAGTGTTTAGAATAGCCTCATTGTTACCCTTTCTTTGCCCCATTTTTTTCCCCTCCCCTTTTACGGTGATTTTCCCTTCAATTATCTTTTACAGTAGATGTTTCAACTGTTCTGAGAGAGTAGCGAATGACTGATGTGGCACTTGAGCAGTTAATTTCAGGTTGCTGGATTGGATGAAGTAAGTAAATTTCAGGTTGGTGGATTGGATGAGGCAATTAAAGTAAACAATAATGTATCACAAGGATTGTCAAGTTCGCTATTTACACGTGATATACGAAATGTTTTCAAATGGATTGGGTACGTTTGAATTTCGATTTCTATGCAATTTGAAAACTTATGCCGAAGATGCCGTTGTCGGCTGACCTTGATAAGATCCACAAAATTTCTCTTTTCAAATCGTTTTGACTTAGGAGTATTTATATTTCTCAGATTTATGATTTCTTCAAAACAGAATGTAAATTATCCATCAAAGAATTTGCATAAATAATGCAAATTATTAATAAAGAATTTGCCTAAGTAAACTGTATATAAGCACCGCTCTATGTCAATAAATTCATTGGCTCCTTCATTGGTTCGTCCAACCGTTGAACAGTGTGTTTTGCCGCAGCTGAATGGTAACAAAAACTGAATTGTAACCAAGATTAGCCCCTTATGATTTCATTAGTTAAATTTTGATTCCATTAAAGGGAGCTTTGAAGATTTGTTGCTTTGTTTTGGATTTTTTATGCATTCTTTTTGTTAAGTTTGTAGAATGCTATGGAAAATTATTCATTTATGAGATATTTTATCAGGCTCATTTCAAACATTAACAGTATGGAAAGAGGGGGAAGAGAAAGAAAATGAGAGGATGGTTGGTTACCTTCCCGTTTCCCTACTCGCCCCTTCCAACCAGAATTGTTGGATGGGACGCGGCGGATATGGGGGAGGAGGGGTAATCGATGGCAAGAAAAGAAAAAAGGTTCGTAGAAATGATACAGATCTATGCCGCTTAAAACCTTTCCATTTAGAATTTTTGACTACGTCCATTGATTATGCATAAACCTTTCCTGTTGAGTTTGGTGCTATGTACTTTTTGACCACCCCATTGGTTTTATGTTGAAAGTAATGCGCTCTTGTAAACTGTAAAACAAGCTAACAGGGTCGGCATAATAGGGGCACCGGGAATTCCACTTAACAAATCCATAGGTTGCTGGAAAATAATTATGCAAGCAGCAATTTCTTTTTATTTAAAGCGATCCGACGATTCGTTCTTTTCTCTCAGCCTAAGTGAAAGTGAGATGTGATCCGATCCCTGTAAATATATTTAGATACACTCCCCGTCATTACTGCAAATTTGGAAGTTTTGTAATAACTGAACGAAGAAGAAACTAACTGAAATCGAAAAAGTCAGGTGTAAGTATGGGGTGTAAGGTACTAGATTAGAAAAAAAAGGAAACCATAAGACATTTAGGTATTAAAATATTTCGGCTTTGACAGCTTAGGTTTTGGTATAGTGCCACCCAACTGGTCACAAAATATGTGCCAACTTTCGATGCCACATTTATGCATTTATAGCTTTCTTAAAAATTGTTGCACTAACTTAAAACTTGATATGCTTGGTCATTCATTCATCTTATATTAGAGGTTATATCCACCGAATTTCATAACTCCAATTTTGGTAGTTATCAGGCTGAAACTAGCGAATATATAAGCACATATAGACAGATATACAAAATCTTTGCAGTGCGATTTTTAAGTGCAAATTTGCAAAGTACGGAAATGTGTTGACCCGGCTAAGTAGGTGTGGGATTACGTTATTTAAATTTTTTTTTTTTAGCCCGAAAGGAAGTGATTGCGGTATCGTGAATGTTAATATTCCCACTTCGGGTGCCGAGATTGGTGGCGCATTTGGAGGTGAAAAGGAGACAGGTGGAGGACGAGAGTCTGGTTCTGACTCTTGGAAGCAGTATATGAGACGCTCGACATGTACTATTAACTACAGTGATGCGCTTCCATTAGCTCAGGGAATCAAGTTCGAATAAGTTGGAATTCAGCTCCAACTTGTCAAGCCTACCTCTTGCCACATCATTCATACATTTTCTACACTGAAGAATTTTTTTTTTGTCGCAGATGTGTTTATCATATATATTTGTGTTTTATAGAATATTTAGCATTTGTTAGTTAATAGGCTGTTTACATTATTATATTTTTTATAGTTAAATAAATTTTTCACTTCGTCAAGCTTTCACTTAATTTTTGATCACTTTTATTGCGTATACTTTTCTTGAGGCCTGCTACTTGTTGAATATTGGTCATTTCCTGGTTATTGTACATCGTAGTTCTATCTTTTCTATATGCGGTGTCTATTTTTGGGCTGATGAAAGTGTGATTCGCATCTTTTAATGGTTGATAATTATTGCCACTATTTTATTTTCCATCTTTTATTACGACGATATAATTAATGATTCTGCATGATTGATCCGAAGTTGGCGTTCAATGTGGTTCCGGTCCTGACTAGAACCGGAACGAGAGCAGGTGTTCAATCAATGGTCATATGGAGATGGGCTAAATCGAGTTTACGCCTCCAATGAGTTAAAGCCGACCACCCAGCAAGGATCATTTTTAAAATAGTTGCTCTAATATATTTGTTTATACGTTTAAAATAAAACATATATGCTATTGGTTTTTTCTTTTTCAGTGAAAAAGCTATGTTGCTTTCAATTGTTTACGATGACATTGCCGTTGAGGTGAGAAACGAGGGAACGCTTCAATGAAAGTCAAAATATTCAATGATTTTAATTACTGCTTATAACTTGTTAAATAGTAGACGTTAATAATATATAGCTGAACTGCCACTTGAGGGTTAAATAGCACTTGGTTGGACAAAACTTTACAAACATAATGCATACATGAGTAATTCGATTTGACTCTCCAGTATTCGGGCAAATTTACGCTTGCCCGAATATTGGAGAAATATTCGGGTAAAGAAGGCTATGAAACCTTAAAATTTTGCCAGCCACTATCCTCTCATTTATGTTAGTGGATTTGCACGCATTGTTTTGTAGAAGTTGCGTGGAACCTTTCTTCTAGATCTACTAACTTTTGCATTGAAGGGATTGGAAGTGGGAGTTTAGAAAAGAAAAGTTCATCGATGGTGATTTGTTTTTTGTTTGTTGGTGGTAGTTGTTTTTTATGGCTCGGTAGCTTAATCCAAGGTGCCGAGCTTCCGACTTCATTTTATAACAGAAGTCAACTAGATTTTCGAACTTTCTGGACTCGAATATTAACGGCTGTGGCGATGTTCAGGAATCCAAACTCAACTGCTATCCTTTACACGTAAGGGTTTGTCTCTGTAGTTGAGGGAATCATTTCAACGGAGATTTTTCGCATTGCCTGGGGCAACGGTGTGATGCAGAACCAAGCCTGAACAAACAAGTCTGTCAAAAAGAACTAGCAGAACGGAGAGTTAAAACTCTTGAAATTTCAATGAAAATTTAGGCACGCAAATTCTTTCGGAGCCATATAATTGGTAATTGTAGTGTTTGATTGTGGGAATGGCCGCAACTAACAATAAAACCCTTCTAAATATTTCGAAAATTCCCATAGGTACCACTTGGTGCAAACCTGAGACCATAAGTTTAGCCCTAACCTTCCCGCATCACAAATATTTGCCCAAGTTTTTGTGCTAAAGAGGTTTTTGCTAAATACAAGAAAGATTTTTGGATCGACGGGAAAAATAAGCATAACGCATCTTAGGGTGACAACTTTGTGGGGACTAATAAGGGGATTGTGGGCACTGAATCGGAAGGAGATTAAAAGGAGGAAGGGCAAAAAATGGCATTTTCCGTTGCATGAAATCCTGAGTTGAAAAAAAAAACAGGGTTGAAAGAATGCAATCGACTTCGTCGGCGTTGAGGAAAAGAGTGCCTTAATCAAGCAACAATGGACATCTAAGAATAATTCAAACGTCCTTCTTTTTCCTTCCAAGTCAAATCAACCTTCAGCTAATCATTCGGCAGTTCGATTTCAGACGTGGAAAGATTCCCTGATCGACTCTCGACTAGAGAAAATGGCGAGAGTATCAGATTACGGTAGTTGGCACAGTAATATCGACGTGGATATTATCATCAGTGGTAATTGTAAAACTATTTGTGAGCTGCAAGCAAATGATGGCAAGTTTTAAAGACTTCTTCAAAAATTATTTTTAGATTCGTTCAATGAGGAAGAAATTTTTTGCTTATAAACGTTTTGACCTTATTTATTCATTTTTGGTTTTCTAAATCGTACTACCCTATATACGGTATGTAGAATACGGTACGTAGCCCTTCAGCTGCACGAAAATTGCATTCTACAGTAGTCCTCATTTGTCAGCTTTTCATGTGTACCACTAGTGTTTGTATGGGCTTTTTTGTCCATTTCAGGGGAAGGGGGACTAAAGACTAAAATTAGAGTTTTAGAAACTCACTCGATGCCATTATAGAGATAGAACCGTGGAGCATTGACATTTATATGGATTTCATTCTTCTTAAGAAAAATAAAATATTGCTTTGTGTTTGAAAAAAAAAAAGAAATTTGGTCACATATTTAAACATATAAAGAAAATTGGGCCTTAATTTATTCTAAAAAAAGTGCTAAAAAAACTTTGTAAAAATAATGTTGGTCGGCTAATAGATCGTAATTATTGGCATAATTGGAGCAATTACACTAATTCTAGTTTATTTATATACATTCGCCATCCTCTCTAATTATAGTGGCTAATTTTGCAGAATCGGTGTTCTGGATAGAACAATTGTTTCCAGATGGTTGTCGATGCATTTTTGAAAGTAAAAATGGATGTAGTCCAGTCCAATGGACACCATCACATATGAGCGTTCGTAATCGAGGTAATAAATTTTTTTTTTTTTGCACCTTTCCGCTTGTGCAAAACCAATATTAGAAAGTTATTCTCCTCAAACATAGAAGGATAATTTTAATCATTTTTAGACGACAGATAAACGATTCGTGGTGTTTATCGCCTATTGATTACTGCTCGATGGGAATAGATAGCTTTACGATACTCTTATATATGATTGCCGATTATATGTGAACTATCGTTCCATTTGAGCCTTCTAGAAAATTTAGGATTTCGAAATTTACTTCAATTTCATTTTTAATTCAACAATTTTATTGCCACTATTGGAAACCTTTCCAAATGTATGTATCTGTGCCATGTTGCACTAGGCAGCTTATTCACCTCGTTAACGCTGATATAGCTTATATCCTGGATTGTAATCTCCCACTAATTCAGCATAGTTTTTCATTGCCAATTTATATGCTGTCATAATCGACGTGGTTGTTTCGGCCACTATTGTGTTCAATCTTTTAGTTCTTTGTTAAACTGTTTGAATTAATTCGTGTACAATGGTGTTTAGAGATATGTGGTAGTTAGGTGTAAGCAGCTTGTTGCAGTACATGAATATGGTGGCGGTTCGTTTATTGTTGTCGACGGATCGGTGTTGTTTATCACAACCACAGGTATATACAAGCAACGATCGGCTGATTCGGCACCGGAAGTTATTTTCGAAGGTGGTTCATCGCGTCGTTTCGCTGATCTCTTCTATAATGGGGTTTGCTCTTTAATCTATTATTTCTTGTGTGATGCTCACTTTTGCGCTGTGAATTCTGCGTAAATTGCAATGATTTTTGGATCTTTCTTTCTTATTGCCTCTTATTTATTACTTTACCAAAGAGTTTCATTCGAAATATTTTTATAATTTCACTTGATGAATAGATATTTTTTCAAGAAATTATTTAAACTAAGTTTGTCGCACCGTGGTTATTTGCATCGTATCATTTAAAATGGTAATGTCATTGTACACCTTCTAGCACATTAAATAAAGATGCAAAACGAGCAAGAAAAATCGTTGAAATCTTTTATGAATGCGATGATGCACAAAAGTATTATATTAGAATTCACCTCTCTAAATAAAATCTATCTATTCGAATTCTTTTAAATATTTTCGGCATTTGTAAAGATATGCCAAAGTGTTCAAACATTTAGGCACACATATGGTCGCATTTCTTATTTCTGCATTCTATATCTAAATAATAGCTTTAGGGCAATTTATATGTCGTCGAAGAGGTGCATTCAAATGAATCTCATTTCCCTCAGAATCGTATCTCGAGAATCTCATCCTCCGGAGAGGTGCAATCCTTTGTAAGCTTTATCACACTCATCTTTTTACACTCAGAAATTGTGCTTTTGTGTTTAGGTCGATGAAGGTTGAACGGGAACGAATACTCACATTAAACGCTATAGATCGATGATGAAATCAAGAATTTAAAGACTGGAGATTATTTATTAAAAGATTGCTCTTTGTTAGGTTTTGTTCGCCTAACGACTATTGCAGCCAAATATCGGGTGGGAATTTCACCAGCGCCCACGTTAATCGTTTTGATAAGGATTAATAGCATATATACGCTATTGAAAAAATTGCTTGTATTTGCTTTGAAATAAAAGCTATTTTAAACTTATGCAGCAGTTATTGTTCTAGGTTTCTGGTGCGGATTTCTATGCATGGCCTCGTGTTAGTCCAGATGGGAAGTACTTCTCATGGATGCAATGGAATCTTCCTTTTATGGTACGTTTTAAAACGCACATTAATTTTATTTTACGATGAATTTTTCTCTTTTCTAAACATTTGAAATATACGGGGTGGGGGGGGGGGGAGGTTGTTCTTTTCATTGATAAGAAAATAACACAAATTATTGATCGTTGCAGTTGTTTATATAATTTTATTTTTGTAATCAAAAAGTATTCCATTCGTTACACAAACACTGCGCTACGATACAGCTTGCTTTAAAAAAGATAATACATGAGGGATCGATGCGCCAAGATTAGGAAGGAATGCAAATGAGTGCACTGGTATAGATACGGATAATGGCTACCTGTTGTGGATATTTGTACCCCTCTGCTCGAGGTTGCGACCGGGCAGTAGGTTTAAACTTTACCTTGTATTTAAATCATCGCTTGGGAAATTAAGCTTTCGAATGCGTGCTTATAATAAGGGATTTTTGCTTGCGGAAAAGCGTATTGAATTATTGAGCGAGTTTTATCAGCATTTCATAAATTTCACTTAATACTGTATATATTTCAGCCATGGGATGAAACAAGCATTAGAGTGGCGCAATTATTGGCGGATGGAACACTTAGTGAGCCGGTGATGGAACTCTCGAGTAAAGGTGTTAACTTCCATGCTCCCGAATGGGATCCGGAATCTCGGCTACATGTTATCAGTGATCAAACGAATTGGTGGAATGTCTACTCGGTAATGTGGCTTGTAACCCGCATTCTTGTTTTATTTTCTCTCTTTTATTCAAAAATCTATGTTTATTGAAACGACAAACTTTTATACATGACTGTATTCTACTGAGGGGAGATCCTTACAAGACGTTCAATATATCTACATCTCGAAATATAAAGTTAGAAGTGAAGATGCTTATGCAACGAGTGGTGATAGTAATAACAGAGCTGGAATGCGGCTATATCATCCTCGCCTAGCGGTATTTAGCGTTGCTGTGCATCCATCGGCCATGCTGTTAGCGTTGATCAAATACCGAGAGGGGAGAGGAGGAAGGGAAGTTAGCAATACAATGCATCTAACCAAAATTCGAGCGTGAACTTCGATTGACTTTACAATATATGCCAGAACCCAATGAAGACGTTGCCTGCAAATGCGTGCAAATCCATGATTATCTTTGTCGAATCAATGCTGTAGCACTGAAATGTCACGAACGTTTCAATGCCTCTTATTGTTGATTATAATATAAAATATTAACCGTATATTCGTATAGCATCATATATCAGCCATGTCGGCTGTACTCTCATTGTTAGCATTATATGCTTATCAACTGAGTTGTGTTATGTGCACATTAAAAATAATGCGGCATAAGCAAAAAAAAGGTGGTGGAAGCATTTGCAATGGCTCAGTGGTAAAGCATTCGCACAGCATGGTAATGGTCATGGGTTCGCAACCTTTGTGATGAATATTTCTATTTGTCATTGAGCAGTGCTCATCGATGTCATTCATCTATGCATAACATTTTTTAAGAGCATTTTAAATTCATCATCGATACTTAGTCACTGATTTGATACAACGAGTGTTTTATAATATAAAAGTTATTTGGCCTATTTATTGTAGGTCGACATTGAAAAGGGACAACTTGGAGAGAACGTTTTCAGTGTCAATGAAGAAATCGGTATGCCACAGTGGCAATTCGCTGACCGTCATTATGCGACAAATCAATATGGTAGTTTGCATTCTTTTATTTATGCAATAATTTAGATTTTTATTTTTTGTAACGTTTTGATTTTTAAATTCTGATTTAAATAAAACTTTCCATTCCGTACGTGATGAAAAGAGGTTCCTGAAATTTGAGGTGAAGATAGTTTGGAATTTTAAAATTCTTTTCAATGCTGATCCATGGATGTATGAAGAAAAATAGTGAAAATTGTAAACGTCCCGATGACATCTATTGGAGATGTGATGAATATATAGGCATGAATTAATGCTATAAGCAGCAACAGAAAGTTAAGGGTATTGGAGAAATGTTCGGATTGAAAGCCGAATCTTACTCATCCGTTTTCGCTTGTACGCCAACTTCAACAGTTGTGCCAAACGGTTTCATAGTGGATTAATCTTGACGAGCTCTTGTTAGTATCCACAATGAAATGCTAAGAAATGACATTGATCAAAGATTGTGGGTAGTAGGCAAGGGTTGCTTGTGACTAATATGCTGGTGCGCATTTAATGTTGTATTATCTATTCACTTTTCTAACAATATAGTTAGAAGAGCACTAGTTTCTTTTTTCATTGCCTGATGTTTACCCTTGAATGAACTGAGACAGACTGGGTTTGTGGGTCAGAGTGATGATGTCTAAAAGCGATTCTTTGGTGTGCGATTGGCAAAACACAGCCTGGGAAAGTGCGGCCAACACGTATTGTGAGGGGAAGTTAATTTCGGGGTTTAATTAGTGCTTGTAAATTTCTGAAGGATAGCTCTCCCTGCTTGTTGTGTATAGAAAGTGTGAAGATAAATGGAAAGTCCTTTGAGGAAGATTTTTCTGCAAGCATAATTTGTCCTCTATTTAATGGACAGGGATCGAAACTGAAATGAACGCGTTGTGAGTATTTAACTAGAAATTTGCTTGCGCAGAGTTTTTCAGAATATGCAAATTTAGGATTTATTTTTAAATACCTGCAAGAATTTGCTCGGAGATGAGTATTTATGGTGCAAATCCAACTTAGCTTGGCAAGGTAAGTCGATTTATATGCATTCGCCAATGATGGGATGCGAGCGGAATGCGCTTCGATCACTACACCCACTAGTTCAGTCCCACCAAAATCCTGTCCTGTTTCGGCTCCGGGGAGCCGATTTCAAAAATTTTAGGGGATCATTTGATACGTTCACCTTTATCAAAATTTAGTTTGTTTGAATGTGAATTGACAAATTATCAATAATATTATTCAGCTGTATGAAATCTTGAACTGCGGGTATATTATATCATTATTGCAGGTATATTGATGAATATATCTGGGAAGTTGTATTTTAAATGGCGAAACGGAAAAGTAGATCGTCTAGAAACATCGCTGTACACAGAGTTCAGATGTGTTGCGTTGAATAAACGCAATCTTGCTTATTGCATTGCTTCAGGCCCGACGAGATCATCATCGGTGATTCGTATCGATATCGAAAGCAAAGAGGTAGATATTTAATTTATTTGAATTTATTTTTCTAACGAATTGGAATAACCTGTGTTAGGTATAAGCTTTATTGAATTACCCCATAAGTGCTCATGTTTTCGTATATGGTAATACTTTAAAGTTTTTAAAAAGTTTCTAGTGAATATCTTTATAAATCTTTTCCGAGAAAAAAATAATTCGAGGAAATTTACAATTTTTTACTTATTGATGTTATCTAGAAAAGAAAGAATTTGCGTAAAAACTCATCGTATGAAAATTGTAATGTGAAATTTTTCTTTATTTTATCTTCGTCAATTATTTTATATATTATGTAATATCACTTAGGATTAAAATTTCACTAACTTTCATGTAGTCAAAAAATGAAAAAAAAATCGTCGTTTTGGATAGTGAAAGCTTAGAGATCAAACAGGCGGATATAGTATTCGGTTTCCTTTCTTTTTTTTTGTTTATCAGTGATTACAGGTAACGGTTATAAGAGAGTCAAGAGATGCGGCGCAGATTGATAGTCTGGATATATCGATAGCCGAGCTAATCGAGTTCCCTTCCGGCGGTTACGTCGTCAATGGCTGGTTTTATCCGCCTTTTGTAAGTTTACGTTTGTTTTGTAAAGAACGAATATTTACAAATAGAATTAATATTGATCACTCATAGCTGTTAGTAAGCTAATACTTCTCATTCTGAAAAATAAATTAGATTTAACATTGTTGGTTCCAGTTTGAAAAATTAGAAGTAAATTTAATTTTCTGAACTTTTCGTTGCGAATTTCTAAGAACTTTCCATCGTATGGTAATAGCTTTCGCAGACATGAATAAGTATATATTTGTCTCATTTATTGTAAATTCCAACTTTTTTTCAATAAATCTTAGAAAACCTTGAAATTTTCCATTATGCTCCATGTCGCAAAATAGGATAAAGATGTTAATGATCGGATAGTAATTATACATATAAATTTTGCGTGGATTTAAGGTGATTAACTCAAGTACCGTTATGGGGGAATTAAACGAAGAGCCTATTAAAGATTTGCTTATCGTGCAGGTGATATCCGCTAAAGCGATGCTAAGGAATGTGCATTAATATGAAGCAGTGATCTTAAGGGATAGATCAGTCCACCCTTTGTGTTCTCTTTCCTTTATTTATTTTTAAATTTATTTAGAAAGTATAGCAGCTATGAATTCCAGTGAAGAATTTAATAAATTTAATATTGTCAGTTAAATACTAGAAAATATATCAATTCGATTCCCAGAAAATGCATAAAATATTCGATTTATTTTTGAATTCTAGGTGGTATTTTGCGATCGATCGCATTGACGAGTAGTCAAAAAATTCATTTGCCTTCAGGTTTCAATATTTGTCTTTTAGATCTTCATAATAGACGGTATATTTACTGTATACATATATTTAGTCACGTTCGTTCATAGCACCGCAAGATACATTACCACCAGTGGTTTTAATGGCACATGGTGGTCCTACGGCGAATGCAACCAATTCACTCGATATGAAGATGCAGTATTTCACATCAAGGGGTTTTGCCGTTTTTGATGTCAATTATCGTGGCTCAACAGGTTTGTTCTAGAATAAAATAATTTTAGTGATAATTTTCTGGTATATTTCAACTAGATCAAATCTAATCTGATATAATAGTGGATAAATACCTGTTCCATTTATCTTCTATTTCAAATCCGAAATGAGGGAACATATAAATCTAAACAATCACATTTTGCGTTCCATTGGGTTATTGTTCAGTTATTCGGAATAACAATTGAGGAAGTGGATGGTGATAACCAAAATGCAATTAAAAATTCTCAGAATTCATATGTTTATGTTATTTTTTTCTTACAGAGGAGTTTAATGGTAGTGAATAAATGACGAACTTCTTGAAATGGTTGTCTGAACAAATTTTATTTCGACGTTTACTTTAGATTCGAAATTTATTTTACTAATATCCGCTTGTACTCTTCATTAATATATTTTTTAAATTTTTCTCTCATTTCGTTAGAAGGCAGAATTTTTGAAGTAAGGGTACCATAAAGTCGCAATGACACCTGGGAACTATGAAGAGGAGATGGGAAAGGGGTGGGGTGTGGGGGGGGGGGTAAAGTGATGCTCAGACACCTCTAAATCAGTGCTTCAGGGAACAGATCATCGACTTCATTTTCGCATTTGTTACTATTAGTGAGGGATCCACAGACTGAGCGCACACTTGTTACTACTAGAAACTGTTTACTTTCAGTAGAGCAAAGAGTTTTTGGTAACAAAGTTTACCTCGAAAATTTGATTATTTTCCCTCATCAGTAATGAAAATTCTTTAATAAATATATCAAAGGTTTGGGCACCGAATATAGAAATTTGTTACGAAATCAATGGGGCGTTGTGGATCGTGATGATATGATCAATGCGGCGAAATATCTCGTAAATAGTCGACGTGTCGATCCGAGAGGTGTATGTATAATGGGCAGTTCTGCGGGTGGTTATTTACTTCTTTCAACAATTCTACATTCGGATATTATTAAAGCTGCCGCATCGCTTTATGGCGTTAGCGATTTAGTTGGTCTTTATAAGGTTTGAATTTTATCCTTCATTTTTAATGTATTAAGCGCAGCTGTATGATTCTTAGCGATGAATTAACACGGAATTTAGTATTATTGATTTGTTTTTCTTCTATTCCCTTTATGGATGGGATATTACTTTGGCTATACGATGCACTGAGAATGACGATAATTTGGCCTTTGAAACATTGAGTAAGAAACTTCAACGGATGTCACTCGAACTTTAATGTTCAATTTTGCGAAGCGATAAGTTACCAACTCAACTACGTGAGAACGACACATAACAGCAAAGTATTTACACTCCTGTCTAGTGTTTTGTTGCTCTAATTCGTATGGAAGAGGTTCAGAAACGACATATCGGAAGCGTGAATTGTTTAGTATTTTACAGGACACACATAAATTTGAATATGGTTATAATGAGCAACTTATTGGCAAATATCCAGAAGAGGCACAAATATATGAAAGCAGATCACCAATTCGAATGGCCGATCGCTTACGTTGTCCGATTGCGTTCTTCCACGGGGATGAGGACACAGTTGTGCCGCTTTCTCAGAGCATCTCACTTCACAACGCCCTTAAAACGAGGGGTGTGCCTACTATGTTGCTTATCTTCCCAGGTAATTTTTTGTAGAATTCATTCCTTTATTGATACGGCGTGAAAGCTATCGCGTTGTTTTCAAATGGCATACGAATGCAGTTAGCGTTCTCCGACAAGGGCCGGAAAAACACGCTTGCTGAATGAAGGAAAATAATGTATAGCCACGGATAGGGAGGAAAATAGGACCCCTGAGTTACCCACTTCAGACGTGGCTTAGTCAGAGCTACGAACACTTCGAAGTCCTTAGCATTATAAGGGAATTAAAAAAAAAACATTTTCGAGTAGGACTAGGTTGTTTTGCATTAAATTAAGAGTTTTGAAATTCATTGACGTCTACCACTTCAAATCGAAAATAATGCAAAATTTTTACTATTTGAGGAGGACAGGAATTTGTGCGTTACATGATTGTTGTTGTGAGATGTTATTTAGATGAAGGTCACGGTTTTCGTGGAACAAAAGCGATTAAAGATTCACTTATTGGATCTTATTATTTCTTCTGCCGTGTACTTGGAATAAAGCCATCGTTTGTCACGAATGAGGTACGTTTCCATCAGATTATTGAAGATGCAAAAATCTATTGTAGGTGCACGCTTAATTATTCCATATATAAATTTACCAGTGATCATGTATTTTAATGTATCGCTAGGCATTGAGCAATTACGTGTAGTATAGAGACTAGTACCGAAGTTTAGGGAGATAACGAAGGGCTAGATATTGAGCTACTTAGTGTAATTTAACCTAATTTATTTATTCAATTTAATTAAACTTACTTGGTTCATTAATTTAATTTAATTTATTTATTTAGTTAAATTTATTTATTCAACTTGATTTGATTTGATTCGTCCAATTTAATTAATTTATTTTATTTGATTAATTTATTCAACTTGATTTAATCAATTTAATTTCATTTGACTCAGCTTATTCAATTTTAATTAATTGATTTAATCCAGTTATTTAATTTAATTTAATTCAATGCATTCATTCGTTTTAGTTTAATTTATTTAATTTAATTTAGCCCATTTATCTGGTTTAGCTTAATGTATTTAATTTAATTTACTTCATTTAATTGAATTAAACCAACTTAATTTAATTCAATTTAATTAATTTAATTTAATTTATTTAATATAATTAAATTAATTGGTTTAATTTGATTTTATTCATTTACATAGTTTAACTTGATTTAATTTAGTTTAATTAACTTATTCAGTTGGATTTAATTAATTTATTCGATTGAATTTAATTAATTTGTTAATTGAGTTTTTTGATTTTTCAGTTGAATTTGACTGCTTAATTTAATTGAATTTAATTAATTAATTTGATTGAACTCAATCAATTAATGTAATTTAATTCAGTGAATTTATCTAGTTAAATTTAATCAACTTGTTCTATTCAATTTAATTCATTAATTTAATTCAATTTGATTAGTTTATTTTTCATTGAGCCCATTTACTTCCTTAAATCAAATTGAATTAAATTATTTAATAAAATTTAATTCTTTAATTTAATCTTATTCATTAATTCAATTAAATTCAATAAATTTATTCAATTTAATCCAATTAATTCATTCAGTTGAATTTAATTGATTCATTTAATTGAACTGAGCTAATTTATTTGACTGAATTTAATTAATCAATTCAGTGTAATTCAGTTAACTAACTCGATTTGATTTAATTAACTTATTTAGTTTTTTAATTAATTCATTCAATTAATTTATTTAATTAATCACTTTATTTATTCAATGACTCGAGGTGGGAAAACACAAAAGTTTATTCGCGATATGCGATACGACATATGAGCTAATGTGATCGGTTTTAGACCTCAACACTGAAAGTGTTGCACATAAATGCGACTTTTTCAGGGTAAATAGAAATTAGTTATTGGTATAATCTTTTACAAGATTGGATAGGGATTTGGTACAAGAAAAAAAAAGATTCCACACCATTTAATCATAAAACATCGATAAAGGAACTGTGTTTGCTCAACCCTCATGGTCGGTACGAGTAAGGCAAATCACTATAGTTATATGACATTGAAAGGGGTATAACTGAAATTAAATGTGAAAATATTTCTAGGTTGGAACGATTAGCTTAAGCTAGTTGTGTGATAATTAACGAATTTGCAGATGAAAATAGATAATTTGACTGACACTATTAATTAAATGGTGCGACCCAATAACGACGATATGATGCGAAAGATTCGTATGCAAGACAGTACAAATCATGCTTTTCATTGGTGTGGTCTATGAAAAATAAAACAATTCTTTTTGATACAGTGGGATATTTGCAGCATTTTGATACAGTGGATATGCCGCATATTCTATTTGCATCGAAACTTTGCAGGCCTATTTTTTTAAATATATTCGCTATTGTTTATAATATGCCGATATTAGGCTATGGCTCCAAACCGTGCACCATGTGGTTGCTGGCCGCAACGCCGGGTAGTCCGAAGTAGGGGGGGGGGAGGATATGGGTCGAAGTTGGCAGGGTCAGCTCATCGGGGATGATGATTTACAAAGAAACAGTCCAAATTTGGCGGATTACCCCGTGGGCAGTTCTTAACTGCTCATCATGATCCTCCACGCGCCATCCTTCGAAAGCTGTTGTGTTCGACAATAAGGATGCTTCGTTTGCTGAGAACAACAATTGGGTTAAACTGATCTCGTTCAGAAACGAACATTTTTTCTATATGTAAAACAGCGACCAAGCTCCACCTGGAAATTTTCGCCAGATCTGATTCCCACCTTTGCAGTCACGACCTTTTAATTCCGAGTTAGTTCGAAGTATTTCTCCAATCCCACCTTCCGCTTTCCATTTGTGGGCTACAGAAAACCAATCGGATTCCAAAAATAATTAATGTGAAAATAATGGCGACGTTTGCAATCAATGTATGCCTAAGATTAAACGCATATTAAGCAACTAATCTCAATCCTTTTCGATATTAGACATAATCGGCCATATTTTGTGATAACACCTCGTAGAAATTTATTCTGCAAAGAAGATCATATAATATCGAACAATGAAAGTAAATAACCGCAATAGAATATCGGCTTCAACGTCGACTTACCAACGAAATAATTGTAATGGACGCATCATATTCAAATCAACGAAACCATCGACTTTACTGCATTCCTTATGTTTCATATTTTATAGAATCTACAGGTAATAATAACTGACGGCATATTGGTTAAGTAAACGATAGTTTTTTGCGAGTGCAAAGGACAAATCACACTATCCCACGAATGAAATACTTCGACTATTCGCAGTAAGAAGTGATAATGGGTGGACGAGTTGAAGCAATAAAACCCACACCATCCTTACCTAACAAACAAAAGTTACTTCTGTTCAAAAAGTTAATTATATTTGCCACTTACTTAAATCCGCTTTCCAGTTTATCTAGTTTTCCGCGACACAATAAAATCCCTTCCCAATGGATGAAAGAAATGCCAATTTTTATCCTCACAATTCATCAAAACCACCGACATAAAAGCAAAACATTACGACCGACGAAGTGATTAATTATTAAACTGCATAGAGAATATTTGTACCGCTTATGCCAAACACATCCCATTAACTAACGGGTATTGGAGGATAGCGAAAATGCAATGAGTGCAAAATAAAGGCACAAATTTTTCATCCCGACCAATTCGATACGGCAGAGATAAATTGTAGCCCAAAAATCAACAAAAGAGAGAGAAAAAAAAAAGAAGAAAGAAGCAAAGCGAATGAAAATTGACTTAGCCAAATTCGGAAAAAGAAAGAAAAAAAAGAGATGAGCGTCGCACCATAAATCTACACACAAACATGCATATTGCACTTTGAAATATCATTTAGGTTTGAAATACCATTAAACTATTGTTTCATTCTTCTTCTTTTTTCTTTTTCACTCAAAAATGATCGTATTTAATCGATGAATGAAACAATCAGTTAATAATCAACCAGTAGTTAATTGCCAGAATAAACCAACAATTAAAAAAAAAAGCATGAAAGGCAAGGAACCTGGAAGCGAGGAATGGAGAACACAAACAACTAGAAGAGAAAAAATTACAATAGAGAAAAATTTATTTCTTTTTTTTTTCAGTAAATAAAACTAAACGACTTAGAAAAATATAGAGAGGAATGACAACCAATAAAAGTTTATTAAATGTGAAAGAAAATATTGTTGTGAAAAATTTACAGAAATAAATGAAAAAAAAAAATTTACAGATGTAAACAACTCGAAATTCACACACTAACAGTGAAATTTCTACTCTACTTCTAATTCTTAACAACGAGGTTGCTTTTGCCAACATACTTAATTTAATTCATTTCGGAACTATCACCATAGAAAATCAAAGAGCGCATTTCCTTCTCAAAGGAAACTATGGAAAACAAACCATCTCTATCCATACTAAAATTGGACAGCAGTACTAGGGCACTTACTACGAACAAATATTCCATCGAAGAACTTTTAGGTTATAACTTCTCTTTTCATAACCGAACCAACAGTAAAACGTTTTTGAGTTTTTTCTCTAAAAATCCCTTTATTACATTAAAAAAATAAATACAGAAAATCTCCCATCAACAATAAAAATAAAACATTCATTAGCAGTTCCCTCTTCTCTAAAATTCGAAATTTTTTCCACCATTCACTTCACCCTCTATCAGCTTCCTGAATCTACTAGAAACAGCATTTCACTCTAAGATCTACTATCTGGTTTAAAAAACCTTTACATTCGCATTACATTAACAATTACACCACCCACTGCAGCTAATATAAACGCCTCAACAGACATAGTGTAAACCAATAAAGTAGATACTCTACCAACTGATAAGACTGTTTACTTAAAAATAAAATTAAAAAAAAACAACAACCAGTACCATGCAACCTAGAGATATGAGAATAAACGCTCACAGGAAGAAGAATTTGAACATGGGTGAATAAGCGAATGGAAGAAACAACTTAGAGCGTCATAAATTACGGTATGCGTACAAATTAATCTCTATCGTCGAACTACGGTAGTGGTTCGACATAGTTGGCTGGTATAAGACCCGTTTTGCCATTCAGAGTACCGACCAACCAGCCTTCCTCTTTCGATTCGTACACTACAAATTTAGGCATCATTATTCAATTCAAAACACCCTTTTACACTAAGAAATATTTGCATATTGAAAATGACGTCATCGATGATCGTTGCACCTCAAGCGGAAATATGTTTTAAACATCCGTTTCATTGTTCATGTGTCTCTTTCTCTTTTCAGCAATATCATATTATCAGCTCTAAAGATTTAAAAGTCCCCCAAAATTTTAGCGGAAGCTTACCTAAGGAAGGGCCCTACTACTCGAGAATGTTGGATTACCTTTCCCGTTAAATTTTGAAGATTTCAACAACTCTAACATGTGTATAGTCTTTTCTGAGTTTTTAAAAACACTAAAATAAAATTATGAATATTAGAAATTCTTATGATGCAATAGGCAGTACAAATATAATAAAACAACAAACCGTTCGTAATGATTTGGCCCGGTTGGAATGACAACTCCGTATCGTGACCGGCTGTGCAAGCATACAACGTTTTAACACGACGACTGAAAAAAAAGCACTCATTCACTGTGTTATAAATAACACACGATTGTGTTATAAATAACACACGATTGTGTTATCATAGCATCCGCTTCATCTATTACACCTCAATAGCAGTTTAACATTAACACCCATTAAAAAAAAGCTTAAACAGAAAATGTTCATTAAAATGCGCATACTTATCACACAAACGCGTTACGCTGATTGATTACGATGCAGCAAAACACCTTTCTATTTTAAATTAAAATTAAAAAATTTAAAAACAACTAAGAAAACACTGTAACAATAATTAATATCAGGCAAACTGCAATAAGATTATTCGCTGATCTGAATGCAAACCGCACTCATATTTCGTGGGATATTAGCCGAATTATTTTATAATCAAAGATTTTTTAAAGTTTATCATTTCCTATATGAAGATTACGGATAAGCTGTTAAATAATATTTTTAAATATTAATTCTATTTTATGTTCGATTAAAGGAAAACTATCATCTTTTTTTAAATTTTGTAAATCTTTTAGCAAAAAAAAAAACTCTATTTTTATTCAAATCAAACAAATACGTTAATAAATCAATTATTCAATTTCTTGTGAATTTTGCAACCTATTATAGCGTCCTTTATTATGACATTAAAAAAGTGATATTTAAATTTTTATTTAGGAAAGAGATCAGATGGAAAAAGATAAACACACATGCAAATTAGTTAATACCGAGAATGTGATACAACTAAACACATCGATGAAACATATGCATCACCTCTCTTTAGGCATTTGCAAGCAGATATACTGCTACAAATAAAAAAAACATACCACAATTTGCAGCTATATACTTTATACCTACGATAGGAAGATGGTTTAACCAATAGCAGAACAAATCATCTCTCTCATTAAGTTGCGTAACATGTAAATGAGATGAACGAAGAGGATATTTCCATCGAAGAGTGATGAAAAAATATTTTTTGAAAAAAAAAACTTTTTTCCACACCTCAGATTTATCTGAATATTCATAAAAAAAGACATTCATCTCGTCTGTATTATTCAAGCTAACAAACAGCTAGGACAACGAGTAAAGTAGTGCTTGAACGAACAACGCAAACAACGCAGCTTAACTTATAAAAACCTCATAGAATATTGCCAAGCACCATTTTTATATCTCATTCGGCAAGGCAGAAAAGTTTTTAAAGTCGTTTTGTGATTGCAAGCGATATTTGAATATCATCGATAGAATTTAGAACGATCAAAATGCAAAAACACAAAAGCACAAATTTTTCAACACAACTCAAATAAGTGCGAAAGAAGACATCAATCAAACTAAGAGAAAGGAGGATGCGAAGAAAAAAGAAGGAAAACTGTTAAAATATCAAAAATCAAACCAAACATCATGAGAAATAACATGCTTTCATATCAAAATTCATTCAGAAGCAATGTTTCCCTTTCATAAATCTATTGAAAAGTTTTTAAAGTGATTTTTCTTTGCAATCGACATCAAAAATGTTGGTGGCCTTTATGGTAGAAGCCTTTAGAGTGGAAGTAGATGGGCATTTCACGTGACTTCGGATCCGTTCAGTGCCAAAACTTTTTTGAATATCTCCTGCCTCTAAAGCTAAAGTTTATTCGGAGAAAAAATTGAACATGACTTCTCCGAGTCTATTCGCCGTACCCGTTCCCCTCATTAAACATCGAAAACGTTCATAAGAGTATAGGATGAAAGCAAAGCGGGATGAATGCACCAACCTGGGTTGTAATGATCCTATAGGGTGCACATAAAAGAAGAGAGGCGATATGCGTAGATCATTGAATGTCACATTCTGCACGTGAGAGGAGTGCGTCGTGTTCACACGTTGATTAGAGACAGCCCCGTGCTTAGTGCTCCCACCGCCACCACATTCACTCACGTTCACGTTTGAGAAAGGAGACGTGCCAGCGTGCACCCTGCTATTATAAACACTGAAATTTGCAAAAGACGCATAGAGAAAGTGGATAAGTGCAAAAGATATAGAGGGTAGAATCCACTTGCAGCCAATTTTCGCTTCTTCTTCCTGTAATGTGCTCCACAATTCACTCAATCATATGTCTATTTCAAATCGGCGAAACGTTATCGCTTCATATTGAAATCATCAAAATTCTAAACTACAAAAGTTTCTTATAAAACAAAAAAAGAAAGCATCGGCTTCGATTATTTCAGTAGAAGTGGAGCATATTAAAGCAAGAAAAGCCATGATGACCCCTCACCAGCACCATTCGACATTCATTGCCAATAGCAAGCGAAATATTGCATCCCTAAGCGTTATCCAGCTTGTCTTCATCCACACAACTATCATTAGAAGGAAGAAAATTCACGAAGAAGCATCTGCCTTTGATAAGCTTTCCAAGTTATGTTGAAACCGAGAAGTAAATATAGAGTGGCAATCACAAAACACCGAAAGAACAAACAAGCATGCGTATAGCAACAAACACAACAACATCTATAACAACATTTAAGGATGCATAAAAAATTACAATAACAAACCAGAAGCAATAGGAAAATAATTCTCTTTCAATTGCCTATTTCTCTATGAATTTCCTCTTAATCATTTCTGAAGATAACGCCATACGAGCGAATGCAGCTGTTTTTAGCTCCAACTGATGGCATAATATAAGAAAAATGCAACAGAGTGGTCATTTAATTGGTCATTTCAGGATGCAAGGGAATGGTCATTTAATTGGTCATTTGATGATGCAAGGGAGTGGTCATTTAATTGGTCATTTCATAATGCAAGGGAATGGTCATTTAGTGTCACTTTTGGAAATTTATTTCTATACAGACTATTGGCTATAATCTTCAAATTTATAACAAGAATGAGCATAGCACGATGCTTCAAATATAACTACGTAATAAAGATTTTTTAGACACTAATTCAATATCAAAAAGCCGAAATGATTTGTAGCAAAAAACAACTAAAACTATAATCACATGCAAAATTTAAAGTAATCTTAATTTATATCAATTTATACTCAAAAAACGTTTTCCTTTTAATTTTCATTTTTACTCAAATATTGAAATATTTACTCGAAATTATTCCTTTTTACTCAAATATAATAGTAAAATAAATAAATATTGAAGTGAGAAAAGTAAAAGACAATTAGATCGTCCATTTCTTAACCGAATTTTACAGCATCGTGCTTTTTGCGCAAAAGCGATGCGATTTGATGACCGCCACCAATTAATAAAGCAGCGACATTGAAATCAACGTTAGCTGTGCCTACATTACTATCAATAAGCAGTGTGCCTTTTTGAATTCAATATACCGGAAATGGATAGCAGCCTGGTCACAAGTCGATGGCCAGGGTTGCCTTCTATAATAAACGTCTGGCACCACTTCATGCCAGTCCTTACAGTCTGAATATATTTTCGAAGCAATATCCATTGTTAGGCTACAATATACATAACCCCCCTGTAAACTGAAGCAGACAACATCAGAAAAAAGAGGGATTAGAGCTAGATCGATCCGTAGGCCTTTTTCATTTCAAACGATATTCTAAATCTTTCAAGTTGGAAGATGTAACGCCACAGCCGCTAAATTATAAAAAAAAACCCCCATAAAACCCAATAAATATTTATTTAAACAAAAACTTAGGAAGAAATATATCTTTTCGAGGGAAAAAATTCTTTTTTTTTAAAATAAATTTGCTTTTGATTATCATAAGCAGACCAAAAATATCGTACTAAAATGAACGATCGGGATCTGTGCTTTTTGGCATTTTTCGATTATGAATCTATTTTCAACTATACGATCATCGGCTTTCCTTGCAGTAACTTCGGGACAAGTTCGTACTTGCAGCTCACCACAGAGAAGCAAATAACAAACAAATACACACTTAGCCGAATGATAAAAAAAGAAAGCAATTTCTTTTCAAACTGACTTACGAGGCAGATAATAAATTTCCACCTGAGTGCCGCTTTTTCAACCTATCAGTGAGGCTGCAAGCCGAACATTCACTTTAAATATACATGTTTTTTTTTTTAAATAAATTTCATAAGGCGAGAATTTTTACACAAATTAGTTCAAATTCAAAAAAAATTTTTTTTTTAATCCTTCGGATTTGCAACTAGAAAAATTAAATAAAATGTTCACTAAAAAGAAACTCCTCGATCAGCATCCAACCGCAAAATCTAGAAACTCCTCGATTAAAGCTCCGAAAAAGCAATTATTGATAATTAAGAATTGTTGTTTCAGGTTGTTTTCGATTCGATTTTTTATTATTAATGCCTCAAATAACCGTTTAAAAAATATTTTATCAAATTTTTTTCTCCAACAGATTTTAAATGTATCAGTTAATTATGTCTGAATATCGCGTAATTAATGCAATCAGCAATCGCCCTCATAACAACGCTATTTAGTGCATAAATCAACAAATAAATATACTAATATGCACTATCACTATCATCCTTACATCATCACTATCCACCATAATTATCATAAAAAACTAATAATAAGACACTCGTATTCATATTAACAAAAAAAGAGTTGCAACCAAGACTTCCACATTATTGAATACAATCGATAATATCCATAGTACCCACTCAACAAAAAAAACAAAAAAAAAATTCACTAATTTCAATTTTTTTTTTTCAAATATTAATGCCCATGATTATAACGATATATTAATTTCAATGAGTGAATTTTCATTTTTCATATCTTCAAATGGAATGCGATATGGCGATATGCTTTGTCGCAAAATTAAACTCAATGAATTAAATTCATTCAAGTCAAAATCAGTCCTAAAAAAATCAAAAAATAATCCTCTATTCACCTATATGCGTTGATCGTCGATCACATTGCTCTTATGTCATTCAAATATAACAGCCCCTTTTTAATGTTTTGACAATGTTCCCTTCCATCTATCACGGTGATATTCGTGTAGCATCTAACCTTTGCCACATAAGCTCACTACTCGGGCATATACAAATAGGTATGACTACTAATTAATTGAGAAGCAAAGTTTCTTCACTAAAAAAAATAATTGAAACTGCTTACGATTCGCAGGCGAATGGATTGTAGGCAGGCGCATAAGATGAACTCATCTTCGCTGAAAGTAATTGATTTGCATTGAGAAAATAACATACAAATTTTAAACAACGGAAATATTTCATTTTTATATAAACGTCGAAAAGGACACCATTATTTTTATCAACTTACCCCTACAGGTAACCATAGGTACGGGTAATAAAAATGTGAAACTATTTACATATAGAGAATCTCATAACATTATGCAGACCTCTACTATCATTATAAAGTTATGCTTTCAGATTCCTTCGTCCCCTCCTAATTCCCCTGAAAAAAATATTCCAAACGTATAAATGAGTGCATCTCTTGAAAGAGAAGACCCATCTATATGCAGATTGGTACAGCCAGTCAAGTTAGTTGCATATTGTACGCCTGGCATCATTTCAGAAATCATAGATCTGAACCAATCGAAGGATCACGCAAAAAGAAGTGAAAGTATTGCTGCACCTTAAAACTTTTTGAAAAGCATGCACAGAGAGTAAAAAAAGAACAAACGATCCAGGAAGAAAAAGCCATAGAACTCTGCTTCTCCTTCTTTAGGAATGCTTCTGGCTAGGTATTACCATAAACATACTTGTAGTACATAAGAAATTTACAGAGTACTTTCGATGAGTTTGAAAGATAAGGAAGTCTAACGAAAAGAACCTTTGATTGCAGAGGCATTACGATCACGAGACGTGTCCGCAGAGTGTTGATATGGACCCGTCGGCGATGGAGAGACATCCGAACCACTCGCTATCGAGTTCAACGAATCTGAACTCTCGCCGCACACTTCCCCATCTGGCGCACGTTGTTGCCGTCCGGTAACGCTTCTTAATAATGCAGCAGTTAATAACTTTAAAAATGATAAGTAATGCTAAATCTGACCATTTGCAACATTTCATTATTCGGATATCACGATCTCATTTATCCTCAAATCCTTCCTTCTGTTTGATTAATTCCTTTTCTTCATAAGAGCCATCAGCGTTTTAAGGCTAAAGATGACCTGAGTGTCAATTTATAAACCTTTAAAACCTTTGCGATACTTTAAAAATCCATTTCAGAATCCTTACAACATGTTACTAAAATAGTATAGATAGGCTCATCCAACATGTTCAACAATGTAATAATACAGTAAACTTCTACCCCAATTGCGCAGTGCTGGCTTGAGCGCTCGTTGCACGTTTCATATGATGGGTCCTTGGTGTCGTAGCTTGATTTAAAGCAGGAGAAGAGAGTGCCGTCCCACCGGTTGGCGACATAGGTGTAGTGCCAGCCGATGTACTTGGTTTCCCATAGGTTGGAACCAATCGAGTTGGCGAACATACATTTGAGTCTACAACATTACGCTTGTAATAAGTTTGACTACCCTTACAACTTTTGAACTATCATTCCCCTTTCTTTATATTGGTCCATATTTTCGTGCCACGAAAATGAGCATTAACCGATTTTTAGTGGCCATCACCACTTTTGCTTCATGAAACAATGCAAATATAACACTTTATAAATCTTAAACGGAAACAAAAACTCATCAAGCACCTAGATGTATTGAAGAAACTTGCAATATTTTAGTTTACTGCACAAATCACTAAATATTAAAGCCAACTATTCGAAACAGAAATAAAAATAAAATAATGTATCAAACGAGCGATAGTAACGAAACAAATAAAACCAAACATTGTCTGACTTATTTAATATTTTCCTCTTACAAGTAACACTCAAAAAAAAATTCTTAATTTTAAAAACTTTAAATCAGAGGAAGTCCCTGTTTTATTATTATAATTAAAGAAACAATGCACAATATTCGAATATAACTTTCATGGCATCGATCATACTATAACTGATAAGACAGCAGCTTGTATCATCGATGATTTAATAAATTTATAGGTATTGTAGCGAATTATGAAAAACTAACTTCTAAATCTCTTGCACCTTTAAACTAGCTCGATTGATTTAAGTGGACCTATTACAAAATCGGATCTATAATCCGGTTATCACAATTGGTAAAAATTACCAAAAAAATATTATCAAATCTGATTGGACTATACCTGATCTCTATTATCAATTGTTAGAACAATACCCTCCCAGTAATTAGTATAATAATTACCTGAATGATATCATCTATGTTGAAGACACAAATCAAAACACAAAAAATCCCATATTTCTTAGCGGAACTATAACAGTTACTTTAGCAACCTAATTTATAATTAAACAATTCCCGTAAAAGATATGTAAACATAAATCCAACCATCCTGACTATCCGCGAACGAATTAGCCACCCTGTCATAAATATGAGGATAACGTTGTCGTGATGATGAATTCCCTATTGAACGTGGCCGATTACCACTCGATATCGAACTCTCCGCATAAGACCTTAAAACAAACGTCCAGAAAAAAAAATAAAAAACTGAAGTTTTGCAAGTTCAATTCCACCCTCATAATGACCAGCTGAATACCACTTAATTGTGTTTCAAGAATGATAGAAAGTCGATTAAACGTATATATACAAGTCAACTCATTTTCACTGGCCTATTTAAAAGTTGGGTAAGTTTCTTCAACAACTTACTCATTTGCCACGGTCTTGAGCAAGCCTCTTTCAGGGTTTGCTCCTGATTGCTATGATCAGATCTTTTCACCTCCCTAACGTACTTGCAAAACGTCCTTTTCATGTCGGTACAATAAGTTTTGTGTCCATTGGTTGCCTGGGGTTCAAATCATAGATCCAGCCCACTTGACCTGACCCCATGCTAAATTGGACTGTATGAATGACTTGTCCTCCACTGCATCTGCTCATCTGGTAAAATGAATCATGAAGAGAATTCATTATCACTGATCTTTCCACTGCTCTCCCTATGGCACTCACATCGTTGCTTTATCTTCCTTCCCCAAAAGCCACTTCTTTATCACTAAACCACTACAGAGAGGATAACAGCTTTAAATGAAATAAGCCTTAAAATATACACAACGTAAGATAAGAAAATATTTAAATATTTATCAATCACCTCTTATCAATAGCTGGTGGAGATACTGAAGATTGTTTAGCGATGGAAGGTGTCGCATCAAGGAACGGTGTGCTGCTCTCCGGCGAATCACCACTTCGATGCAATGGCTTTGGTGGGCATGGAACACCGTCGATATTCGATGGATGTGTATTGAAGATCTATAAAAATTCAATACTAAAGTCTGTCACCTTTCTTCTACATATATTACCGCAAACTTGATAAATTATTAATTAATAATGATAGATTTTTTTGTCGAATTACTGTCTACTTACTATTACTTCTTATTAAATGAAAACATTAATGGTATCGGTAGGTCATGCTCTTAGATCAGCGTCGAATGCCAATGTTTTCTAAAACTTCCTAGTGGTGGAGAGAAGGAAACACAGTTATTGGAGCAAACGTACTACTTACTTCATTATTGAGAAACTAAATTTCAACATATGAGTAAGTAATAATATTATTTGATTGTTTCATTCATCAACAATAAACTAAAAGCAATACGAAGATAAATTAGCTATCCCAATAGACATTTAAGCTATCACTGTTATAGAGCTTCGTCTGGATCGAAAACTCTCTCCAGAAAATTCAACGATCCTCGTTGGATACCATATAAAATTCGATTGAAGAGGCGTTTATTTTTATGAAGGATCGCTTTCGTGTTTCTTTTCTTGCTACAATTCTATTCTTCAATACTAAATTTTCTATGATTCTTTAATGAATTCTTGAAAATTTTTTTTGCGTTTTTGCATAATTGCATATATTATTAATCAATGTGTTCGATATTTAAAATTCAACAGTCAAAAAAAAAAAATTGCATGCAATCTACAACCTACGATGATTATAATACCCCTCATCGCCACAAAGATATTTCTGCACTTATTTTTCTTCATGTTTTATCACTCTCACCTTCGTTGTATACCGATATCAATATGACGCCTTAAGCTTATCGAAGACAATATTTAAGAAAAACTAGTGCTATAAAAGTTCAAAATGTTATTAAAGAGATTTCCTAAAATCTGAAATTTTTTAATCCACTACATAGCTACGATCAGTTGGAATGTCTATGTTAAAGATATAAAAAAATGCACTAACGAGATCACAGTTAGCGATGAGCACTTCAACGACCACATTACAAAATTTAATATCCATGATGGCTGCCATAGTCTCCTCTTTGGGTCGAAGCAAGGTGGGTCCAAAACAAACGCCTAGATTGCCCACCGTCATAAGGTTCTCACTTGAACGATCCGCTACTCTGCAATCTCATTCTCTCAACAGCTTACACTGAACATTACTAATAATTACTGGTAATACCCGTAAAGTAATACAGGACTAATACCACCAATACCGGTCAAATCTATTACCGGTAATTAAGGTCCAACTGGGAAGGAAATAAAGCACACCGTTAGGATATCGTACAGCGACTAAAAACAATGTCTTCCTTCAGTAGGCTTAATTTGATGTGAAGCATTCAGTGTGAAGCATTCTGTCTTCGCAATCCCATCACTGGCCACTTGCTTATCACCTCTTTAAAAAAACCAACAGAGGCATATGACATCCAATCCTCTCAAATTTCCTTTTGAAAAATTTTACTTTCTTAAAAAATTAAAATTTGCATCTTAAAAAAAATTTGCATTTAAAAATTTCAATAAAATTTAAGATCTCATTATAAAATTAAAAAAAATTCGCTTACTTTTTTAGATGTTCGATGATGATCTTTAACATATCAATATGAGTTTTAGGCAATTGATGTACATAGTAATGAATATGCGATACGCGCATCGCACAATCCATTTTTGCAGCATTTATAAATTGACTATGCAAATCGAACGTCATCAACGGCTCTGGTAGATTCCTTTAAAATTTAGATTTAATGAATGCGATTAAATTCCAGCATTTTTTTTTTAAATTGAAATTTTAGTCTCAAACAATAGTTTTTTACCTTCTCCTCCCCCTCCCCCTCCCCCACTGCAGATCCCATTTCCCTCATGACCTAAAAACTGCATGAAATCAATGAGATGACTCTGTAGGGAAGGCAATATTCCGCAAAAATTCGGAACTTCAAGAGAAAGAATCGAATGGGGATATCAAATAGTAATGAAATAAGACCGAAGAGTGAAGTAGACAGGATATATATGGGGGAGGGGGGAAAGAACCTATCTTTGAGATGTCATCTCAAACAGATACAACATCAATTCCCCATTGATTTACCAATTCTTATGATCTAACATTAAAATTATATTCAATCAATTTGGAATTAATCACTGTGAAAACCGTAAACAAAATCATCACAGCGATATTAATATTATTTCTACTAAATATACATCTTCTATTAGTAAGTTAGTAATCTTACGGTAATCACAACTTAAAATCGATGTGACGAATGGAAGAAAGGAGGGGGGGGGAAGGGAAAGCTTGCCTCACCTATAAACTTGAAAATTGATGTGTGATTGACATAAAAATTGGGAAGCAATTCTATTAGGCTTATTGAGCCTAGCAAGGTGAGGCCGGCATTTCGAGAGATGAATAAGCTTATAGAAAAGAAGAACTTGGAGACAACTTTTGAGAATCGATGCATATGCAAGAAGAGTGAAGGGAAAATAGCTTTTGAGGAAACATCTCTAACGAGGAAATATGATGAAAGATATTACTGTAATTAAAAGGGAATACGGTAAATTAAGGATGAAAAGAGGTACCTGAGAAACGTTTTGATAGCGCTAGAAATTGTTTTTGTTTCCCATTCAGCATCATCTGTAAAATTGAGTTTCTCGTTGGATGAACGCCGTTTATCGAGACCGATTTGCATCAACCTTTGAACCTTAGAAGTTACACCACAATTCCTATAGAGACCTTGTTCTCGAAGACCACCTGAAAATACCACTTCATTTCCTGAAAAAAATACAATTCATATGCAAAAATAATACCGATTAGGCTATTCATTTGGAATGAATGATGAGGAGATAGAGATCCATTTGCAGCTCGCTCTTTCTCTATCGAAAAATAATTAATACAGGAGATATTTTGGTTTAATTATCCAAGTTTGAGGTCTTTGCTGTAACCATTACTCAAAAAGCCGGAACATTAGCATGAATATCGCTGATTCGACGCGTTTCGAGGGCAGCGATATGGTCCGTTCAGAGCTATTCCGTTTGAATACACTTTTTTTTTTTGGGAAATTCATCCTCCCTCGAAATCTCGACTCAAGTATTTTTAGCTTAGATCATCGCTCATTATTCCGAATCGAATTTGCGGCCCATTGAGTGGAAAACTGCCGGGTACCACTTAGTGAAATTCTGGATGTAAAATTGCCAGGAATGATCTCACCTGAGTGATTCAAAAATGAACAATTTGGTTTGAATTTTATAAAAATGCTGGCAGTTTCGAAGCATTCGTGCTGTCGGCTAACTTTTATCCAAAATTCTGGAAATTTACCATCTTTTCCGGTGCTCATTCAGTACCTGGTTGCAACATATTTCGTAAAAATGCAGAAACTTCCGGTACTTTTATCCCCTTTCCCTCCCCTCGCCTCTATCAAAGGATGTGCAAAATGTGAAGTCGAAAGCAGGATGAAGTTTTCTGTTAAATGTTAAGCAAAAATGATATATTTTTGAAAGCAAACGAGGATAAATAATAAAAATTAATTGTGGGCTATCAGCATTATTTTCTAATTTGTGATTTTTTGACGTTAAAAAATAGATTTGTATAAAATAAATCGCTAAGCGATAGAATGACGGAAATATGCTTCCTTCCCATTTATTTCCCGCAAGTAGCCGCCACTTTTATTATCACTATTATTGTTGGGGATTCTATGGGAAATATGGGAATTGAGGAGGAACGTCTCCAGTTTATTTCATCCTTGGCATAAAAAAACCTTTCTTGGCTTCATATACAATTCTAGATTATGCTGTGTCCGAAAATTCCATCTTCAATTCTGGATACATGAAGCCAGAATCATTTCGTTCGTTCAACAGTTCACGCGTGCTGATACGAGCATCCAGTGCAACTACAGTCACTCTCCCTCTATCCCATATTCCCTAGTGATCACCGTGAAGCTTTCATCACCCTCCAAAAATGCCATTATATAAGCGAAATTCGAAGGATTCTAAGCAAGCCGAAAAAAAAAGGAAGATAATCTGCGAGGTACATTTCATTACGTGGAATGGATGATGCAAAGCAGCCAAATGGATTAGAAATGACGCAACGATGCGCATTGATGTGCACACATCGCACACAGAAAAATAATATAATCGAACATTGTTAAATGCACACACAAACAACCCAAATGCAAATATATTTGCTTTTATGACCCTTACGGGTGAGGCAAAATGCATCGTTGCATTGCTTCTAGAGAGAAATATGAGGGAAAATATCGTTGTCGAGGCAAAGTCGAAGAGATTCTGATACCCCCTTTCCTAGTAAGATGCTTCCTTTTTCGAAAGTACTTTTTTTCATTGAAATCATTTTCCTAACACTTTTTTTATGCCACCTAGATTCCTTCGGCTGGAATTCCTGATGCCTCGATTTTGAGAATCCTTAATTTCGGTGCCAGATGAAAATGGCGGTTTTAGAAATGCCGGAATAACTCGCCGAGGTATCCCAAAGTTGTTCGAGTTGTGCCATTGTGGTTATTATAAGCACTTTCGATTATAAGGCTTGAAATTCCATTGCAAAAATTCTTAAACACGATTTTTTTTTTTTAAATAGAGAAAAGGTTCACAGAAAAACCCCTACAAATATCGTTTACTTCCGGTAAATCATTATAAAACTACTATATTTAATACAAATATACAAAGGAAACATGCAATACACGTAAAGAATCTCTCATAAACGTTAACTGCTATTACTAATGCAATGAATAGTTTGAAAGGATCATCCAATACCGTTGAAAATAATGGCGCAATTATCCGCAAAAAAAAAAAAGAAAAGGTGCAATTAGATGAGAGAATGCACTTGTTTGAGATGCCTTCATTCCCTATGGATTAGATCACATCAAACGATGCACATCACATTCCTCAACGCATATCCATTTCGTTACGCTTGCATCGGAATATAACGCTTAACGCGATGATGAATTATGAAATTTCCGAAAAATTTGTTAACTTCACATAGGTAACAAAATTAAACAAGAAGGTAATGAAGCGGATAAAAAAATATAAAAATGCGTCGTTTATATTCGTTACGTTGAAGAAACGATGAATCAATTTTAGTGTTTTTGGAAAGTCTTCATAACTGTTAACTGCTACCTTCACTTATTATCTCACTTATTTAGAAATAATATCGCAACCCTAGTATATAATAAATGCAAAAATTTATCAAATTCGCTTCAGTGATAAATGCTTTTATCTTTTATTAACATAAAAAATCCATTTCATAAATTACTTGTAATAGTAATAATAATAATAATAATAAATGGAATAATGCTTTTATATTTCAAACGATCTGATCGCAGATTTACAGATCTACCACAAAAATATCGCTTTTCTCCGATTTGACCGATGCAAAACGAAAGTCCAACTAGCAGAAAATGCATTTACCTTCTAACAAACTACTGGATTTATATGAAGGATGTTACAAAAGGATATCTTATGGTGTATAATATACCCCCATCAAACCACATTACGGTCCACACCGTACCCATCAAATTCAAAGAACCACCTCTCAAATTATAAAGAAGAAAGGAAGTAAGGATCTTATTTCCTCGATCACTTTCTGAACAGCCTCTGCAGACAGCCGGATTTGAGGAGTTGATATCGCGGAAATTTTTCAAAAATATCCACATTCTTAAGGAAAAGGACGGTTCGCCCTTTCCGTTTGAAGCATATTACGCATAATACGCTGCAAATATTCGATTTTAAAATTTTTGAAGGATACAATCAAATATACACAAGAAATTGCGCACTTATTACGATTCCGCATTCTTTCCAATTGCTTTATTCCGCACTTACTCCGACCGTTTTGTTTAAAAAAAAAAATAAAATAAATAAATGAATAAATAAAAAATAAAAAATCAGCGCACTTCGATCACTTTAGAAATGTTTCATTTTCCTCCTACCTTTTAGGGTTGAAAATCGATTGCTTGGTTAAACGAAAAATATATATTCAGCGATTCAAAAAGAATTATACCATCCATACCAACACTATGACGTAAAATCATCGAATGCTAGGAAATCTGTTGGGATAGTAGTGCATAAAGGCTTTTCAATGGGAGAAACGAGAACGCACTAACCGATATATTTGAGTGCGAAGAAAAAAAAATCGAAACAAACTTCTGATTTCTTAGTTAAAGCATGAACCTATTCTATCAATCTTGCGCCGAAAATTTCAATTTCACTTTTATTTTTTTTCATAAGCCTTTAATTTGAATTATAAGCTTCAGCTTGAGCAATTTCAATTTAATTTGATTATAGGCAATTATAAATTTTATAAAGTTATAAAATTTTTAGCAACCACTAAAGGATATGGAAATTCAAGCGAGATGGCGAACTTTGCTCATACCTATCCATAACCTATTAGTATTTAAAAAATTACTACTACATACTTATCATCTTTATCAAAAATAATTCATACGTCTCTCAAAACTAAAGGCAATCTCATCTCTTCAATTAATTCAACTACCTCATCTCCCGCAGGAAATACCCAAATAGAAAAGCATATGTAACATATAACTCTAATGTGCAAAACGTCGATAAAAGAATATTCAGAATATAACAACAGTGGTAATTCAATACGATGAACCACAAATAAAAGATTCACATAGCTAGCAGCAACTATTGCCAGTATCGCTGTCATCAGCGCTAAGAAAAAAGATCACTCGATGATCTACGAATGAGCAACTAAACTTGATAAGTTTACTTTTTACATATTATAAGCCTAAGATAAAAATTTTAATAATCGCTTTGTAACGATACCAATGACGAATTTTCTTTAAACTACACAATGCATTATTAACTAACAATTAGAAATTCAAGGTTAGCAAATAAATCGAAGGTGCATTTATGAAGAACAACTCCTATACCAAACCCCAAAAGTATTCGTTTTTTTCAAACAAACGTTTGATAGCAATCTTATAGATTACTTCTTATAGATTCTTAGATTACTTATAGATTACTAATATCGGTTCATAAATACAAACCCTTTTGCTCATTTTTCCTCAAAAATTCTTTTCAATATTGATAATAATTCTTTATCGCTTCTAAAACAAATGTCTGAAATGAAAAATTTATAAATAGATTGCAAATAACTGCGTCTGCCCTTTTCTCTCATTCAACTGGCAACAAGAGAATATGTCATACCTGCCATACCTTCGCTATATCTCTAAAATGATGCCTATTGAGTTCTTTAATTTGTGGCCGATTTTTGAATATTTCCCACAATGTTAATGGATTTCATATCCTTACCGCTTATATCTTTTTCCTTATCCTTATCCTTATTATCCTTATCGATATTCATATCCTTATCCATACCATTCCTTAAATAGTTTCCCCTGGCACATTTTTTTATATTACCTCAATTTTTTACACCTTCATCAAATATTCAAGTGATTGAATTACAACATCCGATAGCTGGAAGCAGTTCTCGGCTAAATCGGCCAGCATAAACGTTCTCTTGCCAAGAAGTACAGAGGGGCAATGTGAGCGCTCGTCCTCGACATTAGAGAAATATGCATATTATATAAAATTGATGTTATATTAAAAAAAAGACTGGAATGGGGAGTAAAGGGGAAAGGGAGAGGGGGAACATGAAAAGTCATTTCTATAAGTAATAATGAAATTTAAAGAATGTAATGCAATGCTATAGGTTTTAATTCTGATATCTTTTATAGTGCAACGAACATTCACTTATCACTAAAAATATTTTTAAAAATTCAAATATTCAATTCAAATATTCAGAACTGAGAATAAAATTCGAAAAAAAATCTTTTTACCTTTTTCTTCAATCGCTTCGATACATTTCTTTACGAATTCAAATCCTGCTTCATCGAGCATCGCTGAAAGAAAATAAAAATTTTTCTTGAAAGAACAAAAATATTGATTAAAATTTTTCATTTGTGGTTTTTCCCATTTAGTATATTTAAGCATTTATGTTTTTCTCCGCTTTCCTATTTAAACGATGTGAAGCATCCACATATTCAATAATCATCGCTCTCTTGCAGGGCGTATTTTGGTTCATCAAAGTTTTTTTTTTCAATCAAACAGCATTCTTTACCTATTCGATAATTTCATTTCCATTGAGGTGAGGAGAGGGGAAAAGCAGGAAATAAGGTCGAGGCTTTAGTATGCTCCGAATAGAATTCACGAGTTGCTGCATAAGAACCTCCGATTTTCTTCACATTACTCAATAAGGCTCAACGAATTCTTATGCATATGAGATGGTCATCATGCAACGCCAATGTTCCAACGGATTTCGCAGCAACGATATTCGGTACCACTTCATTTAGTGACACCCGGGATCCCATTAGTGACGCCTGTGTGACACTTATATCCGAAAAAATGTTTGCTGACCATGGCAACCCTCGACGACGAAAGCTGGTAGAAATGCGCTTCCTTGATAAACGGCACGTAATCCACAAGTTAGATTGTAGGGACCCGTATCGGGTGATATACCCGATGAAGATGAGCGTTCTTTCACTACCACTCCTCGCATCCACACTTCGCCACTGCCAAGCATTGCGCGTTGGTCTTACCAAGAAATTCGCAAAAACAAAGTACCATAATAGAACACTCAAATAAGGCGTTATACAAAGAGTAAGAAATCTGCTTACGTATCGCCTTACAAGTAATCCGAAGGAAAATTTACTTGAAAAGGTACAAATGGTGAATGTATCACTTCAATCGCCTCAGTTGAAGATAAAGGCAAAAACAGTGGGCAAGTTGCGCACCCTTACCGGTCGAAATTATTGAAATCCGTTATGCTTACAATTAACGATTAATAATTAATAAACAACAGCAAATAAAGACTAATGCAGATTGAAAAAAAATGCAATTATATAGCACAGATCCCCTCTTCTTTATTGAAACCGCAAGTGCCCATGCCAATCACCTCTTCCCCCTCCTATCTACCCCATTTATTGCGTTCCAAAAAATAGACTGAGTGATAGCACAAAATTCATATTACATAATAGACCACAGTATTGTACAACACAAAAAGGACACAATTACGCGCCGATCTCATGTGCGAAAAAGGTAAATATATGCCATTTTCTATGGAAAATGCATTTTTCTATATAGAACGCCCTATAGAACAATTCTATTCATCTCTCAAATATTTGTGCAAATAATATAAATGAAATTATCCTTTAAAATAATTTCTATCATTATGAAATTTATGATAATCGATGCATTAAAGGAAATAACTCAGTAATAATAAAATATAAAATAAATTAATATCTATTATGTAATAAGTAAATAATAATTAAAGCTTTACTTATTGAATTGGACTACACCAACATTACAGCCAACAAAGCATCATTGAACGGATGCCACGAAACATTAAAACTTTATATATATATATATATATATATATATATATATATATATATATATATATATATATATATATATATATATATATATATATATATATGAGTGCATTCGCTGTGGGTGGCACCAATAGTTGCTGATGTTAAATGCCATATTCGCTAAAAGATAGAAGATGCCGTTAAAGGATCTAGCCTTCATCCGAATAGTGCAAATCGATAATGAGGGTGGTTTAGGTTTTCGATTTGCTAACGGCATTCTCAAAAAAAAAAAAAAAATAATAAATAAATAAAAAGCTTAATAGCATTGAAAAATTGCATCCTCCCTAGACACATTATAGTCTCATAGCGTATTAAATAAGAGAAATGAAAAAATGAGGTGTCATGACCAGTGATATAGACTTAATTTGGCCAACAGTCAAGCGTAGAGTTCTTAATATGAACAAATTATCTCCTTTATTTTGGAAATCGAAAGAGGAAAAGAAATAGAGAGAGTGAGAGAGGAAGTGAAGGAAAGAGAAGGTGAAACGACATTTCCGGCAATTTTTTATTTTATTTTTTTTTTTAAATTTTATTTTTGAAAAGACGACAATCACTGATGGACGATTTGTGCATAACGAATTGTTTAAGCATTGAATTCAGATTAATTCTTAACAGTAGTCAAAATATTGTCATACAATCTCCATATTTGAATCTGCTGTGCTGGGAAAAAGCAACAATATTTTCCACGAGATTTTGCCAAGTAATCTGGAATATATTCACCGAATGGCGTTTTAATGCAGCTGGAATACAGCGCACGATGTGGATGGATGCAAAATTCGACCATTCAAAGGGAGTTATAGAGAGGGAGAGAGAGGGAGAGAGATACAGACAGAGAGAGAAGGGAAGGAGAGACCAGTAACCAAAATATGAAGAAAATTCATATATTTAACGTTACACCTGGCTATGAAATGCTTTTGATTGGGCGATCAACATGAAGGTAGATGCACTTTTTAATTAATATCCTCCAGGTAAATAACGCGATAAAAATTTAACCTTATTAAGTTAGAAACACTAATGAGTTATCTCAGCCATATGCACTCGCATATTCTCCTCATTAGATCATTTCATAATTCAACAAAAATAAAATAAAACATTCACATCGAACCAACAATAACAACTAATGAAATGTGAATAATATTTGATCAAGAAAATTTTACGAAAGGTCGGTATAAACCAGCAAAAGAAGCGGTTCATTATTTTTACCACCTTAG
The DNA here is from genome assembly GCA_037389465.1 of Baylisascaris procyonis. Lineage (NCBI taxonomy): Eukaryota > Metazoa > Nematoda > Chromadorea > Rhabditida > Ascarididae > Baylisascaris > Baylisascaris procyonis. The sequence goes on from JAZARR010000110.1 coordinate 727,084, forward strand.
CAGTGTAAAATATCTGTTAGCATTCAGACATATTTAAATACTTGCAATTTCTTTCGAATTGGACAATCAACGTGAACGTCGGTATAGATAATATCAAACAATCTTGTAATCCAAGCTTCCGGAGTCGAAACTATCACAGAGATAAACATATATGCACAAATAGGAATTCGAGAGAATAGGCCTTATAAATGCAAATTTATAAAAGTGCACAATAAAGAATAAACGAGATAAGACAAATATAAGAGGTGAACACCTGTTTCGATCTTTACGGGAAATGATGAATTAAAAACACCTCAACTACTCTTGTTCCTCTATTTTCCTCCCCAATAATAAAGCACCATAAATGACAATCATTTATGACATCAGAAAAACGATTTCCGGTTTACTATTGTCTTTTAAAACAATTTTAGTTACTTCCTAGTAAAATATAATTCAAATGTGAGAAAAAAATATTTCAAAAATCCAACTTGAATAAAATGAAATTGAGAAAGGTGAGAGAAAATTCAGAGTAGATAACAGCACTGTAATCCCTTCGAGAAAAATTGTTTCAACGCAACAAATGAAAGGATTTTGCAGAAGAAAATATATGAGCATTTCTATAATATGAGGAAAAATAGGCAAAAAAATTCGCCTTTAAAAAAGCATTTTTACGTTTGTCTATTCTACTATTGAGAATATGAAATTCAACTTCATGAAATTTTCTTTAAAAATTATTACATTCAAGATATTTTTTATTGTTCCTTTCATTTCTAATAACATGAAAAAAAATTAATTTTTCAAAAGTCACCAAAAATATTTATTGAAAATATGAATTTTTGAGGGATAATATTCAAAGGTGTGAAGTTTCATTTACGAGATGCATTATTTCTGATGAAAAAAAAGAAAAAATTTAAGTACTTTCACTCTTTCTCATCGGGAAAATATCTCTGAAAATTGCTAATTTTTTGGAAAAAAAAAAAACGCGGATCTACATAACTATAGTCAATAACACTGGCAACATTTCGAGGCATTCTTTAACTAGCTGAATCGAATTTTATATTTCCTAAATTAATTCAAAAAATAGATATGAAAATTTCCACTGATATATATTTTAATAATATAAAGCATCATATTATTAAGCAATAAAACTCCAAAAGAAATGGTGCCTTATGAATCAACAATTTGCAATATGCAAATATTTTAATTCAAATCAACATTTCATTTTATTATAAATTCTCTCATTTCATGGAATTGAAAAAATTTTCAAATTTTTAAATTTAGAAAAAACTGATAAATACCGAAAAGGATAATCGCCTAATAGATAGGCGATAAAAATAATCATACTATAAATTTTTATGTATCGGAAATTCAACATCATTCTGGACGAATAAAAATTCTTTAATGAAATAAGGGCAAATGAGAGAAAAAAAAAAGAACGGAAAGCTTTCTCGCATCACTATTCGGAATAATGGATTAGTGGCACCACTTTCAATAGTATTAACACATCAGGAATCTTGCAAATCCACAAAGCACCAACGAAGCTGAGGAGGATTGCATCCTTACTTTGTCTGCAAGTAATCAAACCTTTCCCCTCTCTCTCTCTAAAATCCCTCAGAAAAAAATTCAGCTTTTTGTTGATTGCTTTTAGCAAATGATGCCATCGATATATTATCCAGTATTTCTTGATTAGACAAACAAAAACTAGTGTCTAAAGTTTTCCTGAGATTGCCTGAAACGTTCGCTTTTTTATGACTGCCTGAAGGAACCTTTGTGGACTAGTAGTGGTATATCTAACGAAAACCGTATTATATATTGGAAGAAATTTTTTCATGTGTCGACAACACTATCACATTCTCGTGTCCTCCCATTTAATCCTCTGAAAAACCCCGTCTTCAGCTCCAACTCCTCTCCCTTCCTTCATTCCAAGGACTTACTTCTACTCTTGTTGCCTTCTTTACAAGTTTAAGTGCACCTCAGTTAACTACAATCGAAGAAAAATGTTTTGCAAAATTGTTGCCTGCTAAATGATGAAAAGAATGATGGATGAGAAAATTCCATGATTGCACAACGACCTAATAAACAAGGATTCTCTCCTTTAAAAAAAAATAAAATAAGACGTATAAGTAAAAATCGTGTAACCGCTATGCATCGACAAGAAAGGATGAGGTTGGTGGCCATCGTGGCAGATGTGTGCCTTTAAGAGACACACCAATGCATCTATGTGTTGGTCATGCTTTTGGCTAAATGGACCGCCCATCTATTCGCGTTAAGCTGTCAGCAGACGGCGACTAGGCCCCTAAATAGTTGCGATGCCATATACTCAACAACAACGGCAGCAGCAACAACGACAAAAGTAGCGGCAACGCTTGCCAAGCATTAATAACTGCCACGAGAATCATGAATTTGTCATTAATTATCTTACCTGTGATCCAATTTTATGTGAATTTTTTTCATATTATGTCCTTTTAAATAATTTTGGATTTCAGGAAATGTCCCTCATGAAACGCTTTTCTTTTCATCTACTCCTTGATAACTGCACAAGAAATATGCGCATTTGCAAGTTGCAACTAAAAAAATAGCAGCAGAAAATTCATCAAAACAAATCATTCATGCAACAGAATGACGTTTTTTTCGAGCTTATTGCCAACCATCTGGCGAAGTAAACATCAATGAAAGAGTGAATTAGTTTATTGGAAAGCAAGCAACAACGCCATATGTATTTACTAAGTGATGCATTTACTGGTTGCTAACAACTTTATTAGCTAAGTTGCAGTATGCTGCCAATCGTCATGCTAACTGCATTTACTCTTAAATAATTCATCTGATCTGATTCGATAAATCTGCTAGCAGCCATCATATGAGAGAGCTATCTATTTTTTTTTAAACAGAAATTGCAGTGTTTAGCAATTTTGCGCTGTGAAATCAGGTTCCAAACTGTTTCATTTATCTTTATGTGAGGGCATCTATTCTAGAGGCACACCTTTTTTCATCCTCATCCCCATCGAAATTGCATCATTGTGCACAAATGCTGAATTGAATTCCTTCATCATCACTTAACTATATTAGCAACTCACAAATGAAGAAAAAACAAAAACAAAATAAATCTTATTCATGTCTAATTGAATTCTGATGCAAGCCCAATAGAAACTAATTTTACCTCAGCATTTCCGCAATTTACCTGTAAACTATATACGTAGCGATGTAGTAATCACTAACAAAGAAACTGAATTATGCTACCTGTAATAAAAAATATTCGGGCATATCCACTTCTAAATGAGGTCAATACTTCTCTACCTCAAGCTCAGGCTCCAAAGTTCGAGTAGCACATCAGTTTTTCAGTCACTAATTTTTCATTTGAAATCAACAAGCATCTCGATATCATATCATATATTTCGTCAATAATAACAATATTTAAGGAGACGCAGGTTGCGGTCCACTGCCCTAAGGAGTATTTGCATTATCAAGTACTCATCAAAAATTCCACTAAGCTATATATGTGATGTTTCCCTCTCGCAATGACGTCATTTCAAAAGGGGCAATATTGATCAATAAACAATTCTGACTCAAAATGATGCAAAGAAATGGCGAAAATAACCATCACAGCAAGCGTAATTTGAATAATAAGGCAGTTGTCGCTTAGATCACCTTGTAAAGACCAAATCATAACCTCTAAAAAACTATGACCACGGTGAAACTTGGTTCCATCTAATCTTAAGTGATAAGTGAAAAAAACATTGTTGAGGGTCGCGATTCTAAAAATTTACAGAGCAACAAAAAACCAATAAAACCAATTTCTTCCTTAAAAAATTCTCGTAAATTCAATTAGAGATTCGAAAAACGACTATTTAAATGTTTTACACTTTTAAAAGAGATATCGACACGAAGCATAGGCAACGCATTGTTATCTCACGCTAAAATTGGACACCTCTAACAAGACAAATTTAAGCTTCTCATAACGGATGAAAATATTTGAATAATTCTTTGAAAAATGAAAAATAATGAAGCATTAAAATATTCAAAAAAAAAATTTTCATAAGAAAATTAAATTAGAATAAAAATTTGGGCAATATTCGAGATTGTTAATCGTAGGAAAATTCTCGCAATGGGCAATATTATTTTTAATTTTGAAAGGTAAAGATAGAAAAAAAGGAAATAGAAATTCTTTTCATGATAGGCAAATAATTAATCAATAAAAAAAAAATTTTTTTCCTTCAGAAAAAGTGGAAATATTTGGTGGATAACTCTAAAAAAAGGGTTTTCTTGTATAGTAAACTAGTTGAATGCTTCAGAAGCTCAATAATTTCAATTAGTTATTTCTGAAGATTTCGATTAACAGTAATGGGACAATAAAAACTTCAGATAAGGTTGTAAGCTCATTTATTTCGTCATTATTTTCGACTCAATTTCGATCATTTTTGATGCCTATTATCGACGAGAAATTTTCTTATAATCAAATCCTCATATTTTCAATCGTTATACTTTTTATCCTGATATCCTATAAACGAATATATTATACTCATTATGTGTATATTATATATTCAATCGTTATATTTATAATCCTTATATTCAGTGCGCTTATGCAAATCCTATAGTTAAACATTTATTAAGAAATCTTTATAATAATAAAATAATCAAAATAAAAGTTCCAAAAATTAGGAGAATTCAATTCATCAAAATTCAACTTTAAAAAAAAATTTTTTTAAACAGAAATCCGCTAAATTTTAGATGCAAACGTATGTTCCCTAATCATTAACAGCTAATCAATCGCACAGAAAACCAATAAAAATATTTTCAATGATACTGAAATTGCGTCATCTATTATTCAAATGATCTTTTAAATTTTCATGCAAAAATTTTGAAAAAAAAAAAATTTCACTATCAGCAAAAAATAAAAAATCCCGAAGATTTGTCTATATTCCTCAGAGAAAAACATTGCGCTGCTTGCATTAAAGATCCACTGATGGGTAACTTCTCTGGAAATCCTCTAAAACACAGTCATATCCATTAATTAGATTGAATGGCCGACAGTCTACGCGAAAAAACTAAGATTTGTCTTAAAGTCCAGAAGAATTCGAACTGATTACGTAAGCGAATTTATTAGGGAATTCGACTCCGGAGTGGCTAATCACTATTTACCACTCTATTGGACTCCTTCGACCTAACAGAAATTTATTGAGGCTTATATTAGTTCTATTACAACGTAAAAAAATGAATATATTTCTATGCTCAATTTATTTCTTCAGTAAGGAAGATTTCGAAAAGACATACCCATTTCATTGAATTAATTTATGAACAATAAACACTGCTAGCAATAGATTCATAATATCGGATATAACGATATGAAATAAAGTGGAAACACATCAAATGAGTATAAAAAAGTTTGAAAAACAATAAATATATTAAAGAAAAGATAGGTGGTGAAAAATTTACGGACGAAAAAATCAGAGATCACTATTTATAGCGATAGAAAACGCGCAACTCCTCAACATTGTTGCCGTATATGTGTAATTCAAAGCGTGTATATCTCATTAGGTTGGCTCGCCTTTGCTTATGAAGACATGACGTCATTCATTTCATTTTAGTAAAAGTACATATATGCGGGCGTCTCAAGCAAGCGCTAACTGGAAACATCAGCAATGAAATTATAAATTCTCAAATCCTAACCAAATATCGCTCAATCAGACTCATAAACATCCCATCAAGGCGAAGAAATTACCTATGAAAATTGTCCACCACAAGTTATGACATTTTGGAATGCTACCTTTAAGTTCATTAATGAATAAAAATATCGGAACATAATAATCCATTAAATTACTGCGATAGTAGAATATCAGTTTCCGGTATAGAATAACCGGAAGATAAAGCAGAAATCAAAGTAAATAAGAGCAAATAACTTCCTGTTTTGGATTGATCATGGAAAATTCTAGAAAAAAAGCGTTTCTCATACTTGGAAGACCACCGAAATTAAGTATATTCTCGAACTGCTGCACTTGCAATTATCGGTTGATCTCTTGAAATATATTCTTGCAACCCGATTGCAATGCTTCCAAATTGAACCGTTAAAAGGTTACCTACCGTAGTCCTCGCCACACCCCCCCCCCCAGTATTTCTTTAAAATTTAAAAAAAAATTTACTATATGCCTTGAAGAGTACTTCTTGTAAAATAAGGAATGGAGAAAGCGAAGGTCACAACAAGGAAGAAAGATAACAATATTATTTAACCACCTTATTATTATATTAAACTTAAATCCTCTTTTTTTGAATAAACGCATTTATAGCATCTAATAATGCTATCGAAAACTATGAAAGAAAGATGCGCCGAAAAACGAAACAGTACAACGAAGACAAAAACATAGAAATTGCTGAAATTCTATCGACTAAAAACAATCTCTTTCAAGCAAATCTAGCCGAAGAGAAATCATTTTTATTCTCATCCTCTATTTATTTCGACGATTATATAAACAATTAGAACTTTATAATATTTGTAATATTTTATAGTAATTCGAGATATACATATATTTTCTAATCCATTAAAAAATTGGAATCTTGCAAAAGAATATCTTAAAACTTACATAGATAAATATTGCATATATATCGATGATCTTTTATGGGTTTAAACTGTGAATTGCTAAATGCCCCACACCCTTGGATTAATTGCCAAATAGCCCACCCACTTGGATTTATGTTAGTAACGCTCAATCGGTGATGGGAATATGCATAGCCGATGATGCAATTTGTGCATAACTGAACATTAAACATCAATAACATCAAGTCAAATATTTAATGCGACTATATTTCGAGGATCTCATTAAAATGCTTCGAGATGATTTTAAATTTTTCAGCGATTGCGCCAAGAAGACATCAAAAATGAAATCTTCGAGGATGAACTTATTGCACCGGAAGATACTCGAAGGTAAAATTTATGACTCCTAATTGATAACAATAAAAAAATGCAGTTGTTTTTCTGCTCATCCACATAGATATTTAGAAATTTTCAAATTTTCTAGTCTATATAATCAGACGATTGTCTATAAATAAAAAAAGTCATCTATACATCTATTCTATATTCTATGTCTAACAAGACATTGTAAATATTTCCCAAAATAAAAACAACTTACGCTGATAATAAATTTCAAGAAAATTTTCGTTTCAACTGAATATTTCCATTATTATGCGCATAAATTTAGCTCTCACGACTTCTTTTTTCTGGCTAATAAAAATAATAAATTAGGAAAATAATCTAACTATGGTTGGATTTTCAATATTGTTCTTGAATCGACTCACACATTGATCCTGCAATCTCAAATCGATGCGGCATATTTGCGCATGCGCGTTGGTGATTATAAACTATAGTATTTGGAGGTTACGCAAAATGGTTACTGAGATCTGAACTGTCTTCGTTTATAATTTGCATATATTCATATATATTTCTATTATGGATCGACAAATTGAACTCCAGTTGATATGACTTGTGCGTGCGATGATAGGGCCAACATTTCTTCCCCCAAGGCGTTTATGTTCAGTGGGGGGAGGAACGATGAGGAAAAGTTATTCGATGTGAAAATGACTTGCGGCGTCGGAATTAGTGAATACAGCAGATAGGTGAAAAGATGCTCACATGCATATGCAAATTTTTTTTAACGCATATGCAAAATTTTTTAATGCATATGCAAAATTTTTCAATGTCTGATATCCAGCCAAGCCTTGTGTCTTCAATAGCTCTATTTCGGTTTATCGTGGACGCTCCAACATAGCATCATTCAACTCAACTCAACAAGAAAAACCCAACAACATTCCGCCTTATGGGAACACTTCATTTGTAGTCGGACTGCGAGGCGTTAATCGCACAGCAGCAAGGCTATTGGGCCCAGTTTCTACTCGACTGTGGTTCGGTATCGGGTAAAGGCAAAGATATTTTCTTATGCCAGTTACGTAAAGAAGTGGATGCATTTATTGAAGGAGTGCAAGCATGAGCTTATGGTCATTATTGGACGTACGCATACTTGCAATCAATGCTGAGGTGAGAATGAGTTGATTTTTACTTTTTCAGTTAAAGTGTAAAGAGTTTCCTTTCTTCAAATAGATCCACAACAGCAATAATGGAATGGCTGAGATAATCTTTAACTCAATTCGATCCCTGACTTATTACATGCCATCTTTTTTGTGATGTCTACCATTGCAATACGTGAAGGCTTCAAATGACAAAAAAAAAAATGAAATAGATTAATGCTCTCATCGAATGCATTGAAGCAGTAAATTGTTTATTCATAAGGCTCAATCGCTTTGCACTTAACAAACTTCCCACTAGGGATCTGTGGAGAATTTCGTTTGTTTTATTTATATTCGGCGAATAGTGATTTAAAATTGAAACAAAAGAGTTGATGAAAAGTCATTGGAGCAAATTGAATATTGCAATAGATAGCTTATTATGATAATATCACCTCAGAAAAATAAAGGAGACGGCAACAAAGCAAACTACGCTGCGAGTGACCTCAGGTAGCTGCAGCAGCAAGACATGATCCTTGAATACGAAAAAAAAAGGAACAAGAAAACGAAAGCGACCGATGGAATCGACTCGACAGGGAAACGCACCAAAATGTAACAGCGATATGTAAACAACTGCGAATGGCTACGTGAATGCCTAAAATCTATTTTCTAGGCGACGCCTTGCTCAGCGTCACAATGCACTACGCTAGTTTGACTTCATTGAATGAGTGGCTCGCCCAAGTCAACAATGACAATCTACAGTGTGCTCATATAAACTACCACATAATGAAACCATGAGATCGGAAAACACAAAGCAATGACTTATTACCGATCATATCACATCTGTACTATTTGTTTCATACGAACAGTCCTCATAACATTTAAGAGTATCTCAAAATACATTTAAAAAGCCATGTAAATTCAGCCCCTCTCCCCCCGACAGGTAAAGCTTTCCGCAGGTATGAAATCCATCAGCCCAACGATGTTTAAGTATATCACCAAAGTTTAAAACTTCTTCGCACAGCGCAGCAAATTTGAGAAAACAAAATGGTTAATCAATTCTTGTTGTAGGAAAACATCACGCGGTCACTCGTTTTTTGCATCTAGCTCAGTGACGCGTTTTTCTCTGCTCTATTATATTGCGCGAATTTCTCTGCTTCTCATGCTGACAAACCCACTTCATATTATGCGAGGCGAACATAGTCCTTCGACAGTTCGCACATAGCGTCACACGCAGTTTGTCAGTAGAATGAACCACGAACCAACGAGAGCAACAACTGTGATAAATTAAAGCGATTGCCAATTGCAATAGTTTGATTCCGGGCAAGGACGATCCAGATTCTATCGAGCACCACCCAGCATTGTCATTTGAATCAGATAAAGCGTTGCAGTGATGCCGGATCAGGTATAAGACAAAAACCACGACGACTCTAACGCCAACATTGAGGCTAATCTATATTCACTTGCCACGAATAGCTGTGTCATCATTAATAATCACTTTAAAGCATCAAAACATTTCAGCCAAAATATGTAGATGTTCACAAGTTGCGAAGTAAAATCTTTCAAAACTATACGAGTTTATTCGTTGAGTTGTAAGATGGTGCACTTGGAAAGTATATTGGGATATAGGGAGACAGAGAGATAGAAGGAGAAAACTGAAAATAAACGAGAACAAAGAAAAAATCAAAAGATTCTAATTGTTCTTTAAAATGTTTGAAAAAAAAAACAGGACTAAGAAATTTTTTTATCAAACCGCCTCGTCTCAAGAGAAATGAAAATCGTTTTCCATTTACATTTTGTTCAATAAGGTAAGTAGCCATTTCGCTCAATGTAGTAAGGTAATGAGTGAAATCACATCTGTCTCAGGAAAAAAACCCAGAAAAGAACGTACTGAACACTTACTTCCAAATGTATTCGTTGGCGGTCCCGTTCCTGGTGAATAAATCTGAAAGAAAAAAACTTTCTGGTCACGAGGTTAATAAAGTAATATCACAGATGCAGTACTCACCTATATTGTCATACCTTATAATGAAAGCTTGAAACGATTGCTAGAGTCGTCTTCTACTTTGAGTGGTTAAAAATGTCGGCAGTCAACTATATTTTGGCAATCTTCTATGTGCAATAATATTACCTCACTTCCGTTTGCTTTGAAACGATGTATGGGGTGAAATTTTATCTTCTACAACTCTGCTTACAAGGCAGCTTTACCTCTCAAAGATAACACTGATAGCCTCACATTTGCTTTTGTTTAGGCTTGGCAATGCCTTGCTACTGCAACTTCCCTTGACTACAGAGAGCAGGAAATGCGAGACGATGAAGTAATATTTTATTTTATCCCCTTTTAAAAGCTGAAAGACCTTTTTCTAACGGTACGATGCTCGAATGAAGGTCCTAAAGGCATTTCTAAAATATATTTTACATCTTTAACGTATTTAATGTCTTTCTTAATTGAAAAACCTAAAAACTTAATAAAACAATCCAATTTCTTTAGCTATGAGAAACAAGCAATTAATTGCACATTAGCAAACGAGTAATAGTGATAAGCGGTCGATAAATTCAAAAGGTAAAGGTGTATTTCAATTTAAACGACAAAAAAACAAATAGAAATTCACTCGACCATTTCGATGGCTTTCTATGATTCGTTAAGGGATATAAAAACTTCGTCATTTTTCGTCCCTCAAAATTCTACTTCAATAAGATCCAGAGATTACTGTCAATATATTCACCATGTGGATGAGTCTCCCATCGTGCAGGTTAATTGACTTATGCAAAATTTTCATAATGCCCCATTATAACTTAACGGAAGTTAGATATGCATCATTCCACCCCGCAAACATGCATCGAATCGATATCACATTTAAGAATAATATTTAAGAACCAGATGGTGTGCAGATTTTATCAATAAATCAACGCTGGGAAACGACAAACAAAATTCAACTGAAAACTGTAAAAACAATATCGCGTCTAAAAGAGAACCAAATATCATAGGGGTGATGGATAATCGGTGAAGAGCATTTTATAAAGATCGAGGAAATTGTGGGTCAATTCCCCGCAGGGTATATCCTTTTCGATATGCTTCACTGAAACCACTTGCCCGTACCCTCTTCTCACCCTCAGTTACTTCACCTTCCTTCAAATTTAACACCGTCCTCGACGCATTAGGCTACATTAATTGAGCCATCTATGAGGTAAGGATAAGGCAATTCGTTAATTAAAAAACAAAAAGAAAAAATTTCAAGCCTCCATCTCAGTAATAAATAAAAAATGTAACAAAAGCATAAACCTATTCACTTCTTTTAGAAAAGTTTCATCTAAAACTTTTGCAGTGGAAATCACTTTAATGCCTGAGAATTCACAAAGCGCTTCCCTGAACAATACAATAAACCTGAAAGAGTAAATGAATTATTTTCTTAGGCAGCATCACAACTAATTCATAGAAATTCGCGAACTTTTAAGTGCGACTTCTTTTTACGCATGAGCTTGGAATTTCCTAAATGGCAGTTATGAGATGGTTGGATACCAATTAAGGTAAATGAACGAATATTGATACCGGCTCTCGTCCATCCATCGCATCAAGCCACTGTCGACGATCCTCTTCCGAAAGCGCCTGGAGCGTTATCGATTCAGGTCGTTCAATGGCACACACATCAAAACAAAACCTTCAAATTATAAACTTTAAGGGAAAATGCAAGGGAAAATATTTTTCATTCAGATAGCGACATTTCGATCACAATAAACGAAAGAATGCATATAAAGAAATTTTGCTAATCTAGTTCATCATAACTCCTCCATAGCGGATGGTGGGATTTCTCGTCTTTCAAACAGGATGGTGAAAAATGCGCCCAAGGTAAATTTTTAGCTCAAAATCAAGTTCGTTAATGCTAAAGGTAAACTAAACGCAGAATGAATTGGAAATACATAAACAATCATCAGAATGGATTTCATGGCCATCTTGCTTAGACAAAAGATGCGCCAAACAACTTTTGCCTTTTTCCCTTATCTTAAATAATTCAAATCAATTATCAAACTTTGTTGTTTTTACTAAAACTTTTTCACACCTTTGCCTATTTCGCATTTGCTTATCCTTCTGCAGCAGTTGATCCAATTACCTTTTACTCGAGCACGAATCTTTGCGATTCCCGCATCGATCTGATTTCAGCTATCAGCAGGACGTTGAGGGTGAATAGTTTCACCTCCCCACACCGATTCCTAGAAATCTGCAGCGCCACAGCTCTCCTCCCCATCTATGTTTCAAAACCTTTACCATAACAATAGCCCCCCCTTCTCATTTCTGATGGAAAATGTGAACAACCTTAGCCTTATTTTAATCTCTCCAAATTCACAGAAAGGAAAAAAAGTACGTTAATTTCTAATAAGTGGATTGAAGTCAGCTAAGCACGGGGATCTGCATTCCCTTACTCATCAACCATTTTTGTTATCAAAACTATTAAAGTATGAAGCGATTTATTGAAACTGCCTTGATAAGGCTTAAACAAGAAATGTTGGAATGAAAAAGGAGATAATCAAGGTACCAAAATTCTTTCGCAACTGACTGAAAGGAAAAAATTCAAACCGTTTCTGTAAATGTTTCAGATACTCGTGTTTTTCAATTTAAAAAAAAAAGCACCACATCCACCCCTCAAAGTTAAGCTCCCTTTGCTTTTATCAAAAAAAATTCCCAAAAATTTTTGTGACAACTTCCCATTCGGAATTATGATCAACAACTCTACATTAACTTTTCCCTTCAATCGCCTTGGCCATTATGGCCAATAATTTCCAAAAAAACCTTTCAATCGCATTGGCCCATATGGTCATAATGTCCAAATTTCTCTAGTTTGACAATCACGGCCCAGTACAACTTCTGGCCAAGTTAATGGCCTAAATTACCGAAAAAAATAATAATAATACAAAGCAACAAACCTCTTATCAATGCTATCGGATGCACGCCTTGTGCATGATTTAAGCTTGAACGATACTGACTGTCCTAATGCACCTTTCATATCCTTAAATTAAAATACTCAATTATAAATGATATCCTTCAAGAAATAAAGGAATTTTATGCTCTTCAATGCCTCTCATTTAAATATTCAAAGACACGCAACACCTCCATAAAGCATATCTAATGATATGCATTTTCCTGTAAAATTCTTCCACCTTTCCGGATAATTTCTTTAAAATAAGGCAACATATTTTCGTAAATATCTTCTCTCACAATAAGTGAAAAATTCTCTGATTACATCGATATCTAGGATAGAGAGAAAACGGTGGAAAGGTGGAGAGGGGAAGAAATGATTGCAGCGAGTGATCCATTGCTCCAGAAGTAAATGTTTCCCTTATCCGTGATTAATAAAATAAATAAAATAATAAATAAATAAAAATGTGAATCGAAGATCTCGAAAAAAAAAAACTACTTTATCTCATCGCTTATCATTCAGTTTGTCGATCGTTTCCTCAAAATCAACGAACATTATTTTACTACCGTTTCAAAGTTTCATCTTTTAGGTTTCACCTCAACTTACCCATTGCATAGCATAATTCTCGTTGAGTTTCAAAACATTTACCTCCTCAAATACTTCGGTACTATTTGTATCATAAAAAATTCTTATGCGATTGTACTTCAAAATTTTTCTATGAATTTCTTTTTTTTTTTTGAAATTCGAGGGTTAGTTGAGGTAAAACTGATTGAAATATAAATCCCCCATCGAAATAAATGGGAAAAAGAACTCGAAAAATATATGAACAACAGAATAAACAAAAAAAAAAAACCCACACGTATAAACACAAAAACAAAAAGCAACAGACGGAAAAAAGAACAAAAAGAACACAAATCATCCGACAAACCGGAAGTGGAAAAAAAAAATGTCAAAAGCGCACCGTTTTCGCTGTACTATTAACCGGAATCATTGTAAAAATACGCGTTTCCTTTTGATAAACACAATAGTATTTCGTCCATCGACTTGATAAAACATCTCGGCCGATTGTCTCTGAAAATATTTGCATGAAATAAATAAAACTAATTTTCAATTTAACAGTTCGAAAAAAAAGAAAAATTTCATCACCTCTTCAAATTTCCTTTTTAAAAAAAATTTAAGCCGCAAGTTTTTTATACTAATTTTTAAAATATTATTTCCCACAGAATATTATGTGATCCAAGATTATAAGCTCACTTCAAAAAAATATATGACTGAAAAATCGCATTACGATGAAATCCATAAAGTGCATATAAATTTCGTCCACATTTATTGTGTGTAGTTTTAATTCTCCAGTATAAGAATTAAAACAAAATCTTACTAGCAAAATTTGCATGTAAGAGAAAAATCTCGAACTCTACACTACTTCATTGGTTATCGTCTTTGCATATGTCAGACATTCAATTGTGCCACCCGAAATTTGCATATTAAATTATTTTCCACAACCGATCGACCGATGGCTAAGGAAACCGATCTCGTTGACGATTTAAGCAACCACTCGCTTACTTCAAAAACACATTAGTAGGCATTATTTCATTGTTTTTGTTCGTTTTTTTTTGAATAGAAATTTGCAGTTACAAAATTTTTTAAGGCGATCTCATATCTGCGTGACTTAATGTTTTTTTGTGCAAATTGCGTTTGTCTGTCTATGTGGTCCTTTCCACCAGAGAAATACTCTGCTAGCCATATACCAAAAATTTGATTACCATAATTTACATAACAGAACCTCGCTCCGCATTCAATGCCTAGTTGATTTATTTACTTATAAAACAGTTATGAGTTAAAAAATGTGTTTTGTGTTGATCGGATTTGTATTTTACGGCCATTAGAATTAGAAAAACAATTATCTTCTACAAGGTTTATACGAGTGATCAATTCGGTTAAATCATATAGTGTCAGCTTCTTTAGTTGCTTTGAATTTAGAAAAGAACGATTTGCTTAAAGGTAGATCAAACGCACATTGCTCTAGCCTTATTGACGTTATTTTGCAATTCATTTCTTTGCTCTAATCTCTCTAAGAGATAATTCAATCAACGGGGGATTTCCAAGTAACATATTTGAAACGCTATTTAAGTACATCTGATTTTACTGCATTAAACGGTTCCTCGTATATAAACGGACAAGGCACAAACTCCTCTCTCTTCCTCTTGCCCAAAACAGATTCAATACTTATACGGTTATTTTCAATGATACTTAAGGTTGCATTGATCCAAAATTCGTTGCTCACGAGACTCCTCATGAACTTGCTCACGAACTTCGTCAGGAACTTGCTCATGAGATTCTTCATGAACTTACTCACGAACAAGGTTATGTGTTCCCTCCTATTCCTCCATACCCTGAGGGCATTAGAGAGCACGAAATCGAATTTCTTGTAGCCGCCAATAAAATAGTCATTACCGTCACAATTTGCATAACAAAACATAATTGGCCTCAAATTTACAAAGAAAACGATTTAAGAAAAAAAAAAATGCTGGCCAAATACGATTCGAGGTGCTCAGTTCAAAATTCAATATAGTAGCGTTACACTAACTTAAAGCCTTCTCATTTCAAATGCAACCATTAGTGACGAAAGCATAAAGTAAAGCAATAAAACGAACTTGGTATTTTGCTCTTCTCCTGAACGAACACATAACCTTGTTTGATACTCGATGGTGCACGTGGGGTTGTATTTTCCGGTGAATCCTTACCCACTCCCGATTGAAAGACCTGAATTTAATGAATTGTACGACGGATAAATCGTTCATCTTCATTTAAAAAATCTTCAAATAATTCAATAATAAAATACAAACATCATTTATATTAATTCCACACAAACATCTAGAACTCCATGAAAATTCAACCAAAAAACTATCGTTTTTTAAACTTCACTATTGTTAAGTTTGGTTTTAGGAACCAACTCTGCAAGAGAATACCGCATGACCTAAATTTCAATAAAAAAATTTGTTAACTACAATGAGTTGAAATATTTAGACAAAAAGATTCAATTGCCGCACAACAGACGAAAGCAATAAAGATGGCTTTACAACAAATGAAAAGAAAATCTCCTTTAAATCTTTAACAATGAATACAGCAATAACATTAACACCTGGATTAATACCTTATCTTTTGGAAATTCCCTATACCTTTGCATTAATTCTGCTTTGTCAGTAAACAATAACATTAACACCTGGATTAATATCTTATCTTTTGGAAATTCCCTATACCTTTGCATTAATTCTGCTTTGTCAGTAAACAATAACATTAACACCTGGATTAATACCTTATCTTTTGGAAATTCCCTATACCTTTGCATTAATTCTGCTTTGTCAGTAAACAATAACATTAACACCTGGATTAATACCTTATCTTTTGGAAATTCTCTATACCTTTGCATTAATTCTGCTTTGTCAGTAAACAATAACGAGGTAGAAAGTAAGGTACAGCTTGATTGAAGATATATTAGTCTAAAAAACCAACAACAACAACAAAAAACAAAAAATAGACGAAAACAAAAAAATCGTACCGCGTTTTTTAGATGGTTGAAGAGCATCTTTTCTTTTAATTGAACGTAATATTCCTTTGTTTCATCGAAACTTTGTTTAGCCTAAAATTTTTCTTGTGAGAAATATGGTAATAAATAACAAAAGAAGGAAACAAAATGCTAAAGTGAATAAAATAGTCCGAAAAAAAATTTAAAAATTCGTTGAAAATTTTCAGAAAATTAATAAATGATTACAGGAAAATGTAAATTAAGAATTTCAGTTTGTAAAAATTAATTTTTTAAAACAATTTCGACGATAATTCATTTGTTCTTAGATTTCTTTTAAAACCGGCGGAATATTAATGCAGCGTTATTCAAAAACGAACAAAAATAATGTTCGCCTCGAAGTATGCAAACTTATTAGCTATTTTTGTTCTATCGATCGGAATCAAAGCAATGAACACTTCAATATTTTAAACTTTGATGAAATAATATGAGCAACCAATGTGAGACCACATCCACATGAGAAGACGGTATCCATCACCAGGTGACCAAATAATGACCACATGCATAGTGGTGATTCATATGGTCATTCCTTCCCCACCCTTCCCCTTCTCCAATCGTTCAGTCCTACGATACGGAGAAGCGGGCAGGAAGAGGAAGATCCCCTTCGATAAAAGAAACTTCCCCTAAAAGGTATCAACACTTAAGATTTTTATCCCACTTTTTCAAACGAAACCTCGAAACGGACCTCAATTCTACATGCGAATCCGCTCACTCTCCCCTTACAACCTGTAATTTTTTCTAAACTTCACAGGTAGGGTAAAGTTAAAGGTGACAATTTGACATTAATTATAACGATTGCGCATGAAAAAGAAAACTAAAAGATAACCTTTTGAACTTTTGACTGCACTTCGCTTAGAAATGGTTTAAAATCTTCATGTGTGACGTGGCCTGAAAGTATTTTAGAATATTATAAATGCAAATATTTGTCAATAAATCATTGTAGACACGCAAGCAATGTTGTTATCTTCCCGCCAATTTAAACTCGTCTTGCTTCAGGAACGAATGTTGCAATTGCTTTACCACAGGCAAGGTTGCTTCGACGACTTTCCAGATGTGGCGTCAAGGGCAACATGCTGCTGCTCGTGGGACCCCCACACTACTTTTTGATCTCCTGTGGTTCAAGGGTCACGGCGTTGCGTCAATCTTTCGAATGTTCTGCAGCTAGATGGCAATACCCTACAATTCAGCGAACCCCGGAGATATCCTAATACACTCGAGCTTCACCAACACCCGGCGGTTCCTACTTTTTTGGGCCCGAATCTCCGAGCCTCTTGGTCGATGACTCCCTGGATTTTTTCCTCGACCCACAGGCAGCATTCCCCCTCCCCTGCTCACTACCCTGAGTAGGAAGATGCAACCTTCAAAATCAATGCCCCAATAGAATGACGACCTTTGGAAATAGCGCTATCTGAAATTGTTTCAAATGCGGCTTTCAGTTTAATCAAGTTCTCGAATATATCCGAATACATGGACTAAGCGGATTATCTACAACAAAAGAAAACCAAAACATTCAGCAGTAAAAACTAAAATATCTTTCCTTCTTACTGATCAACTAGCATCCCAATCAACATCCCATTAATATTTCAACTAAACAAAATGAATATCGAAAAAAATGCTTATTATATTAATTTTGAAAAAAACCTTTGGCCAAAATTTTTAAGAAAAAATAAATAAATATTTTTGCACTTACCAACATGGTAGAAGGTAAGCCAACTATAGAGAAATGTGCTAAGCGTCTCAACGAATTCGAATTTCATCCTCTCTTGTACCGACTGAATTGCAGTTACATAGTCCAACGAACATTTACAGAAGTTCCTTTGCTGTGTGTTTAGTTGTGCATCCGCTTCTTTGAAATCATTCTTCCTCGCCTCAATGATAAAATCACTCAATTCCGGAATCGACAGATATGTCTACCATTATAAAAACAATGAATTCCGGAAATGACAACAATCGTAAAATTGATGAATTCTGGAATTGGCAAATATGTTGAGTTCTATTGCGTTTTCTGCCGTCCACGAATGAAAACTCACCTCTATAATGCCACGAAATTGCGTCACCTAGAGAATGCCAACCCTTCGACTTTTACAACCTAAGCGCATACAACTTAATAGTCGCTAGCTCGTTTTTGTATAAGTGATTGGTTAGGCAAGTAAGAAAATACGGATAAGCATCCTCAATACTTACAAATTTTTATTGACCAAATTTAAAAAAATTCGTTTTCAAAACAAACAAATATCCCCTCGATAGTACCCATTTCATTAAATAACCTCTCGTCACTACATATTTTATTGTGTCTTCAATTCCCCAAATGCCGATCCACCATCTGGCAATATCGTCTTCTTAGGAATTATTACTATTGAACGAAACTCATTGCTTTAATCATTTAAACTCAATTCTAAAACAAACATTTCACAATATTTTATATTAGAAAATTTCTTTTTGGCAAGCAAAATGAGATGAATAATGCTAAAAATTATAATAATTGAATATTCAAAAACTCTAATCTGAAAAAAAAAATTAACATAAAAGATGATTGGAGTATGCTTTCTCTTGATATCTCTTAACATTTCATTCAACAAGTATATCTGTTCTACCTATTCAAATATCTCAAAAAAAAAAAAAAAATTGAGTAGATCAATTAGTAGAATAAAATAATACGAAATGAAATATCACCACAATTAATAATTAGTGAAACTATGAATGAATGAATGCGTAATTAGAAAGTGATTCATCATCTCATCTTTCAAAGTGGAAAACTACATCCAACACCTGCAAGAATTAATAAAATACGAACGGTGGACAGATGAAGATGTTTCTCGAGTGACGCATAAAACTTATTCGATTCCTTTTCATATTTCTTTTTATCTTCGTGGAGCACCTAGAATAATTTTGAGCATAAAATTTAAAATATATACAATGTAATCAATGAAAAAATTTAAATAAAAACTGATATCAAAATTGTGAATAAAAAACAATTTAAATCATTAGAATAATAAACAACTATCTGTTTTCTTTTAATTAATCTTTAATATTACTGTGTGCATCCAATCGATGACATATTTTATGCATATCTTCATGAACTTGGAAAACCCCTTTATCCTCCTACAGCATAAAACTACCTTCATCAAATATTTACCTGCCCCACGACAGGTAAATAAAAACTTTATGCAAATTTTACGAAACAAAAACTATTTGTATTTTGCATAATTCAAATCGTTCAACAACCGTAGATATGCTCTATTCAGATTATAATATAAGTAATTTTTTGAAGGAATTTTATTCAATTTTTGAAAAGTCTAGCAAAAATCGCCAAGTCTTTGTGGTCTACAAAATAATAAGTAAGAAAAAAAACAAAACGAATACAAAAACAAATCTGAGGTATAACTCTATTATAATTCAAACAATGAATGAAATCCTATCACAATATCAAGACATAAGCTTTCCATCCCCAACTTCCAACATTTAGAGAACCTCTATTTTCTATCGACAATGGACATGATAGGCAAATGCTGTGAAACTATGCAATACTATGCTAAGTTGCCAAACAACATCGCATTACTTTACAACTTACTAAGATCGAAATAAAATGAGTTGTGCTCACATTTTTCACCCTAAAAAACGTTCACCCAAATCATCTAGAATTCTTTTTCGCATCCTCACCCAGTGGTCGGTCTAGCATCCTCGTCCAGTGATCAGCCTAGCATCCTCACCCAGTGGTCAGACCAGCATCCTCAATCAGTGGTCAGCCTAGCATCCTCACCCAGTGGTCAGCCTAGCATCCTCAATCAGTGGTCAGCCTAGCATCCTCACCCAGTGGCCAGCCTAGCATCCTCACCCAGTGGTCAGCCTAGCATCCTCGTCCAGTGGTCAGCCTAGCATCCTCACACAGTGGTCAGCCTGGCATCCTCACCCAGTGGTCAGTCTAAATAAGGCATCCTCTTTTGCTTAAAGAAGCAAAGGTACTGGTCACTTATAAGTACTGATAACATAAAAGGCAATAATGATTTCGACTTCCATCTAGTCAACATTAAGTTTTTTTTGTCCTTGAAAAGTGAAAAAAAAGTGGTGGAAGACGGGAGATGGCGGGAGGGGGGAGGAGAGAAGGGAAAGGGGAAAATTCGGTGAATGAAAGTAGCACCAATTACGGTGAAAATTCACCTTGCCGATAGCTTCAACTCTGAATCGCTTCAAAGGTTCAAGCAAATGCGTCTCCGAATCTTCAACGATTTTTTCTCGATGATCTTCTATTTGATTAATGAAATCACCGAATTTACTCAGACATTCCGCTGAAATTTATTAAAAATCATTAAAAATGTAGACTTAATTATCAGTAATTATATCAGTAATACTGTAAATATACTGTAATTTTACTGATAATTTTACTGTAGTTATCAATAAACTTAATTAAGGTATAAACATATAATATGGAGGTTTCCTATCGAGAAGAATAAATTTTAAAGCTTAACGATGCGAATAAATGAGTAGAACTTTATATACATGAATGGATTTTGCTAATTTATCTGCCCTGATAAAGAAAAGTCAAAACGACTATTTTATCTTCTGGATGTGAAAATGACCGCAAAAGGCACAGGGAAAAGAAGTGGACAGGATCCTTTAGGTGGAACAATTGAAAGCAATGAAAATAAATTATTAATTTTTTTTTATAATTTTGAAAAATATTCCAGAAAACCATTTCTAGCGAGTACTCTAATGTATTTTTTCTAGTAAAACTATCATAAAATTAAAAAAAAAATCAGAAAATTCAATATTTCGAACGGCAAACAGATGAAAATCTCATCTTCATATTGAATGAAAATTGCTCAAACTAAGGATTTCCAAATTTTTTTGATTAAGGAAGTTTTTAAACCGCATCAACCCTCCCCCCCCCCTCCCCCCTCCCGCTCCCACTCCTCCCTACCAACACCAACCTAACAGAAGTCAAATCTTTGTAAATGATAAGAGTATCAAAAACCGAAAACCTCTAAAATTGCAACATACACCCATACAAATATAATCACATCAAGGAATTCTATTAGTTCCGTATTAATGGTTTGGTTTGATTTAAACGAGAAAGCCAATTAAATCGAATTATCCAATTAGGCCTTAAAAGTCGATAAAAATGGTCTTTTTCAGGAGTATAAAAATATTCACATATTTGTGTTATTCCCTTGAATTACTTAAATGCTTTTTTTTTAGAATTTTTTTGCTTCAATTTTACGTACCGTATATATATGTTAATATTGTGACATGAACCTTTATATGCACATCATTATCTATTCGAGCAAATGTTTTTCACACATTTAAATACTATAGTTTTTATGAGGAAAAATTAATAATAAAATGGAAAGAGCTTTTTCAAAAATCCCAAAAATCTGAAAAAAATTGATGATTTCATTTTTTTCCAAAATTTTTGCATGAAAAAAAAACATAAATTTCAAAAACATAAATTATAAAGCGTTTTTCAACAATGATATCGACTGAATTGAAAAAAAAATAAAAAAAAATAAAAAATAAGACGAACCAATTTTACGCTCATCGTCTGTTTGGGTACTACCGATCGTAATGAACTTAAACTCTTTCAATGATTTTGCAAAAGCCCGTTGTGCAATCGATAACTCTATAAAATACAAGTATTAAAATTAGATGATCAATTAAGGTGTAAACCAACCTAATTAAACAAAAAGGTAATTACTCAGCTAATTCATTCGATTAGGGCTCAATTATTATTAACTACCATCCACTTATACATCAAACATCAATCGCTATCAAATCACCTGCACCAATGAAACAATTTCCGGTCATTAACTAAGGCTTCCGACTTTCTCGACTCCCTCCCCTACTCGCATAAAAAAAAAATTGTACTGACCATGACACAGACGAATATTTCTAAATAATTTTTCTATAATTAAACAAGTATTAACTGATTTCTTCTTTTTGAACCAACATCAACAATGACCAATTAATTTAATATAGTCAAATTCATCATGTTGCAATCTCGTACAAACAAAATGAATCAATTCAATGAATATATATAAGCTCATGATTGTCCATCAATATATAAATCCCTCAATTTTCTATCTTTCATAGCTTTTGAATAATTCCCATCTATAATCGAAAATAAATTCCTCCATTCCAAATCCCTCTAATCTTATCAAATCTCTACATGAAGAAACGATATATTCCATACATCTAAAACGTTCTAGGATTTCGTTAACATCCAAACAAAAGAAACTTTTCCTTCATTTTCTCTTCAATAATCACTTTTCGCAACTACAAAAATTTATAGTCTAGGTTTTACTCAACTAGTTTCTTAAATTGTTCAGCAGGTAAATTGGCAAATCAACTAAACAGGCAAATTCAAAAGAATTCGACAGGTAAAACATCGGAATTTAATAAATTCAATCCGATATAAGTAATTCATCACACAACGACTGTACAATACCATCGATCGATTACCGTAACTCGCTTAAACTGTTACGATAAGAAAGTGTGTATTTGGATGTTAAGCATAAACTGTAACAAATTAGCCGTTAAACTACAATCGAATCAACGATGCATATTTATTCAATGTACAACAAATATATCCAAGAGATTATCCCTCAGAGCCAACTTTTTATTGCCTTTATGAGAGATGAAACAGCGCAATATTAGCAATAATCTCCATCCTATCCATTAAAAGAGCCTGGTCACAAACTTTAATCAAACGTTTTATTCGAACTTAATCGAAGAACATTTCCATCTTAGATAAGTTGAAGAAAAAGAATATGAATGAATGTGCAGTGATATATTAAAATATTGCGTTAAAAAATAAAATTCGATTCATACTTAACTAGCCAATCAAATAAGCTGAATGACGAACAGGAATAAGGGGGGGGGGGGGGGTGAGAGAAGGAGACAAAAGTCACATAAAACACTTCACAAGCCGATGGCGGAAAAACCAACTTATTTCTTGTTGATCATATCATTCGATGAGATCTCTATCGCTAAAAATATCACAAAAAATTGCAAAACAATATTTCAAAACACCGATGGATATCTCTATTGAACATTCGCTAAATGAATGAATATTTTATGAAATTAAAAATGCATTATTTCTAATTTTTTGAATAACTAGGTATATATACAATATTTTGAATAATTTTTTGAATAAATTTTTTTTGAGTAATTTTTTTTTTTGAATAATTTTTTTTTTTTATAATTTAAAAAAAAACAACCACAAAGTGTGAGAATATATAGATGAGATGAATGTTATTCGTTCATAAGAAAATATATAGACAAACGCTATTTTGTAATAAATTTATTTCACATTAAATTTACAATCAGAATTGGTTTCATGAATTTTGCCCAACTGCATCTTCTAAATCTTGCTTCTCCCCCGTCCCCTTCTAAATCTCGCTTCTCTCCCTCCCTCCCCTTCCCTTCCGGCCCCTCTCCCCCCTCTGTCTGCCATGTCGTTCTATTTTGGTTTAAAAAAGAGATTTTACACATTAAATTAGGCTATAACTGAGCTATATATATATATATATATACACATATATATATATATATATATATATATATATATATATATATATATATATATATATATATATATATATATATATATATATATATATATATATATATATATATATATACAACGAAATTTTGCTTCAAATGCTTCTACCACAACGAAGAAAAAGCAATAAAAATGAGCCAACTACACCTGATTCACTTTCTATCAAAGTATTTATTAATTATGAGAAAAAACGAAAGCATTCAGCTCTTACTCGTCCTCCCATCTATTCATATGAAAGTAAGCATTGTACAATTGCATCGCTTAATCTATGATAACCATACAATGCATGGCCTTTCCCTCTATCCCCTACTCTCCCCTTCCCCTCTCCTTCGATCCCATCTATGAAATATAAAGCGGCTAATAAATGGCACATAAGCTTATACCTGATTCAATAGCAATATCATTATTGTGATTTACCTTAATTATCACAACACCTGTTGTCCATCAATATTAGAAAGTTATCAATTCACGCACAGATAAACTAAAAGAAAAACAATAAAATCAATATCATCCCAAAAATAATACTAAAAATATGAAAAGTGAAAAAATAAAAAAATGAAAAAATAAATAAAAATAATGAAAAATCAACTTACTTCTAGTACATTGAATAAGTTCTCGACATTGTGATTCGATATTCTTAATATTTTTATGAGCATCTTCGAGAACACTCTCATGTTCATGAAGATTCTGTCGAAACCATGGACTATCAGATAGGCAATCGGCAAATTCCAATGGCCGAAGTACCATCATCGAAAATCAATAATAATTTCAATATATTTCAGTAATAATTGTAATAAATAACGATAACTTTCCTTTGTATATTCATATAAGGAAAGCCACATAAATCGTTGAAATATTCATTTAATATCGTAATATGAAAGATGTGCACAAATGCACTTAGCGACGTTCCTCAATTATTATTTGAGAATAAATATTTGCGATAGCTTATTAGATTTCTTTGACAAATAAAGGCGAATAGAAGGGCGAACGATGGCGAAAGTTATATGCAAATTAGAAGATCATCTGAAATATGCAAATTATTAGAACGCTTCAAATAAAGAATAATAAGCTTTTTTTTCTGAAGTGGTCGGAATAAAGAGACATAAATTCACCTTGATATAGGCATAAACAAGATATCGGAGCCCAATAAAGCCCTAAAATCAAAATCAAAATCCTAAATTAAAAAGAATTTCCTCTTCTTTGATATTTTGGATACTATGCAGATCAAAATCGTCCATCAACATAATATGCTTCCTCAATCCATATTAAAAAAAAAACACTAAAAGAACGGCTATTCATCTATAACAAATACAAGATACATCTATAGAACGAACTATCTGTATACGCATATTTTACAAAAAAAAAAAAAAAAGAGAAATAAATGGTATGTGCATGAACATTGCAAGGACAATATTTGCCGCACAGACTGTTTTGTGGTGCCGTTAAAATTATTAAACAAGCATCGATCACATTAAACGTTTTCTTTCTTGTTCACGTGGAAGAAAAAAAAACGAATCGAATATTGCTACATATCAACGTTGATACTAATTAAAATTTAATTAAAGTTTATTTCATACCTTTGACCGATTTTAAACGTCATTTCAATAATCATTTAGTACAACAGGCGTAATTTTAAAAAGTCAAAAGCACCGAAAATGTAAGTCATTGCTCAATACAAATCGATGTCTTTATAAAGAATCTCATATTATTCATCCTCACTATGCAGGAAGTGCTTAATAATTAATAATTGCATTAAAACCTCATCCCCGTTTGCACACACCTTCAAGATGTATATCCCCTCAGGCTATTTATCCCTTTCCTGTCTGCACAGCAGGCAGCTACTGTATCATAGATATAACGAAACAACGTAACTAAATTCTGACGGCAATAAATTTAAACGATACAACGAAGGCATTTATTTTCCATTCGATTAATCAATGCTTAGACTTAGCTGTCAAGAAGTCTACCTGCCCACCATCTCTTCACACTTGAATAAAATATTATTCGCAATGAAACAAGCATCCATTTTCAACCTTTACCACATCTAATCGGTATAAACCTTTCATCTCATCGATTCATTTTCAATAATTTTTACGTTAACAACGAATAGAAAATAAATAACAGCTATTGTCTTATAATGTGAATATATGCATGAATTATTTCATTTAAAAAAAACATTTGTGTATAAAAATACTTCTCTACTTTTACGAGTTCCCTCCATATATATCAAATAGTTTAAACCTTCTCTCGAATTGGTACAATTTATCTGTATTATAATGAAAGATGAGGAAGGACTAACAAGATATAGATGCCCAAAGTGAAGTAAAACGATGAAAACGACTTATTTATTAATATTTAAAATTTTTTTAGAATAAAATATTCACAAGCATAGATTGCAATATATACCTATGTAATCAAAGAAGTTATACATTGAATTTTTATATATCATCATCGATAATAAGCCATTAAGAAGAGGTCTAAATTGATATTTTTCATCTACCTTACTAATTCACCTTCAAAGTTAACTGTAAATAAAACTTCGCCCTGAAATTGGTATGAAATTGTTCTCAATGGTTGAAATTTATACGCTCTCACATAATCGAAGACTAATTTTTAAAAAAAAAGTGACGACTTCCTGTCGTATTTCAAAGTGATACCTCCTTAACCAGGACTCTATCATTTTTCCAGGTTTTCTCCCTATTTAATCCTAGCACATACTGCAGCCATTTCTGTCGTTGCGCAAACCTTCTCTGCATCCTTGCCATTTACATCTCTATCATCCTTGGCAAAACTCGCCCACTTGGATTGCCTATGTAATCCACATTCTTTTGCACTCCATCAAACTGCGTTAATTTCTATCGGTGTAATAATTATTTTTTAGTCATTCTATCAGAAGGGTATCGCTAATATAATAGTTGCAGCATGACCTTCATCATTCAATCATAATGTAATAAAGAAAACTAAATAACAATAAAATAGACTTTCAAACAATGAAATAAAAATATGCAAAAAAAAACGTGCATCTTGAATCATGAGTCCATAGAGACAAATTAACTGCACAGTATCAGAATATTCAAATATTTCAACTCAATACCCGCATATCTAGGTGCAATCAACTAAGTGGCCGATTTCAAAATTGAAGGGATTGGTGAACGCAAAGAGAATGAAGGACGACGGACACGATAGGGTGTACTGATAGGATTCAACAGCGACATATGTTCAGGGCATTGTTAGGTATAGTAAAAACTGGTTTTTAGCTACATTAACTAGGCATATTTGGATAGAATTGGTCGAAAATAACTGATGAGTCACTTCTAAATAAGACGGCTACTGTAGAAGCTGTGAAAGATGTGTCTTTATGCAACAGAATGTTAAGTCTGTTAGACAACTTCATGGATTATTTTTACAACAAGCTAGTATTGCATATATTCTACTGCTAATTTTATTTGCATTGGACAATCACATAAGGCTTTAGTTCATTAGCGTAGAGTAGGGGGATGCAATCTGAAATGAAATGTTATATGTGACAGTGCCATATGCAAATTGTAGCTAAAGTTTTGTTAGTGCTAGCTGTATCAGTATGAGCGCCTAAATAAGAATCTTCTCTATTCAACGCTTTACTGAGGCCCTAAAATATATTAAACTGGCCAAATAAATGATTTCGTTCCACTTATTGCCTATTGCTTTAACCTATTTATACAACTAGTGTAATCCCTCTAATTTTCTTTTTTTGAAAATAAAACTTTGCAAACACTATTACTTGTTCATACCTATATAATAATTAACGAAAATATCAGAACTGCTCTAAGAATATGATCTTAACTGTTTGAATTGTGATTCCTCGAAGAGATTTTTTTTTTTGCAAGCATAGGAAAATATATATTTCTGCAGACCGAAGAAAAGTGTGTAAAACAACAAAGAGGGCAAACGGCAGTTGATATATGAACAACAATTTCACTTGCAAAGAAACTTCGAGCATATTTTCAGTGCCAAAAAGTTAATTTGACTTAAAATCAACTTGTTGGTTTTATTTAAATTAAAAATGTACATTTTATTTCCAAGCTGTAATTAGGCTCACATTCTCTAAGCTGATGCTCCATTCAATACATGTTCCATATATAGATATACCGTAAAAATTTTTCACTGATCACATCATTATTTTGTCTTTATTTCACTTTGCTAAATTTTCCCTTCCTATTTATTTACAAGAGAATATTTCAACAATGTGAATGATGAATCGCTTTTCTTTGTGTGATTATTCACAATTTCTTTTCTCATCTAATGCATATTTTTTCAATAAAATCAGACATATCAAAAAATGATAAGATCATCAAATAAGACCTAATATTCTCGCAGTGATTTTATAATAATTACGAGAGGAATTAGGTAATAAAGTGGTCAGTGAAAGTTTGGAGGTCATTGAACTAAAACAAAAGTTGGCAATTTCTGCTTGCGACGATTGTTGAGCAAAATCAACAGCAAGTCAAAAGAACTGCATAAAACTATGAATATATACCGCAATAATACGTCAATAAAAAATTAAAACCTTAATATATTGCTGTGAAGCTTGATTATGCAAACACATCTATTATCACATCGTTAGCGAGTATGCAAAGTGAAGAAATAAACTGCAAATAGATAGGAAATATACGCATCAATATGACAGCTTTCTGAGAACATGAAGTTCTCGAACTATTGAAACGCAACTTGAAATTCGAGACACTGAAGTTCTCGGACTCTTCAACAACTAAACCAGGAAATTGATTTCAAATATATGCGGTTCTAAATGCAAAACCAATAACGATGTTTATTGTAAATAAGGATGTTTGTTGTACAGTTTGCGCAGATTATACACGATGGAGGTTTAATATTTGTGCAATCAAGCAAATTTCCTACGCTTCCCAAGGAAATCCTGTTCTAACAGAGCAATAAGCATCGATTACCAACCAACGGCATTCCATTGCAATCGAAATTTAACTGAAGCCGAACGCATTTCGAAGGTGTTGACCGATTATGATACCGATCAATGGTATACGGATGAAAACCGAATTTCCGTTGCGATCCAAAAACCGGAAAAATAAAAATAAACATCGGAATTTCGAAGCGAATTCAATAGACTGCTTAGCATGACTGGATAAAGTGCAGCGCATTGCAATGGACTGGTTAGCCATCGCCAGGATGGGTGTTGCCTAAGTGGAACAACACGCATGAGTGCAGGCAGCTAAGCTGGGCCACAACCATCACAAGAAGAAGCAACACCGACAAGCGCATACTCATTCGCCAACGCACAAAGAAGCCTCAGGCCAGGCCACGCACCGCGCATGAGCCTCCTCGAAATCGATTCAAGCCTATGGTGCATTTGCGTTGCACACAACTCAACACTGCCCCGGGCATTGGCCCTTCATTCGTCGATCGGCCATTGATCTTAAAGGCTCAGCAAGCCACCACCCATGAAACCCCCTCTTCGCTAAACGGCGACCATCACCGATGCGGACACTCCGTGTCGCACACACTTCTATCAACATCACACGCTTCAGCACACGGCTCTCAACGCCACACAACTCCCATATTATAGAATGCATTCAGCACTTTTTTGGAACTATTCCACACGTTGATATATTCACTTTACCTGCACGATTGCAACAATATCACTGCCAATATTCATTAAAAGATTGCACTATTAGAAATGAAAAATATTAGAAGAAAGACACAAAATGTAGACGAACATTGCAAATGACTGTAACAATGCACTATAGCCTGATTTCATTCCCTATTGCATAATATTGAAACGGAAAGACAGCTTAGCATAGGAAGTACCTGCTCATCCCTATATGAAAATCTTTGCATAATAACTTTCTATCTAAATATAACGTAGGAAGTGCTTATCATTACGTGAAAAAATTAGAATATTACCTCTCAATTTCGATTATTACCTCTTTATCTGAATATCTGATGGAAAGGAGATGAAAGGTGAAGGTCGCTGATAGATCATCAACGAAAAGAAATTCTATTAAAAATTTCAATCATAGAATATGACATATAAATATCTACAGTGTTCTTGCGTAAAGAACAAATCGCATTCAGAATCGAACTCCCGTTATAGAATTTTCACCGCTACCTGTATTACCAATTAACTAACTCAATATTAGATTATACACCGCATACTTCCTGTTCGGTATATACTAACTTTGAATGAATTAAAGTTCAATTATCCAATTCAAGCATTCATATGATATAGTGCACTTTTTTCATCGAAAAAATCAAAGAAAATTTTATAATGAGCCAAATTATTCACATTTAATGTATCAAAAAGAATTGTTAATTATTGAAAGAGAAGAAATGCAAGAGGATGGCACAATTTGCAAATCGGCTAATCGGATTGACCGAATATATAAGCTCCCTCCCCCCCCCCCCCACCCCTCCGTCCTCTCAAAGAAAAAACGACGAAATAACGCCTAATAACATAGCTAAAACTTCGTTTCCTTGTTTGTACCAAGCTGCTTAGATAGAAATCAGCATATGCAAATTTCATTGATCTTTAAATGTGCATAACTCATAAAGGTGACCACAGTCATAAGATGACCATCGCTTCGTTCCGGTTGGTCATAACGGTCAAAAAGAGAATACCAACTGAAATAAAATTTTATCGCCATAACTTTTATTATGCAGCAACGCATAAACACATATAAACACATATGCACATGCATAAAGTCACCGTAATTAACCTTTGAAGAATAAACTAAAGACAATGCTTGAACACAAAGGTCACAAAGGTCACAACTCCTTCAAAAAAAAAGAACTGAAATAATTTTTAAAAAATTCAATAAAAGGAAAAAATGAATACTGCACAACTGTGTAATATGATCCTCTTCAATGATACATAATTAAAAATATTAAACGGCTTCATAATATCCCTCAAATTAAACCGATATGAATGAGTGCATCAATTAGTTTCAGCAGATAAGAAATGTATCGATAAATTTTCGAAGAAATCAAACATTCACCAAAGATAAAATCTCTAAAAGAATTTCAAATTGATGCACTCGTAATTTCTCTCTATTCTCTTTCTTTTCCATTGAAATTTCAAATAACAGCGAAAGTAGTAATTTCACGACTCTTTTTAAACGAATAAATTTAAAATATTTCAAAATAGCGAATAATAAAATTATTCAACGCAGAAAAACTCATTGCAATTGAGAAAAAATCGTTAAGAAAACGTCAATATAAAATTGAAAATACACTAAAATCATTCACAACAAAGATTGAAACAAATAAAGCGATAAAACAGAAGGTAAAAACTGTGAAACTAAAACGACAAACGAATTAATTGAATTTTATGCGAGATCGCAATAATTTTTTTTTTTTTTTGAATAAAAAAGGATCAGTGGAAAAAAATTTTTTTAAAAAAAAACTTTGAAGTGAACAATGAGTAAAAAATGGGTACAATGTATTAGTGCAATTAACCTAGAATATATTCGAATAAAGATAAAATTCATCCATAAGGGAATTATTGAAAATAAACATTAAAATTTCCGTCTCATAAGACAGCAACCCGATTCACCGATCGAATAACTTGTTGAAACGTTTCGATGTCAGAAAAACTCAATGAGGCGAAGTGATACAAAAACAATGCAGCGTTATGAATTTATGGAATTTTAGAATAGATGAATTAAGTTAGTAAATAGGCGGAAAATAATTTTCTACTACAACAACTGAAAACGTTCTCTTCCTAGCGATCCATATTTCAGGAAGTGAAATCCTGAAAGCGTGGTCTTTCTAGAATTAAAAGCTAACATAGTAGAAGCAATATGTCTTTTTTCACTCTATCTACTAAGCTATACTTTTTTTCTCCCCATATACGTTTACATCATTCCAAATATAGGCCTTTCATCTAAACTTATTTATCTTTCAGCTAATTTTTCAATAAGTTGAGAGTGAAAAAAAAAACAGCCGACTCGCAAATTCCATCTATTATAATATTACATTTTTTAAACGAACAAACTTTATAAGGCTGCATTAATGGAATTTTAGAATTGTTTAATTCCAAAAATTCAAAATATTTTCAAGCATAAGTTGGAAAAGTTTGAGTTATGTTCGATTCAAAACGAAAAAGACAAGAAAAGTGAACGATAAGCGATGAAAGATGTTGAGGAAAGCGCAACAATGACAACATAACGCTGAATCATTCTTTGCGTTGATGACGTCTACATGAAACAAAAAAAAAATGTCCCACATAAATAGTGTAGATTGAATTGCTGATCGAGAAAAATTGAAAATTTAAATTTTTTCAAAAATTCGAATTTTTCCAAAAAATTTTCAAAAAATCGAATCAATTGATAAAATAATCGTTAAAATACATAAAAATTTAAAATGATTAAAAAAGAAACAATATATAAATCAATAAAAATCACTTCCCATTAAATGAAATCAACTCGTTGCAAACTTACAAATTTTCTCAGGAAAATTTCATTGTAATAATTGATCACTAATAATCTATATTTGGCATAATGAAAGCTCCATAATAATCGTTATTATTAAATTAAAAAAAATAGATAAAAATATATTTTCCTTTAATATTTATTCTAAAAGAAATATTTCAACAACGCAGAAGTTGATCGTCTAGAAGGTACGTTCTACTATGGCGATATTCTCCCATTATAAGATCATCGTTGTTTTTGGCTAATTTTTTGCAGTTTTATTAACGCTTGTTTTTTTTTTTTTTTTTTGAGAATAATTGAATTGATTTCCGTTCACACAACAATCTCATATTTTATCAACGACACAAATAAGTCAACTTTAGAATAATTCATTCACTTGTAATTCTTCACTCTTACGTAAATTTCTTGAAATGATTTCTGATAGGCGATATTTTCAAAAATTAAACTTAAAAAATGGTTATGAAATAAACAAACAGTTAATAACGGTTACTTATAATGGGTCCATTCAAATTTAATAACTAGTAAATAATGGTTCATTAAAAAATACTCCAGTAGAACAATGGAGAAAGTAATGTATCTTAAATCAGGAAAGATCAAATTACAAAAAGTTCAGTTTTCTATGCACTAAATAGCCTAGAGACAGCAACAGAATCATTGAATTATTTCTTTGAACGCTAATTAATCGAAAGCTCTTCGTTGGCTACCGAAAAACCGTCATGAAATAAGCGCTTAAATGAAATTTCCGACGACTACCGCTCGGATCCAAACAGAAAGGAAAAGTCCTCAGACCCGAGGACAACGGATCCAAGAAGAAAGGAAAAGTCCTCGGACCCGAGGAAAAAGCAGAAAACCTTGGATCCGAGCAGAAAGGCATCAATAAACCGAAACATCGCTTTGTAATTGCTTTTCTTCTAGTGATTTCAACTCGACCTTAGTTCATTTCCCTTGTGAGATTCATAACTTCAATTTGTACATAGTTGCTATCCTTCAGTTTCTTTTCCCCTTGAAAACTTACAAGAATGCTATTATCAGCAAGACATTTCTTTTAAACAGAGCTTTCACTAATTAAATCACAACTTTTTGGTGGCAATAAAGCAGGAAGACAGTGATGAGACGAGGAAGAGGGTGGAAAATGGAGGATGCGAGGAGGACAAACATATATCTCTAGTAGTACAGTAATGTAAGATTCTCCAATTCAGTAATAAAGTTTTCAAAAATGAAAATTATATAAATATACTATATACTCTTTAAATGCAAATGAATATAAAAATATTGTGATTGGTTGAATCACAGTAAAATATTTGTGGAAATATCTCTGAATGAAATTTCTTCTTTAAATGTAAAAATATTTAATATTTAAAAGATATCAACAAGATAAATGAAAACTAGAGTTTATAAAATATTATAAAAGCAGAAAAAAAAGTGAAGAATTTATTTAGAAACTCATAAGACGATACGAATGCGAAATTATTAAAGCTGAAATGAAATGAGTGGAATATTTCCTTCGAGATGAACGATTTGAACGTTGTGGTTGGTACTTCGCTTTCTCTGAGTTATAATTTAATCAGGTACATGCAGCACAGAGGCAGACATTCCTAGATTATGCCAAAAATTATTGAAAATATTTCATCTCCTTACTGTCATTCTACCTTGAAACACCGTATTCAAGTTTGGTCGATATATGCGAAAAAGGATAGTGCGATAATTGAGAAAATTCAACGATGCTTCCATAAGGCGGCTTTTAGAAAAGCATTTCATGGATCACTGCAGCCTAGTTATGAGTGGTGGATCTTTATTTCTCATTTAAAACCTCTATGATATCGTAGAACTTAGTTCGATTTGCATTTATATTTCAAGATCGTTGCAGATTTTTTAGGAATTCCGTTCGAAAACTTTTCTTATAAAGTTTGCACTATATTTGATGCTACATCCCCTTCAAATTGAAGGAAAGTTAGCGAATCGAATCGATGTGCTCAATTCATTTGCTTCCCGTGTTGTTCCCCTATGGAATTCCTTGCCACATCATGTGGTCATGGTTGGTAACTTACTAGATTAAAGTATATTTAAAGCGGGTAATTTACTATATTTAAAGTCACGCTTATATTTAATTTATTACAATCTGGCAGCAATATCCACTATTTAGCGATTGTAATTGAAATACCTAACTTATCCTGTTTTGTTCATTTCTCATCATCTCTCGTTTCATTCTTTTATAAATCTCCTTTGACGTTTAAATGGATCGTCGCTTTTTTTGTTTATATTTATAGATATTTTTTATGGTTATCTTTGAAGGTTCACTTTATTGGATGCATGATTCGATGCTTTCTTAAATGTAAAATAAAAATCTAACACAATTTTTATGATCCATATAGACAATTTTATTGAAAAATTATACAGTTTTGGCAAGTTGTCTACTTATGAGTTTCCTAATCGTATGGCGATCTCGCTATTGATTTCCAAATATTACAAAATGACTTTTAAAAATTTTATCAAAAATTCCAAAAAGTGACACTTCAAAGTTAAGCATTTCATAAAATAAATATTATTTCTCGTGTATCATCTTCTGGCCAATGAATGTCCCCAACTACTAGATGATATCATTCCGCCGATTTTTAACGAAACTATTCAAAGTTTGGCAATAAAAACAACTTAATTGACACCTGCACTGGTTGGAATCTTAAGCCAGCACATTGAAGGTTACCAATTGTACATTACGTACATCAGAGGATAATTGTTTGTTATATTATCTTAAGGCTTACAATATATATCCTAAGGCTGCCATCTCTGAGTACTGAATTAGGGCGAGAATGCACAATGTAAGCCTCATAATAACATAGTTTGAGCTTCGTCACCAAGACCAAACAACACCAAAGATATCTAGTTTACCGAAAAAAAAAAAAAAATTAGCAACAGTTCACTCGTATCGCCTTTAGCTAAATCTTTTAAAGACCACATAGACAAGATTACAAAATCCGCCTTAAGGCATTCGATTCGTAATAATTGGAATATTATCACGTTCAATTCGATTTTACTATTTGTTCTGAGATTCTAACGGGTTTCGCCAACATTTCTATACAACCAATATCTATATATTTATTTAGTGAAGAGAGTGTTGGATATATGATTTACAATTGCCATTCAGATTTTCGAATTGAACGATGCGTTTAACAAGTTTCAATACAAAGCTATGTGAATTGGTAATCAGTTACCTTAAAGAGTCGTTTTGGTCAAAGAATTACATATTTTCATCAATTATCTTCCAACCTTTGAGTTGTATACCGTTCCCAAATCACCATATTGAATAGTATGCCTCGATCTCACATAACGATTACTTTATACTAATATACTTCGTTACTTTATCTACTCTGATTGATACCGCCAATACTGGAATACACTCAGCAATCTTATCAAAAACTTGCTTATCAGTATTATTACCTCTATGCTATCAACTAATCCCGTTGCATATTTATTTGCGATTTATCTATATTGAGATGCTAATCCCAATATCGTTGATTATTTTTTCATTGCTCTAAAGAAATTTTTTTTTTTTTTGATAATCATTAATATTTATTCGAATTTCTCTTATAAAACTTAAAGATAATTGCCCCCATTAATCAACTTCAAGCATCAATTATTGTAGAATTTTAGCTGTTTATTTCGAATGCCCAATAATTCGCGGTGAAAAATCAAACACAGCTGACATTATAAATTATGGATTAGATCCAAAGAATGATTAGAAAAGGATAAATCCGTATTACTGAAGTGATAAAAAATGAAGATTAATAATAAAAATACGGATTATTTTTATCAATTTAGTCGCAATCATATTTTAATGGGATATGATAGACGTATAAAATACAATGAAACATACAGATTCACATTCAAAGATTATAAAAGAATCCATATTTCTAATCGCATTTAGGAGAGAAAAGAAAAAAAAGCGTAAATATCGACTGGAAAAAAAAAATTAAAGGAAAGCAATAAATGAAACTAATATAAAAAGATGCCTGGTTATTTCAGCATTAATTAGGATTGAACGACCCGGCTGAATAAGCTTTATGATATTTTTTTTTTAACAAACAATAACTTTTTGGTGCAAATATTTGCATACTACAGCAACGATGTTGTTCATTTATAAAGTTCAATTTTGAAAAAGAATAGCTAAAACAACATTTCCATCAATCGTATAGACTATAAAATTATACAATGTTCACTTAAATTTAAATTCTATATATGAACATTTATCGTTTAATAGTTACTGTTTTAAGTAATATTATTTAAAATTGCCTAAAAAGTTTTGTGGGAGAGATCATGTTATATCGATCGCAATGTATTTAACGTGAATTAAGTAAATATATGAATTGGACGAAAGAAAACCTCTTTTAAAGCATTAAAATTATTAGATTTTCAAAAGTTTAAAAAACGTTAAAAACGAGAAAAACTAAAAA
Source organism: Baylisascaris procyonis (assembly GCA_037389465.1). Taxonomy (NCBI): domain Eukaryota; kingdom Metazoa; phylum Nematoda; class Chromadorea; order Rhabditida; family Ascarididae; genus Baylisascaris; species Baylisascaris procyonis. Next base: position 763,989 of record JAZARR010000110.1, read on the forward strand.
ATTTTTTTTTGAGCGGAAACAAAACTATATGTAAAAAAGAGAATATAGAGCATAATTATGAATAAAATTTCTAATGTCTAATAGATTTCAGCTCTAAGTAGAGTGAGCCAATACGAAAAAAAATATTTTAAAATTCATCAGCAACAATTTAAAATAATAAAAGAAAAACGTTTGATTCATCAAGTTAGGCGTGTTCTTATTACATATAAATGTTGGCTCATCGAAATGAATTAACACCTGCTTTATGTCCAATAATTAAACGAAAGGAGAGATGAAACCGGAAGAATAGAAGACTGGAATGGCGTTCCACCAATCCTTAATGGGTAGTGCAAACTTAGATGCTGAAAAAAAAAACCGATCGATATAAAATGAATGTTTATTTTTTTTTTCACTTTTAAATGCTCATAATTTCTTTCAAAATCAATCCAATATGATATAAAAAAGTTTATTTATCAAATTTTGTAAATTTAACTTTAGTAATATTCGAGTTGAAACGATTGAACTGATAAACAGACAGACACATACATACATACATACACACTAGACGACAATATTTGCAAGAACGCATAATAAATGCCCTTTATGTTGGACTCTATCGCCCTAATTCTACATAGGTAGCAATACCTGGCAAGTGGATCATAAATCAGTTATGAAACAGGTTACGAAACAAATAGATGCACACAAAAATGACACAGCAGAATAAACATCAAACACACTTCACCAATGACAATGCTGCAGTATCCGCTCTAAAGCATTCAGTCAACAATAGACTTAAATAATCGACGTGAAAATTATAGACTGCTGCAACATTCGAAATTAAGATAATAGCAGCATCATATCACTAAAATTTTGGATATCGTTAAGGATAATCGCATTTATGAGAGGTTCGCAACCTTTAGAGAGAGTAAAAAAAAAGATCAAATGTCAGGGATGAGAGAGAACAATGGCCAAGTTGCAACTTGGCCGTCTATCTACGACGCTGAGGAATTCAACATCTTTTGGAAACCGAAATAACAGAGCAATGGCAAGCCAACTGACACATAAAGCTAACCAATCTGCGATCGGTGTCTACGCCCTGCTCATGTGGGTCCACTTCCCACAGATTTTTTTTTTTTTTTTGCTCTTTCCGGGTATTTTTATACAAAATAAATGCACACCGAATATTTCATTGTCTATTATGCAAATTGATATTTTTTTGAGTATGTCATTAGTGGTTTTCATCAATCCGTATGGAAAAGCTTGATGCATTCCCGTGTAGGTAAATGCGCCATAAGCGTTTTAAGTTTGCATAAGCGGTAATTTAATGCTCTCTCTTCAGCGCACATTAAAATAAACGTAGAGCTAAAAAGTCCAAAGCACAACTCTTCGTGCCAGTCATCTGCCTATAAAGCGATAAAATATTAGAGGCGGACTTGCCCATACGAGAAAGTATAATATTACTGTTTATTTGTTCACGCCAGAAAATATTAGATTAGCGCTCATGAAGCGCTACCCGAGGTTGCAAATAATATAAAAATTACTTCATAAGTAATAATATGCAAATTAAAGCGCCAAATAATAATATGCAAATTACTTTAACAATATAAGTTAAAGGTAATTATAAACTGCTTAAGCTATGTAATAAAATAAAGTATTTAAATGAGCTCTCAAAATATATTTACATAAAATGCACAAGGGATATGATAACTAAACGTCATACTCTATAAATAACGGAAATTTATCAACAACTTGCATTTCGAGATAAACAAAGATTTTTTTAAACTTTTATGCATTCGAAAAAATCCGCTTTACAAAGGCCTTTTATACTGATATTGCATCTATATCTCTATATAAGTTTTTATATCCGATGTATTCCACTCGGGCAATTACTGAAACCACTGAAGCTTGAGTTAAAAAGTTTAACAGATATAAGTCATACATTGATTAACTTTACAATATTTCAAACCAATCTATAAACCTTAAAAAAAGTTACAATAGTTTACTCTAATGGATCTACTCATAGAAAAGCAATCCTTTTGTGGATAATCAGTGGCAACGGTCGAAATCAGCTAAAATATGAAAGCAATACTTTGAGGCGGATGCAAAAAGCACATGTCGTGCCAACAACTGTGGCACCAATAACCAAAGGTGAATCAGTCGAAGTTTTATATTATGAGAGCCTGAAAGAAGAATGCTCACCATCATTTTTGGATTGCTAGCAGATATCCTAAGCGCCAGACATTCGGGATGTAAATTAGACGAAGGTCAATAGCCATACGCGAATAATTAACCGAAATGAAATGGAACATATTTGATCTCTGATCCCTCAATCAATTTTCAAATTAAATAGTCGAAATTTACATAAGAAAGCACATAAACACTAACGGAAGAAAGCTAGATATATGGGATAGAGAGGGAGAGAGAATGGGATGCAATATCAGATAAGAGTGCGATGCGCGAGAGCTGCATACAACGTTTATGGGGGCACATCTCAATAGGGACATCATCCATCGTGTGCACAGCATACATATACAAACCCACAAACACCGACCCGTCATACATTCGGTCGCCGATTCGACTCCCATTAACATTAGCTAACTCCTATCGCAAACACAGTCGTTAAAACTCGGGTAGTTCTGATCGGGTTTTATGTTGCAACATTATATATATATGTATATATATATATATATATATATATATATATATATATATATATATATATATATATATATATATATATATATATGCATTGGTGATTATATAATGCTATTAAATAGTGCTATAAAGAGATTCGTCACCGTCTCATAATTCATGTCACCATTAACTTCCTTTATTCTACAGTGACAGATCAAAACTAGTTCTGATTTTGTTGAAAAAAGACCTTAAAATTGACAATTTTTTAGATCTGTGACTTTATATCACCGGTATTTTCACTAATGTTAGAGAAGTGAGGAGACTAATCTAAAAGAGTGCCGGAATTTGAAAAACGAATCTTATTATACAATTCCTTGTGTTGTTTATTTCGTCACGAATTCATATCATAAAAAGTAATCGTATAGAATCTAATGGTTAACTAATTACACCTGACATCCTGAAATATAAATCAGGTTTCTTGCCCGAGATAACCTGATATTCTAAAATATAAATCAGGTTTCTTGCCCGAGATAACCTGATATTCTAAAATATAAATCAGGTTTCTTGCCCGAGATAACCTGATATTCTAAAATATAAATCAGGTTTCCTGCCCGAGATAACCTGATATTCTAAAATATAAATCAGGTTTCTTGCCCGAGATAACCTGATATTCTAAAATATAAATCAGGTTTCTTGCCCGAGACAACCTGATATTCTAAAATATAAATCAGGTTTCTTGCCCGAGATAACCTGATATTCTAAAATATAAATCAGGTTCCTTGCCCGAGATAACCTGATATTCTAAAATATAAATCAGGTTTCTTGCCCGAGATAACCTGATATTCTAAAATATAAATCAGGTTTCTTGCCCGAGATAACCTGATATTCTAAAATATAAATCAGGTTTCTTGCCCGAGATAACCTGATATTCTAAAATATAAATCAGGTTTCTTGCCCGAGATAACCTGATATTCTAAAATATGAATCAGGTTTCTTTCCCAAAGCAACCTGTTATCCAAAAATATAAATTATTTTCTTGCCCGATCTTTCATCACAATGATTTCATTAATTATACATAACTGGAAGGCTATATTTAAATGATAAAGCCTGATCTCAGCACTTTAGACATCGAAGCTCTAATAGTTGAACTAATTAAATAATGGCTTTCGATTAATTTTTTCACACAATTTTCGCAATAAATTCGTTTCAAAATATTTCCGTTTCAATTCTACTTCGCTTTTTCTCTGTCTTCTATTCAAAAAGAAGATGAAAAAATTTAGATTAAATTTTTTGGTATTTTTCAAAACTTAACAAAAACAACCAAGTTGATTTTATTGAAAAAACCTATTTGAAAAGTAAAATAAAAAATTAAACTTAAAAAATTAAATCAAACAAAGAGTTATTTAAAGAACATAATCGCAATTCTTAGATTTTTTCTCAGTATTTAAGTATTTCGATGGCAACTATCTCATGCTATTAACTGTTGTCAGCTATGATACTTAGCGTAAACAACAATATTTTCGGTAAATTATTTTACAACTTTTTACAACTTTTAGAACTTTACAACTTCGCAACTTTTTTCACCGTTGAAGTTTATCATAGAAAAAAGTTTTTTTTTTTTGTAATTCAGGCTCAAATTAAATGAGCCTAGGCTTATTTTCTTTCAAAGGATATCGGATAGTAGCTAATAAATTACTACCACTAAATTACAAATTTTATCAACATCTTTATTAACATCATCGTAATACATCCTGAATTTTTTCTTCAACTTTTTTCGTTTTCTTAGAAATTTATCTAATAAATCGCCACAAATAAAAGCTATTGAATAATCTATCAAAAGCAATGTTCGGGAAATTAAATAAACCATTTTATTTTTTACCTGTTTACCTGAAATTCGATTCAAAAAAAAAAATAAAACTAATAAACCGATGTTTCATAAAAGATTTGCCGAAATTCCGTCAAGACCCGCCTATCATATCGCCAATATTATTGGTGTAACTGCGAGAAAAATTTAAATTCATACCTGTAATTTACCTAGAATTTCCCGAATTTTGTGACTTCATTTACCTGCAGTTTCTACCTTTACATTTTGTTCATTCGAATAAAACAATAATTTATTGCAACGATCTTTTTGCAACGTTCATTGCCCATGAATGAGGGAAAACTCTGCTACGAATCTGACAGAATATTGAGGGAATATGATTTACTTACGAGAAATTTTGTGATTGCCGACTCATAAAAAAAAAAGATGGTGCAGCTAGATCTAACTTCTTCGCAAAGACCTCAATTCATTCGAGCCTTTTTTCTCTTCAATTACTTCAGTATTCTATTTCTTGGTGCTTAATATTTGATATTTTGTATAGGTTTATAAACTAACCAAAAAAAAAACCGCTGAATATATCACAACTTCGACGACAATTTTAGTAGAAGAATATACCGTTGTTGATGTTCGAACCTTTAAAGTTATAAATGTACAGCGATCATGACATAAGAATTCTGGATGCAACTAATTCCCATCCAAGGTAAGTGTTTCCACTATTAGACGAGTTGACGAGTAAATTTTCTATATGTTTATTCCACCCCACCCCACCCCACCCCCCACCCCTCTTTCCCTCTCTCCGCCCATTCGCTTTCCTCCATCCTTTCCACTTCCATCAACGTAACAAATGAAATAATTCCAAGCATTTCTATCTCGATAAACTATAAAATAATTTAAACTTATAAAATTAATAAATCATCGAAAATTTTCAACTTTTATTGATGTTCTATTCGAAAAAAAGCAACATAAATGCTGAATTATATGAGATGATGAGTCTAACTTTCTAAAATTCTGGAAAGAGAAAAAAATCCTTAAAGAATTATGAAAAAATTTCAACGAAATATTTAAATGAAATAAGAATATAAGCAAAATTTTCTCTATTGAAATCTGTAACAAACATAATTAAATCCACTGAATTGATTTCTAAAAAAGAAATGCTTTATTAAATTACACTATTATTACAGTGATATACTTATCGCCTATACTTTACAAATAAAATTGCTCTTTGATTAATTATAATTAGATACTTTTGATATTGAACACCTTAAAAATAGCGATAAAAAGATTTTCGAAAAGAAAGGTAGCTAATTAACAGGTATTAAACTTTATTCACCACAATTCTAATATTATTAATGATAAAGCAACAACGTTCGCTGATTGAATTTCAATTCTAAAGAATATAAAAAATAAAATAAAAAATATTTTTTCTTTATATAATAGGAAGGTAAAATTTCTGAAACGAAAGGTAAATAAAAGTAACGGGTAACACGCATAACACATAAGATGTGAATCGTCGAAATTGTCCTCACAAACTTAAGCAGACCATCACATTTTCTCATCGATCCCATTACTGAAGCGGAAGAACATCGAAATTAAATCACCACATATCAAATTTCCTCGAAATGTTTTAATTTAGCAGCTTATTTTGAGCATTTTTTTAAAACTTGCAACCGATCATTGCTTCGTTTTAAGGTTTTACACCTATATCTAGCAATAAAATATTTCAAAAAACTAAACTTTTTAACATCTGAACCTAGGGTTATACGAAAATTGTTGCATAAAGATTATGCTGATGAACTAGTGCAAAGTTCATTTTATACAATCGCTATGAGATGAATTTATTTAAATGTTCTTATTGGAAGTTCACTTTAAGGCTCTTCAATTTGCGTGTCTAATAGGATGCTTGCAGCTGCTTTTCAAGGTGGGAATGGTGTTATAAATTGTAAGTACGGTATCATAAAAATAAATAAGTATATAAGCAAATATATATATATATATATATATATATATAATGCTAACGGAAGGCCATTTCAAGTTTCGTGATTTTTGAATAGATGCTAAATTTATGGATATCCTTTATGTGGTCTCGATCTTCCCTACAAAGGATGTGATGAAGGATTTGGGTATTTATGTGAGTATAGACCATAAATGACATAGTCATTGCGTTGAGGTTTCACGCAGAGATACTCAGGTTGGGAACTATACTCTCCGTGCCATGCAGTGAAATTGCGCAGGAAGTCATCGGGAAGCTTTCCTTACTTACTGCCATCCCATTTTGGAATACTGTAATCAAGTTTGGTCGACCTTTGTGAAAAAGGATATCGAGATAATTCAAAGAGTTCAACGGCGCTTCACTAAGGCGGCTTTTAGAAAAGCATTTTATTGAACTTTCATGTCTAACTATGAATGGCGGATCCTTATTTCTGATTTAAAACCTCTGTGGTATTGTAGAGTTCAATTCGTTTTACAATGAAGTTTCAAACTTGTGAAAGGTTTTTCCACTCGAGAGTATTTCCTCGTTCATAAAGTTTGCACTACACTTGTTGCTACATCCCCCTTTTTTGCATATTTATTTTATTATATTGCCTTATTCGATGCCTTATTTATTGTAAAATAAAAATATTTTTCTTATTGTAATCGATGGATGTGGAACGAACAAACTATAAAACCACCGATGATGATATTTGCTAACGGAAAGCAATTTTAAATTTCATAATTTTGAACAGGTATTAAATTTTATAAATATTTAAAAAATTTTATAAATATACCTGTTCGTGGAATTACCTTTAATTTCATTCCCCATATACAGGTAACAAATGGAATTAAATTCGATTATATTTGAGTAAATAGATTGCAAGAATATCAAATATACGCATGACATTCTTTATAGAGTTGAAAATACTTCATTGAAATAACAGAATACCACTTGACCAATGAAAAAATCAATCATTGCACGCTCACAACGAAAGATAAATAATGAGCAAATTCAAATTCCCTGATTAAGGTTGAAAATTTTTGAAAAAATTTACAAGCTTGAATCGGCGGTTAATTTGCATATTACATATATCCGACTCAAGTTTGTCCTTGAATTAGGCTGCTTTCGTGATTTGCATATATATTTAATTTTGGATCGTTTTTGGCAATCATCGAATTTATCTCCCATTCCGATTTTTGAGTGTGAGAAGCATTGTGTTGTTGAGTGATTTTCTTGCCTAGAAATTCGACGCTTACTTCAGCTTATTAGCGATTATTCTTTTTATCGTTGATTATTACTGTCAAATTATTTATATTTATTTGCACTTTTCAACTATTATTTTATTAAATTGCATATTTAATTTTGTAATTATTATTATTTATTTATCGTTTTACCTTACTTATAACAATTTTTTTTGCTTCACTTTTAATTTTTTCGGTAAATTTTCTTTGCTTTATCCTCCGAGCAAATAAGTGCGTTTTTGCTGCGACAGTTTAGTGCTTCTTTAATACCATATATGATGGTTGAATATTCGGATTAATTACTTCGTAATCCCGTATAAATTTTAGATTTTCCTAGTGGGTTAGGGTTAAACCACATCCTCTTCACCATTGTAACCGACACTAACCGGTATACATTGGTGTTTAAACCTGGTTAAGGTTAGATTACTCCTGATCGCAATCCTCTTCACCATTGTAACCGATACCGACCGGTATAAGAATGGTGTTTAAATCTAACTCCAAAAAATTTTACAAAAAACAAAGCGGTATTCTTTCTTTGAATAATGACATAAAATTCCTCATACAGTCTTTGTTCTCAAGTCTTATTTATGATTTATATACAGTCATTATAGCTGTGGTTTTATAATTGCTCGTACCCAAATCCTGCATGAATAACAACATCCTTCTATACTTATATGTGAGAAAAAATTTCCTTATTCTACCCATTGTTGATCCCTCCTTTCTCTGTTATTAAGAGGTTTATAAAGGTGAAGGATGAAAGGAAAGGATGCTGAGGGATGAAAGGAAAGGATGCTGAAGGATGGAAAAAAGGAAAGGAACTACTCAATTGTCTTCTGATTTCCTTTCGAATATTTGTTTTATAGTCATTTATTGCTTCATATCGCTTTCAATAATAAATATAACAAAAGGAAGTCATAAATATACTTCCTGTAAACTTCAGAAAACGTGAATGACGTGTGGCGGCGGTGGAAGTACCGACGATCCTTTCGAGGAAGTATTAGGTCTCATCGATGAGTTCGATAGTGCTGATCTCTCAGATATAACACAACGAACAGCGGTATGTAAATTACCTCATTTGCATATTTAATTACTTAAAAATAATCTCTCTTAATAATTATTCTAACTAAGAAATTAGACTATAGCGCTGATATCGTTGACAGTTGTAATAATATTAATAAAAAATTATTGTATTAATTTATTTGCATAAACTGAATTACGATGCCTTAAAATTTAGCGATTTTATTGTAAAGTTCATTGCAAACTTAAGTGAGAATAAAATCAGACAATTCAAATTTTCTAAGTTTGACACGATTTTTGCGGCGAATATTAGACAAAACTATTTCATTATATTACTACTATTCCATGCTTTCTTGTCTTATATGAGTTGTTGTAATTCATAAAATATAATAGCTAAATTTTTTCAACTGAATATACTTTCTTCTCGATGCTCAAAGTGGTACATTATGCAAATCTTCAGGTGTTTCACGTAAGATTCACCTGAATAAACATCTTCATTTCACTTCAGGTTATATATTTCCGCTTATGAATAGTAAGTGATTGTATTAGGTGAACGGTGTGTTAAAAAAATCGCGGAGAAAGTTTTTTTAAAAAAAAACTGAGCCAGGTAATTGGTAATCAAAAAGGAGATAAATAAATTTCCACAAGATAAATAAAAAAGGAAAACCAAAAACCATTAAACCATTAAAACCATTAAAATTAAAAAATCACTATTATAAATTTAAAAAAAAAACCATTAAAACCATTAAAATCACTATTATAAATAAAAACATAAAAATATTGCTTTGCAGGGCATTGAATGGCCTCGATCTCAAAGAGATTACAAAGAAATGTGTAAGACGATAAAGAAACGCTCACGCAAGATGTCTAGCGAGTTGCGAGGTTAGTTCATTTTGTTTCAAAGAATGAGGGGGCAGGGAATATATTGATAGATTTAGGAAAGGAAGAGGAGAAAAGGAGAGGAAATGGAAGAAAATTACAAAGTAATGGGTTTTTTTTTGTTTATGACGAATTAAATTGCTCGAAATTAAATGTGTAATTTTTACATTTATTTATTTATTTATTTATTTATTTATTTATTTATTTATTTATTTATTTATTTTTTTAATTTATATGAGTGCAATAAATTTAAATAAAAAACTAATCGTTGAATTTATTAGACAACGATAAAAATATACAGTGGAATTGTAATATGAAAATTTTATTGAAAATTTTCGAAATTTATTTAAACTTTTTAATTTTATATTCATTGCAATGATTATTTCGTTAGCGTCGATGAATGTTTTTATTTTATCTCATATGAAAGTTTTTCTTTTTTCTTTTTGCTTTGATGATAGATGAAATTCAAGTGGGATTACTCTTTGTAATGATGTAAAGTAGTATGAGTTAATTTTTGAGAACAGTGAAAGGCGATGAGATCAAAAATAGGTTTTATATATTTTTATGTTCCTCTATAAATCCACTGATTAGGTTTTGATATGTTGTATAAAGTTTATATTTGTTTTTTATCTTTTTAAATATTAGGTAAGAGTTGAATTGTTCGTTTAGTTGGTACACCTAAACGAATCTCCTAACGGGGGTTGTAAATATCACAGGTGTGCATGCGTATGATAAAGGTACTTATTAGAGAGTGCACGAACTTCGTACAAAATCCGAATTAAGCATGACCTTTGGGGTCAGGTAGTTTTTTTTAATTGGAGATACCAATGATTATAGTGTAATTTTAGAGAAAGATCTGGCGATTCATGAATTACAAGCGGAAGAGTCAAGCTTCAAAGAAGAGAACACATCACTAAAACGGAAAATCAACCGAACGCATACCGAAATGGAAGCTGTCACTGGGGAATTAAAGGATCTAAACAGGATCGATAGAGGTTCGATTCATATTTCACTAATAAATTGCTTCTGCATTGGCCGTTGATTGTCTCCTTATCACAATTTTTCCCTCATTATCCCAAAATTCTAATCACTTCCTTTCACTCGTCGCATTGAATGGGCTCCAATCCTTCCGAGGGAATACTTAATTTTTGCACTGTTGCGATATGGGTCTATGAAGTTTAAATATTTGTTCGAGGAACGGGTTTAGTTGTCTATGGGTATAGAGCAGCTTGCTTCTACCTCCTTTCGAATGGAAGAAGAATGGTTGTCACAATTTGTAGCCAGATTCTGAATCAACGTTGCACTAGAAAGGATTTAGAGCTAGAATCCACAGTAGATGACGTGAAATCTTTTCATTCTTAAATGTTTCATTCATATCCCACATAAAGTATATTTTTTCCTTTCAGAACTAAACGAAGCGATAGAGACACGAAAAATCCCACTCGAAGAACTAGAGAATGACTACTATATGTACATGTTCAGCACGGCATTTGCAAGGAAAAAAAGGTTTTTTTTTTATTCTCGTTAGAGATGGATGCCTAGAAAGAAGTCAGTAATGTGATGTGGGATGGTAAAATCCCGAGGGAGAAGGTGAAAAGTCGAACAATGAGTTTTCGGGTTTGCGGCCGCGGTTATGTCTAAAACGGACGTAGTCTTGAGTGATTAGTGCTCATTTAAATAACGATTACTGAAGAATATGTAAAGTGTACTATATTGTAGATTTATTGCCATTGCCGCCTAGTTTCCTCTTCTTTTCGGCCCGATTTCCTTTCTTAATTTATTACAGCTATTTGCTACCGAGTATCCCCTCCTTCTTCCCCGTTTACTATTTTCCTCGTAATTTTTTAATTTATAAAGCTTTATATGATTGTGACATGATTACAGATTGTCGAATCTGTTGAATCTTCGAAGGAATAAGATGATCGTTGCGATGGATTCGAGAAATAATACAATTAAGGCATTCTTATTTGAATTTTTTAAAGTTTTATAATTTGAAGTCTTAGTTTTGGAACATCTTTTTGTGTGATTATTTTCGATATTGGTCATGCCATTGTTTGGAGTGACCATCGGTGACCATTGGTCAAAGACAATTTATGGCTAGGATTAATGAAGGCAACAAATTTTTGTTGGCAAATTTTATCGAACTCTAATGAGTGATTTGATCATACCTTTAAGAAAAGGCTACGGGAACGGAAGGGTACCATCAACCGTATATGTTTTATTTTATAGACGGGGGATTCTATCGTTCTTTTTGTCTTCTTCTCTACACCCCCTACGAGGTCGTGATCACAACGCCTATTAGTTGCTCGGTTTTACAATAGAACCGGCTATTAACAAAAAATTACAAAAATGCTTAATATGCGAGCTTACTACTACCTACTTACTGCTTTGTTGTACTTATTATTTACATGTGTTTTTACTTTTTTATTTTATCGATCAAGATGTTACCATATATATTCACATTAGCATCTAATTGATTTTAGTATAAATTGCTAATTTATTTTATGGTTAGTAATTTTATTTTTTAGTGATTTTAGTACAGATATTTTACGGTTGTATTTAGCGAAATTGATATAGGTTTGTGATGTATATATCAATAAGGATTAAATAATAGTGAATTTTAATGCAAATTTATAACCAAAATTGATGAATTTTTCAGTGCATTTCATTCGATGCAAAGAAGATCTTAGCGGTAAGAAACTCGAACGAATTGACTAATGGAATCGGCAATTTAAATAATTCAGTGCACTCACAAGGAAATTATGAGGAATGGTTAGTTATTTCAAATCTGAAGAAAAATTTTCGTATTACCTTTTACCCAATTCGTATCATATGGGAAGTAGTGCTTGATTAGGTGATGAAATTGCCGATGTGTAGAATCTCACTGGGAAAGCAAAGGAATCTGATGGTGAAGGAAATGGGGGCGAGGGGGGTCGGTTTTTTTAGTAAACCGTTTCACTCCTTGCGGAAGGTCGGGGTGGTGGTTTATTGTGTCTGCAAGTTAGTGTGAATAGCAAGGTAGCAAGATAGTCTTAACTGTTAATGTGTGGCTAAGGTGCGGGTGTGTATATCACTCTAAATAGGTGCATACGTGTTTAAACAACCTGTAATTAATATTGTTTCTCGTTGTTTTTCTTTTATATTATTTTATTAATGCTTTATGAACGTTATTTAACTTTTTTTTTTTATTTCCAGGAGTAAGATAAACGATGGCTGTGGAAACAACGATGCAATTACGAATGTTTCCGAGATGGAATGTGAATGATTTGGGTGTTATATTAAATAGTAAGAGTTTGGATGTAATAGTGGGTAAGAAGAGGGATAGAAGTTTTGAGGCTTTATAAATCTTTAGCGATATCTCAGTGAAAAAGGTATTTCAAAATGCAATTTCGTGGGAAATTTTTCAGGGAAAATATCCTCTCGAATTATAATTTTTTTTTTTTTTTTAAAAAGTTCGTCCCTCAATTTCGACGTTTTTTTATTGATCATAACTTACACACTACTTTATGTGCGTGCTATTATTTATGTTTATATGTGAAAGTAACGCATCAATCAATAATGGTATGTGTTGGAAGACTCAAAATTTTGGCATCTTTCCGAAAAAATATCTATGTGCATTTAAGATGGGAAATATTAACCTAAATTTATTGAATTGAAATTTAAAAATTCATTGAAAATTATTCGATTATTTCACTCATTTTTACACAAAGAGATGAAATGTTGAAGTGTTGCAGATGATTTTCATACACTGTTTTCATTTGTTTCTTCCAATAAAAATGTTTTTTTTTTTGTTTTGAATAAGTTTCTCATAAATTTTCAACTTTTTTAATAGATTTTTTTTCATGTATTGAAGAGCATACAAGAAAATTAATAAATACTTTACTATTTAAGATAAGTGGAGGATATGAAAAGAATGTGATATCTGTTTATAGTAATAATGCATTCGAAATTTATTTATATAAAGGAAAGGATCTTTCAAGCTGCACACATTTGATGGCTATCATAGCGTAATTAATAAAACATTCGTTTAAAAGATGAAATGGTTTGAATTAATTCACTAATAAAATTTTTTTTTGTAAATCAATTCTGATCGAAAAGAATATATGAGGGGAACATTCGAAACTGCGGAATGGCAATTTGTTGCTCTTAGTCACTGTATAATTATCTGAGTAAATCATTGTGGAAGGTGAAGTTAAACGCAACTTTTATTGTGCTTTAAAGTTTGATCCTTAAAGACGAAGAAAAATTACGACAACAATAGTAGGATCGAATATTGATGAAAAAGCGATTATTAATGTAAGTAGGTTGGCGTCGAGGTTATGAACCGGAAGTTCTGGATTTTCTTGAAATCTTGAGGATTAAATCACGGAGTCTAGCGATTAGATTGGAGCAAGATCGGAGTTCGAAACTCCTAAATTTCGATGTTTTCGCGGAGTTCAGTTTCAGTTCTCGAAAAAATTCTCAATGCAAATGGTGCAATTTTAGTGCAATAAATATTTGGATTATTAAAATCGCATTTCTGCAATCAGTAGAAAAAGGCGAATTTATCTTTCAAAATTCCTTCAAACCTTTCAACAACTCTACCGAAGCATCTTTTTGAGCAATGACAGTTGTCGGATTAATACACCTGTGAAATTGATCGACTCACCTTAAAAGTCCACCTGCATCCACCTTTCGCAACACGTAAATATTGACCTTTTTGTCGACATTTGCTTCGAATATTTAGAACTGAGTGATTTTTGTGCTGCAATAGTCGACGATGTTTGAACGCTTTCATTGGTTACTTTGGCGGGAAATTCGAATTTAATCTTTAATGCAATTTGCTTTAAGCAGCAAGTTTCTTCGCAATTTCGTTGTCGAAGGAATACGGGTGTAATATCGGTTTTTTTTTGCCTGCTATTCATTATCACGCGGTATATCAAATATCACTTATTACGAAGTAGATCAACATCTACATATCTTTGAAGTCTGTGAGGGTTGTTGAATATTTTTTAGGTTTTTTTTTAATCTAGTGGTGTTGTTTTTTTATTGGCCTATCTAAGAGGGGAGGGTGTATAAGATGGTCAAAACGATCTTTGGCCATATCCCACCTTCTTCGTTTCATATTTGCTATTGGTGATACGGCGATCATCATACCTTCGAAATGCTAACCTTAAGTTTTTATGCATTTAAACGAAAATATTTCAGGGAGGAATCCTCGATTGAATTACTCACCGTTTATTAATAAAGAGGAATGCCCGAACTTAGAACAAAAGAGACAATGAGTTACGATCCTTCAATGTTGGCACATTATCTTCCCGAATACTATCGACGATTGTTTCCATTTAAACCGTTCTGTAAATGGCTTTCCTATGGTGAAAGTAAGTCATATATTTTTGACAGATGTTCTAGTTGAATAATCGAAAAGCTTTTGAGGTTGTCGCAAACTGAAATGGGGGAAGGTGAACGAAGGGGAGGGATCGTGATATGATCGCATTTGGGACAAGAGATAGGATGGTTCAAATACATCAAGACTCAGCATCTGTTGAGTGGTTGAAGATGATTGTGAAAGGTTTTTTTGCCACCAGGCTAGGTGGTTTCGAAGTGAGTTTATTGCCGTAACTTTTGACAATGGGGAAATTTTATTAAGCATCTCTGCTATTATCACTTGGTGAGTATACACATCTTTCCTTAATTCGGGATGCTCGTACAGGTTTTTTTTTTTTCAACTAATGCAGAAGTGGTTAATTTTCCACCATTTTTCTATCATTGAGATAAATCTTTCAATTCCTTAAATATTCTTTTTAAAAACTTTATTCTAGAAGCTTCGTCTTATTTTTCGAGACGGGAATTCGCGTTTATTCTCGAAGGTGATGTACATCTACGTTATCGGTCATTCAATGATGCTGTTGAATTCGAGAAGGAATTATGCAAAACGAATCCACATAAGCTCGATATTGGTGCCGTTTATAGTCATCAGGTAAGTTCATTAACCTGGATTGTTTTTTTTTTATTTTTTTTTGTTTGCTTTTTTTTAAATCGTTTTATTCATCGGCAACTTTCTTTATTTAATTTAATAATTTAATCATTTAAGTAAAATTTTACAGTACTTAATAAGGTCTACAACTTCGAAATCAGCAAATATTTTGATTTTCAGCCAAAAGATAATAAAAAATTTGGCGATTTCCATGCCGTTGAGCGTGAATTGGTCTTTGATATCGATCTAACAGACTACAATGAAATTCGAACATGTTGCTCGTATGTTTCTTTTTATTTTATTTTAAATAATTTAATTTTGGTAAAGGTGAATATTGCATTTGAAATTGCACTATTATGGTTGGAGTATGTATAAAAAAGAAGTGGGTTTATTTGATGTACGTGAGTCTAACGAGAATAGGAGTTACTATCCTCGGTTACGGCGGATGATGAGAAGGGCGTATTTGGATCACCAAACTTCTAGACTTCTAGAAGTAGGGCTCTCCGAATGATTTATGGAAGCCACTGAAATTTTGCTAACTCAGGCGAAATTTCTTTAAGGTTAGCGCTATTATTTCATGCTTCCAGAGTTCGCGACACCAAGGAAGGAAATTTATTTTTTGGCCAACATCAAACACAGATTTGCAAGCGCTCTTGAGCTGAATGTAGAGATCTTTAAGCTTACGAAGCTTTTACCAAGTGGAACCTCAATAAATTGTGGAAGTTTACTTGATTGTATGCGTGAAAGTTTGTTTCATTTTGTGTTTGATGATTTTTTTTTTTTTGATGAGTTATTAATTATATAATCAGCAAGATTATTTAGGATTACTGTTATAGAATGATTGAAACTTAATAAATTTAAATAAGGTTTAAGTTATTATAAGCTTTTTGAGGAAATGGATAGACGTATATGTAGATGATTGATAGTAATTTTTTTATTTGAAATACGTTTAATTTATTTGTTAAAGCGGAAATTTTTTTTCAAAAATAAAATTTATGTTGTTTATAGAGAAGCGAATTTATGTCGTAAATGTTGGAGATGGATTACGATCGCTGTAAAGGTACTCGATAATATTTTGAAAGGTATTTTAGATTTCCGCCTTATATTTCGAAAGAAATTTGAGATTTATCGTATTTTTAGAAGATTTAATAATTTAAGGAGGTTTTTTTTTTCAATGTTATCAGATTGATCAGTTTTGAGATCGGAGAGGAAGAGATTCCCCAAAAGAGTTTTTAATTTCTTAAGTGAAACTCTCAGGTTGCCAGTCACGATGTGAACTCTTGCCAAATGTATTTGAATAAATGAAACTATTAAAACATTTTGTGAATCCGATCGTCCTGTAATGTTTTTTCATGTAACGAATTAATATTGCACAACGAATTGGTTATATATAACGAGTTAATTCTATGTAACGAATTATTTCTTTCGAATGCATATCGGTTACTAGACCATATGAGCTTGTCTCTTTAACCAGCCTTACATCTTTGTAAGCCTTGAACTGTTCGTTTTTTTCATTCTGTTTATAATAAAATTGTATGTAAATTTTAATGGATTCTTTTCTCTTTTTTTTGAAGAAGATTTTGGCTTCGAACATCGTCTTTGGGTTTTTTCGGGTCGTCGAGGAGTTCATTGCTGGGTAGCGGATTCGGTGGCACGTAAATTGACCAGTATCGGTCGCTCAGCGGTAGCTGAATATTTATCTTTAATATCGGTGAGTGGAATTTTTCCCTTTTTCTGAATTTTTTTCTGAATTCTCGAAGTTACTTTTTTTCCGCCATTTGCTTTATTGGTTATTTATTTTTGAGGTGTGATAAAAATGACGAATTTATGATTACCCTTAAATGTTGTATTGCCGCTTTTTAGCCTCATAATTAATTGGGTAATTTATTTGTGATTGGCTGAAGAAGTTTTGATTGCAGTGTTTTGCATCAATTTTCACCTTTCCCTTACTAGAAGTGTAGTGTATTCTGATGATACATTTCCCATAACGTGTGTATCCGGTGCAATGAATAGTTGGCGTTTTGTGACTGTCGTGCCGTAAAATATTCAGGTCTATAAGCGAAATTCAATAATCCGTTAGTAGCAATGATGGACGACGAATCAAGGATGAGATTCCTTTAGGAAGTCATCAACATAGTTTATCCAAATTAGACTAGGTGGTTGCATATTACAAAGCACTGAAATGTATCTTGCGACCGGAAGAGTTCATGTTAATTGTGCAAATGAATTTATAAAAGAGCTTATTCGAGAGTCACTTATTACTGGCTAATAATCTTTTTTCCATCCTTCCACAATTTTTGCTTCTAAATTTTTGTCTTCTTCGCTATATCCGCAATCATCATATTACTTTTGTCCACTTTGAATGGATAAAGTTTTAATCCTTCTGGAGATCTTCTACGTGGCGATCGCAGATATCGTTTCTATTAAGGGACAATGTTGAATTGTTTTTTGCTGGGCTTGTTTTTGATTACATAAGACGGCTTTAATTAGGCAAACTGACGATCTAAGCGAGCAGAGTTTATTTGAACCAAGTTGAATTGTGCAGAAATCTCTCTTGAACTAAAATATAGGGGTGATCCTATCCGCTTGAGGAAGGAAGCCAGCAGTGACATTTAACAGCCTTCCCCTGGTTGGAAGACTGATATAATATTTACTTCCCCAGCTTCCTGATCGGTCAGTTAAAGTGTCGTATCAGAGCTTTTTGATCGCGTTTTTAGTCAATTTTCCAATTTCTAAAGGCGTCAAATATGTGAAAGTCTACGGTCTTTCACTGTTTGTTGTCTCTCAGTCCTAGCACTTCGACTTTTCTTCTTTGCAAAATTTAACTAGTTGTTTGCCTGCAATGAATGATAGCCAATATTTAAGGGTGATATGAAAGTGGTGAGCGTTGCTTCAAAAAGGGGTTACGTGCATCCGATGATCGCCGATGCTTATCAATTCATCATGGAAAGGTGACTTTTCTTCATTTGCTCATTAAAATATTTCACAGTAGTGCAATAGATGATTGGGATTGAGGTGGAGAGCATTCATAAAGTAGATTTTCTTAATGAAAACTATCATTAGCTGAGTTAACCGTGGAAAGTTCTTGAAGTATGTTTGTTATAGCTTTATTATTTTAGATATGAAACGTGACGTTTTGTAGTGAGTTGATTTCTCGATTTCTCTCTTTCTTTGTATATATTATTATAGGTGTACAGCTAAACCACGATGAATATTTGAAAAAATCGTCACTGTAATGTGAATGTCGCAGTGAATTAGATCTTTATACGTGTACTATGTAATAGGTAGAAACGGCCTGCATTTAATAATTTTAGATGAGTAAAGAGTGTTGATGGGTGGTCAGTTAGTTTTAGAATCTATTTTCGAATCCGTAGCGTTCCAAAAAAAATGGTTTCAGTGGGGAATTCGATCGAATGGTGATTGAACAAGGATGGCTGAGCGATCAACAAGGACTCTCATCGTTGCTTGATGGCTGCACTGATGTTAATGTGAAAAACGAATTGAACTCTATCATCAACGATGTTTTAAGGTTTTTTACACATATTGCGCTTTTTTGAAATTGTTTTGTTATTAAAAATTTTTGCAAGATGAACGGCTGCTTTTGTTTATCTCTTCAAATATGGATACTTCTTATGTTTTCCCTCTATCTATAAGCGAGCGAAAGATTATAACCGTTATTATTGAATTGGAAAAGACCGCGCTTGCAACTTCCATCGAAATTTATTATGTTAGAGATTTCACCGTTGAAGCAAGTTGATCATTTTAGTGATGTGTTTAGGTAGAATAGATTGTAACATATTTGAAAAAAGACAAGGTTCATAGCTTTTCTTCTGTAGTCTATAGTCGGTAATCATTTGCAGTGATATTTGGTCGCGAAGGATCGATTCATGACCGTTGCGCATTTAATGATATGATTTCCGATTTCGGCATCTTTGGACACAATAGTTTGCCATTTTATAGCGTCTGATCTTATTTTTATTTGCCTATAACAGAAGCGAAAGAAGTTTTAATGCCAAAGAATGTATTACACGAAGTATTTAGTTAATTTTTGTAGTGTTTTCAAGTTTAAAAAAATGTTTTTTATAGTGTTGAGTCGACGGAGCAGCGATGGCATGCGTTAAGAATAAAGCTGGATGAAATAAAGCGAAAAGAAATGGCCGAAACTGGCTTAGAATTGTGCCAGGTTTGTATGATACTTCACTTTTTGAACCTATTCAGCTACCACGCCCGCCCCCAACAATAACAGGTTTACTAAAGTTGAAAGTTACATGGCACATCACGGCGATATTACGTTTATAAACATTCAATTTCGACTCGAGAAACATTAAAGCTAGCATTAGGTAGTTTGGTAAGCATAATCTGCACCACAGTAAGGGGTTGGTCCATCAACTAGAGAAAGGACGCAAGTGCTTAAAAAGTTTACATTAAGTTTATATTGGCCTAGTCATATCTTGCATTGAGATACGTGCGAACAAACGAATGTTTCATGGGTTTATATGAGCGATCCAGATGAGTTAAGGTGTGATGTTTATTGCCTATATTTGATTATTTAGTCGAACTAGTTGAGCATGGGGATTGATCGCTGTGGGGATCAAAGCGTATATCGAACTAGCTGGTTTTGGCTTTCTTCTCTAGTTGTTCATGATGGATGTGTAATGCATAGCGAACCGAAAACTTATTCACTCGAGATGCCTTCAATTTCCTCTTATTCCTTAGGTTTAAGGATCATTTGCCACTGCTGTTTGATATGTTTCTCATTGATTCGAGGTTGAATTTGACTTCCGGACGTATAAAGAGTTAAATTTGACGAGATACTTTAAGCTAGTTGTTTGCAGGCAGCTAGTAAAGAGGCAGTGAATTATTTTCGTGGTTTCGTGCTGCAACATGCATATCCTCGTCTCGATGTAAACGTTTCGACTGCAACGAATCATCTGTTGAAGAGTCCATTTTGTATTCATCCGAAAACAGGAAGAGTTGCTGTGCCGATAACACCTGGACAAGTGGCACACCTCAACCTAGACAGTTTGCCTCGTATCGAGTATGTTCTGATGTTTGCACGTTGTTTTGTTTGTTAGCATACTTAGAGTTTTTGAATAAGGTAGAAGGAATGATATGTTTATGTATTTGAGTGTGATTTTATCTTCTCTTGTTGTTGGGTTGTTAATGATCACCATCTTTTAGAGTGGAGACTTATTTAAGAGGCTTATTAAGGAGGAATATTAGTGTTTTTTGTTAGGCAGTTTAGATGAGGTGAAAATATTTTAATATTTGGGAATTTAATTGATTTTCAACGATTTATTTATAACAATGGTTTATGATACATGGAGAATTGAAGTTGCTGGCGAAACCAGCATCTACCTTGGGGTTTTGAGTACATTCACAGATTTGTTTTGATTACAGTCGCTTGCTGAGTGAACTATCGAAAATGGGACGCGATGAGAAACAAAATGACAATCGAAAAACCCTCGGTAAGTTTTTCATCTTCCTATGTCAGATGTATCTGCTACCAGTCCACATATATATATATATATATATATATATATATATATATATATATATATATATATATATATATATATATATATATATATGAACTAGATATTAGACAGCGTACCCCGTTAATGCAATCGTGTTCGCTTAAAATGCTGTAACGCTGAATAAGTTGAATAATGCTGACTATAAGTTTCCCAATAAGAGTGAGTGAATGAGATTAGTTCTAATAAATGATTCTGATAATCGTTA
The DNA here is from genome assembly GCA_037389465.1 of Baylisascaris procyonis. Classification (NCBI taxonomy): domain Eukaryota; kingdom Metazoa; phylum Nematoda; class Chromadorea; order Rhabditida; family Ascarididae; genus Baylisascaris; species Baylisascaris procyonis. The sequence continues at coordinate 785,231 of JAZARR010000110.1, forward strand.
TTAATGCAACTATGCGGGTGTTATTTTGTCACAGTTTCCACGGAGCATTCTGTATGAGCAGTAACAGTATAGCTATGGGGAAGAATGCTCTCCCCCTCCTCTCCCTTTCTCAGATTTGTTGAATAATATTTGGGATGAAGGGAATGTGGCGAATGAAACGAAAAGCTTATGTAAAGAATGCCGCTTTTTCTTTTCTCTCCGAAGTTTTTTCTTGCAATGTGTTTGAAAAGAAATATTGAATTATTGAAATGCTATGAATTTACGGATGACGAGATGGTTGGAATGTGAGAGAATTGGTCACAGTATTTGTAGGAATAAATAAAGTGATATTTCTTTTATATTGAATGCATTTTGCAGATTACAAACATACTTCATTGGCACCATTTGTTGAAACATTCGAAGCATTTGTCAACGGGATTCTCAAGGAGAGATCTGATTTTGATTGATTATCTTGCTTGCTTTTTAGTGTTTCTTGAATATTGAAATAGTTGTTTGTAAAATGACATTTGATTTTCTTATTTCATATTGCACATTGAATTGGAATTAATGAAATAAAATGAACTTGTCGGGAAGTGAAATTGAAACGAAATTAAATTGAAACCTGTTTCATGTTGAGTAAAATAGACAGCAAAATTAGTGAAAAATTTCCACAGCATGACTAGTGATCCTCTTTCTTACTTTGAACAGGACTTAATTGTGTTCCTTGTCATCCTTTTTTCCCGTTCCTTCTTCCTCGTTTACTGTTGGAGGCTTTTAAGCAGATGGAAAGAACATGCAGCCTATTGTTGCATTAAATCAAGATTTCTTATAATTAATAACAATCTGATGTGAAGAATAATTTGAACGTTTCCTTTTCATTATTCAACATGGATATGGTTTCTCCCTCTCCTTTGTCTAATAACTTTCTGGCCAAGGCTATAAACCAAATAGGCTGAATGCGGCTCTACGTTTGTTTTTATTACATTTGGCAGTTTTTCAGAGTTGATCTACGTTGTTGTAATTGTATTCGAATTGCAAATTGCGTAATTTTTATTGCCAGATAGGTGTCAATTATTACTAACTATGCTATTGATTTTTTTCACTCAGAGTCTATTAAAGAATGAGGTGCATAGAGACAATTTTTGAAGATTTATTAGCACTCTTAGGTCATAATTTCGAGCAGCTGCTAATCTATTCATTTAATGATCTTTGTGTTGTCTATTGTCAATATGAATTGCTTCTTATTTTAATATAACAGTATTTAAGGATTTCACTATATATAATCTAAAGATAAAATATTATAACGATAGAATGAATATGCCATGTTGCTCTCGAGTTCCTCCCCTTGAGATCTCCACTTCTTCCCCGTTAAATATTTAACGAAGTGATAGTATTCTTCATGATGCATAGAATCAAAATATGTAGATGCGATTCGACGATATCTATGAGCTAATAAATAAAGAGTTCCAAATAAAGTGGGATAAATTTTCACCTGAAATAGATCAAATATATGTGCTGAAATTAGAAGAGAATAAGGAGGAATGATTCAGAATTCATTGTTACGATCGTTTATTGCTCAAAGGGGTCTAAGAAATTGGTGAGGATGAGGAATGGGTTCTATTCAAGGCTGTCTATTTTATTGATTAAATAAGGCTGATAGTGATGAATAGCTTTTAAATATTATATAACTAATACATCTAATGACATCAATAATTGAATTGTTTATTATGTTGATTGTGCATGCTGTGTATTTTGTTTCATTTTTGTCTATATTGGCAGCTATGGTTATGTTCGTTTACGATTTTTTTTTCTTATATATTTTCAGGAAGTTTGATCGATAAAATTTTCATCAAGGTACATCTCACCTTGCCAAAAATGCCCTCATTGAGAAAAGTTTTTAAGGTTTGAAAAAAGTTCTAATGTACGGATTGTTTCGGTGATGAAGGGAGAGGTGTTTGGTGGAGCGTCGGTTGGGTGGAGGAGGGGGGCGGGAGAAGGAAGAAGGAGGAAGAGAGAGGGTGATAGAGTGATTGTATGGCACGTTTTAGTCACATGCATTAAACTGTAACATTGGCTGCAGTTTTTGTTCGTATAGGTTTTCCAAATATGGTATATTTATGGGTTTGTATGGATTTGTTATGTGATGATACCCATATTTGTATTGTAATACCCCAATAGGGTATTTAAATATTAACAATATTTCTATGAGCATAAAAAGTTGCAAATACCGTCGGTGTGCGAAAGAACTTTTTGTTGCTTTGAAATTTCAAAGTAATATACAGGTAATCTCAACGGTATGAAGTGATGGATGGCAGTTGACTTCAAGCATTCAGCAACTCTTAAAGTTTAATCTTCGTTATCGAATCAAAACAAATATTATTTGATGGAACAACATTGTTATTGCTAAAGATGTATACACGTAAATAGAAAATAATTAAGGAAAAAAAATTCATTATGGTCATCAATCATATTTTGTGATTTATTCAATAGCATAGGCGATACTCTCATTGATGGCAATTCTCAGCTTAGCGTTGAGCGTTTGTTGAGTTGGATACGGTGGTAGATCAAGTCGATTGAAACATGTATGTGCTCGTGGTAGACTATCTTCACTACCCCATTTTTCTAAAATAAATAAAAAATTATTTGAAAAGAGAAAAGATTGTATTTTTCTGGAAAAAAAGTTTTCTCGACCTTAAGTTGAGATATCTGATGCATCGAATCCAAAGGTAGGAGAATTCAATTCGATAAAATGATAAGTCTAAATGGCATTTGTCGGTACTTGTCGGTCGGTTTGTCTGTCTGTCAGGTCACTTGTATACTTACTTATCGCTGAAACAGCCAAGTTTTTTCTTTAAATATTTCACTTATCGCATTTACTATCGAACAAGATTACATCGACTTGGTCATCGAATCAGCAAACAAAATTACATATGCTTTTAAGATGTGAAGTAAGCAACCATACAATCATATACCGAAATTTTCGACATGCATCGATTCGTTTTTAAATACTGCTGAAAGGGGCATAGAATGCAATATTTCCTTTTTTTTAACGCTACTATTAAACGGAAACGGAAAAAAATTTGCATATACTAAGTGGTAATTGAATATCTTTTAGAAGAAATTACTCGAATTGATTCTTGTAATATTCAACAATATCCGCTAGCCATAAATGAGACTAGAATTGGCTTTTTTTTTAATATTTTACGGTAATGAAGTAAATCTTTCGAGGGTGGAGAGGGGGATTTTTGATTTATTAATTGAATTAAGCCTATAGCATATTGAGCATAATTTAGATTACATAAAAGCTGCTTATGTATTGAAGTGATTATATCCAAATTAATAACTTGAAATATTCATTACCTATTGTGAACTTTTTAGGCCCATTAGAGCCACGTAGTGCTCGAAATCCATCGTATGGAATACTTGATGTGCCCGTAACAAACTGAATTTAATATTAGATTTATAATCAAGCATTTATTCTACACTATTGTAATTAATAATAAAATTCAATGTATTCTTGCTCGGTCAGATATATGCTCTGTGAAAATTAATATTAAACTCAAAACTAATAAGGGATTGAAAGAAGGGTGGGGTGAATATCAGGTCTTAGAAGCTAAAGCTATGAAATTACCGACTAATAATAAATGAATAATAATAGCATTTAATGAGCTATTCGCGATCGAATTTGTCTATAGCAACTCGCACTGAATCGTTGGTGAAGGTGATTAATATTTCTCAACGGGTCAAGCCTCTAAATAAAATCTCTTAAGATGACCACTGGTCAGCACTAACCACCTGATGGAGTTGAACTTACTGTATAATATCTAGAACTTGAGATGATAAGATGATTGAAATATTTCAAAGAGAAGCTTTTAACAAAACAGTAATTCTTTCTAGAAAAATAAACTTTATGGCCAAAGAGGCGTACGGTGTGCTACAGTATGCAGAAGCAGAATTGATTAACGTATGTAATGAATAGGCTTATGAAATGCACCTGAAGTAATTTGAGTCTATCGGCGTTGGTCATCGCGTAAACCGTTTTCCAGAACCACTCAATACATACGTGTTCCGCGTAGTAGCCTCCCTTGTATTCAGTATTCTCTCTCCAATCCTCTATATCGATTTCTACGGTTCCCGAAAGAATTAGCTCAAGTTGATCTCCATCGAATACGTGCAGGTATTCGGGTTCGATCACCTCCAAAAAAAAAACACAATCACATATTAATTTGGTGTGCCATAAACTGTGAAAGGAAATTTAAGAGTGGTCTGTTCGTTTGTGGGTCGATGGGAAAATAAACATCCCAAGTTCAATCCCCATAACACCATGAAGGGTTTTTGTTCACCTACCGACGATGGAATTTTTTCGTAAATAGATGGTGTTAAGTGAGAACTTCAATTACCCTACAAGACTATTATTGTTGTGGTCACCATTTCTACTAAGTAATTTCCTAACATAATGCAAAGCTAGCTTTTCAATCATTTTCTGAATCTCAGCCATAATTTCTTATGCATTCACCATAAAAATGCCAACTTTTTGGAGCTTATATTTTTACAGAAATTCTCTCTTAAACAAACCTCATGGAGTCCTTTGAGTAATGCTTTTGATTGCTCTTCGACGCCACGTTCAATTCTCCATTTTATCATTAAACTGATAAAATTATCTTTATTTTCTTCAGTCACCACTTGACTTTTTCCATTCGGAATCAGCTCCCTTTCGATGATCTATAAATTACTCTCGAAATAGAAATGTACAAAATTTGCTTATAATTCAACAGCAATTAAAAAAAAGCTTGTTGAAAGATAAATAAATAGGAGCTAAGTTGCTATTTTGATTGATCTCATGTGGTAATCGATTTGGATCAAATATTGATTATTTCTGAAATCATTTCTTGATCTAGTTGAATTATCTACTATAATATTGTTGATCAAAAATAGGCAATCAAATCGATAAACTCATATGAATTATGCAAATATTTGTAAAACTTTCAAATGTAAATATAACAGTTTCAATTTATTTCAAAATTATTTATAGTCTACTTCAATAAAAATATTCATTTTGATATTATCTTAAATTAAAATTTATAATTTAAAAAAAGAGTCAATCTTATGATAAAAATAAACAAATAATTTTACTACCTCTCCTCCTATATCCTGAGTTGTGCTAAATGTTAATTCCATATCGGTGCTAATCTCATTCTCTTTTATCCATAATAGACTATTATGAAATTGTGAATCCATCGATTGTAAGTCACTTATCGTAAATGGCCTATAAATAAATAAATTTTATTTTTATCACATGAATTAAAAAATACTTATAAATAATTGGTTGAATTTTGTAATTGAAAATTCAACGAGAGGAAAATAATAGTGAGAAAATATGATGATGAAGTGAATAGTAAAAGAAAGAAAAAGGGAAGTGGAAATTTTTTAATATTATTGATTAATTTTTATATTTTCATTATTTTTACAATCGATACGATTATATTTTCTTTTTACAGTTGAAAAAAAAAAAACAGAAAAAAGGATTTCGATTTATTCAACCAGCAAAAATTTCTTTAAATTATCAAAAGTAATATTATTGTTGTTTCCTATTCAGGCGGATATAAGAATGGAACTTACACTTCAAGAAGGAGTTTATAGAATGCTCGTGTGAAGAACGTATCAATAAGACACCGATGAACAAGAGCAAGTCCTAGAACACGACCACACAACTGCATCCTTCAAAAAATCAAAATTCACTTTAAAATATGAAAGATATCGCAAAAATCTTATAGATATCGTTAAAGAAACTCGTTTATTCGAATACATAGAATATTATAGTAATATTACAATTTTAGTCGAGAAATTTTTAGTGAAAAATTGAGAGAATACATGGAATAAATCTAAACTTATTTATTAGTACATAAAGAAGAATGACCGAATGAATATAGAGAGGAATAACAGTAAAATCAAATCATCATAATATACCTATCTATCCATAATATTACACCTATCTATTCATAATATCCTACCTGTCTACTATATTAAAAAATTTTAAATTTAATTTTAATTAACCATTTAAGATGATTATCGACAAAAACACTCATTGGACTTATTTGAACTGTATATGTATCATTAGCGGAATATTCGAAAAGTCCATAATAAGGATTGAAAAGTTCTCGAGAGAGTAAAAAAAATAATTCACGTGATGGTCCACCATAATCCAATCTGAAATGAAAACATTCATTGAGTATATAAAAATTATATTTAGAAAATGTAATCAATCTGAAACAAAAAAAAACGGAAATATTTATTGAATAATAAATTAAAGAAAATATTGAAAAATTTTCTAGTTAAAACATATAAATATCTGAACAATGTATAATAGGGAGGTGATTATGTGACTAGGGGCAGAATATTACTTTGACTCGCTGTCATTCAAATAGGGAAGTTAATACCCAAAATATGAGTCCGTTAGAAAGTTTCTCAAAAAATGAAACCTTCAGCAATGCCTTCGACAACTACTGACGATTAATTACTCAAGAATAAGATAACAATGTCAAGAAAAAAGATTCTTCAGCTTAGATTTCATCTCGAAAAATTTTCTAATTCGTTTTTAGGTTTTATGATTTTCCATCGGAAAAACCCCTCGAAAAAGGATGTTTTATTTTTTTTTACAAATCATTGCAAAATATTTAAGGTTTTTTTGAGAACATTTATGTGCAGTGAGATCGTTAAAAACTGCTAAGCATGATTTTCCGTTTTTATGGTTTTTTTGTCTTTTTTTATTTTTATTTTTTTTAAAATTAAATTTTAACAGCAATGACTGGGAGTTTCCAACTGAAAACATTTAAAGCTTTTAAAAATTTTTGAAAGCTTGCAAAGCGTGATTTTTTACTAAAAATTTTAACGATGAATTATCGCTGAAAACTTTCAACAGCGCAAAACAAAGCCGAAATTAACTGAATACTTTTAAAAGCTTTTTGAAAGTCTATGTCGAGGGAAAATTTTTTTTTAGTGAAGTCACTTTAGAAAGTTAAATTTCGATTTCAATTATAGATTTATTAAACGATAAGGCGCTTATATCTATGCTATTGAATTTATCACTATAAAATACTAACAATAAAATTTACATATTAAAATTTATGCAAATATTTACCCGTCTTCTTCATCAAATGTCACCGATATACGTGCTTTTCTTAGCATAAGAGGATCGGCCGCAAGTATTTGATTATATGCATCGTTAAGAAGATGAGAACGTCTCAAACGAAACCTAAAATAAAATTGCGATCGAGGCAGGAGAGAGACCATCTAACAACAGTTATTACGCTTCTTTTTTTATAGACTTGGGGAATTTAATTAAATTAAAAAGACAAAAAATTGTATTATCGCAATATCGAATCGCCTGGCTATTTATATGTTCCCGTTTGTTCAATTATTCAAATTTTAGGACACTTTGAAGTTAGAGTTGTAAAATTTAACGTATATAATGTATACCTTTAATATAATCTATGCTATAATTTTTGCTGGTCTATCAACATTTGCAAAAAATATTGATATTTAGTTGTAGAAAAGAAAATATTTGCCTTGGTAATTTTGTTTTCAAAATAAAAAGGAATCTTGTGTTTCACATTGAACGTTTTTTGCGCTTATTGTTTCACATTGTTTCACATATTGTTTCAAAAAAAAAAAAAAAATTGTTCTTTTGTTTTGCGCTCATTGGGTTGTAGAAGAATAAAAGTTTTATCGAAAATTTCGACAGCCAAAATATATTTTGCAAATATTTTGCATATTCCATTTTTTTGCTGATGAATTATTAAATGTGGATTAGTTAGAAAAGAGTGGATTACAAAAACGCATTTTGCGCCAGATTCTATGCTATGCGTTTCTTTGTTTTTCTATTCTCTACATGTAAATTACCGTCTGTGCCATATTTGCTCTCTGGCTGCAATATCTATATGACAGATTATGGAATCCTTTATCTATACCAATATTTACTATGCACAACTTGTGTGCTTAATTTGCTCGGCTCTAACATTCTCCGCACACTATTTTATATTAGTATAGTCATTTACATCGAGCAACTTGCATGCATAGGCATTTTCATGCACCAGGAGAACAAGAAAACGAGTGTGATAAAAAGCGATGATGCTTTACGGATAGACTTAGTTGACATAGAGTAATAAGTTTATTTTAATGCTAGTGGATTATACAGAGAACGAAATTCGTACCTTATTTTAGAAGGACCTTGAGCGTAACCATTCCTTTGAAGTGACGCATAGAAATGCTCAAGTTTATCGTCGAAACTCACTTGATTGTCGTTTACTTCGGTTTCCAAAACACTATAAAATGAAACATTTAGATGACTCATATAAGAGATACTTCAGCATATAACTTCGCGTGAAGAATTTGTTAGTAAAGACAATACGATTAGATCAACTCATTGAATATTTTCGGTGGAGTCCGATTTGTTATATTCTTATAGAGTTGCATAAATGTAGTGGCGGTCAATTGACGAAATGTTCCAATTATATTACAAAAACGCTAGGATCTATAAAAACCAATTCAAGTCAGAGTTTTATTTTAATAACCGTTTGTGATGATCACAGCAAATTTAGTGGAAAAAATTAACTTAAATATGTAAATTTTTCAGCGGCTAACTTTGAAGCAATAATGAGATAAAAATTCACCTAAGAGGTATTAGTTAAATCTTTTCTGAGAGAATATTCGTTAATTTTTTTTTCCTATCTGAAAAATTTTCTCTTCCTATCATCGTTCCTATTCTCTAGGCAATTCTTTGTGTGATTACTCCTACCTGAGGGCAGTAATCAAGTCGATATCATTAGCGAATCGAGCAACGGCACTTTGCCCTTGTCGCCTTATAATCTCAAGTTTTCGGCATAATTTCGGTGCAATATCGGGCATTCGCATCTCAATAAGCGCTTGTAGTTCGGCTGTTCGATGAACAATATCGAGTATACTGTTGCCGTTGAAGTCGTGCTTAATTGGGTTCATATAGTCATCACCATACTTTATATGCGACTTTAAAATCACAAGTGCTGAATATGCTGAATGAAACTCTCTTGTAAAAGACAGTTAGTGAGAGTGGTTAAAAGCATTGAGTACTGTGTTTTAATAAGATATATATATATATATATATATATATATATATATATGTATACATATATATATATATATATATATATATATATATATATATATATATATATATATATATATATATATAAGATCACTCATTCACAACACTTATTTATTTTTAAACTTCGTCTTTCGTCCTGTTTTATAGTTATCAATTATGAGGATAGAAATAAGCAGAAAAAGTTGAATATATTAATAAAAAATACAAAGAATACAAATTGCTACTTTGCGACGTATTGGTGGTGCACTACGAGTTCGCCTTTTAATCGGCATAGGAAGACGAGGATCGATGAGAGTTGTTTGTCGACCAAAATGATCCACAAATAAACGCTGCAACTTAAATTAATATTTTCTGGGAACATTCCATCCTCCATCTAATAACTTAGCTAATAGCTAAAAGCACAATTTCCATCTATTCAAATAAATCAAATTCACTCAAAAATAACCAAATCTAATAAAGTGAAATTTATAAGACAACGCCATAATATCAATGAAAAACCATAATTAATCCAAATTAAACAAATAAAACCGATAAATGTATTCGGCGATAGCTCATCGGGAAATTCAGTATATATGCAATACTGATGTCAATGGTTGAGAATTCCCATGAACAGGCGTTGCTAGCTCATGGTTTCTTTTACCATCTATATCTAGCCATTTCTAACTTCAGCCAGATTTGATTTTAAAATAATTACTTGTAATATTCGATGTCATTAATAGCAATCCCTATATTTTTCTGATGATTCACATAAGTAGGGCAATATATTTTCATCATGGTTTCTATATCTATTAGTTTCAACCTGAAAGTTCGAAGTTCGATAAGAAGAACTCAATCACGAGAATTTTACTCTCATAGACGGATTAATAAGCAATAAGCTAGCGTCATCTAATAATAGCCAACAAATAATGGAACTTGTTTATCGAGTTTTTCATTTATTTGCCATCCATTTGGAAGTGGTTGTGTTTCATCGGCGAATAAATTCAGAAATTCAACCAATTCTCGATTATGTTTGAAACGTTCGAATTTCGACGCATCTTTACGTATACGATGAATTATATGCTTCAAATAGGGACTATCGTTGTATAATTGCAACGCTTCCTGAAAATGCAAAAAATCCACTTCCAGGAAAGTAGGACAATAATAGCAATGAGATTGCAAGGTGTCTAGTTTCAAGTAATTATTGACTGATGCAGTTTGATTCAGGTGATTCAAGTGTTTCAGATTGTCCACCGCCGCTGACGCAATTGAGCTCTAGTTATCGAAAATACCCGTTAAAAACCATTTTCCCATCTAACGGCCTGTTTTTCACACAATGTTATGGTCAATTTAACTTCTATTCCATACATCAAAATCAACTAGTAAATCAGTTGGAACCAAATTTGAACTCTTAATTAAGTAAATGATTTCATATTGGGCAATTATGCAAATGCTGGTAAAATATGCATTTCCGAAAATATTTACATAAAATGAGAGGCTGAGCCACATATTATGAGTTATATCCAAGAGCATTTTCTTACAATCACCACCGCCTATACCCTTTACCTTATCTCCTCATTCCTTATAAATAAGCGAGTCGTTACAAAACTAATTTTTTTTGCATTATATTAAATTACTGCAAAAAAAGTTACTCAATATACCCTCATCATAGACTCCTCCAAAACATATTTACCTCTGATTTAGTAAGAAAAAATTCTTCCCAAATTCTTCACACATTTTCTAAGTTTTTGTTTTCTCAGTTATTCAACTTAAATTTAAACTTTAATAAACCTGATTGCAATGTAGTAGATTGATGAAGTCATGACGCTGTAGGAATCTAATCGGCGGAAACGATGCCACCTCGCCAGTATTCGAAATAAATGAAGAACTACTACAAGATGGTCCTCCAACAACTGTTCGTCGAGCACATACATAACTAAATTCAAAATAAATATTTTAAATTGTATAAAAATCGCATCATTTCCTATTTTTGCATTTGCAATCATCTTCTCTGTTGTTCGCGTTCAGCTTCATTCATCATACAAGAGCTGATTTTGAAGTCAAATTTCATTAAATCGAATCATTTTTTCACTTCACAACTGCTATTCATAAAAATATTAAATTCACATAGATTTACTAAATGATATGGGAATGAAAATGATAGAATTTCCCAGTTCTTGCTTCAAATACTTTTCATTTTATTTTACACTTTTTAAAAACTTTTATGCTGACTTTTTCTTATTTCTCTCTCTAAAATTAGAATGATTTATGCAATGCACGGAATTGTGCTGCGAAGACCAGGTGAAATAAACTACTAACTACATCGAACGCTTTGCAAACTTTACGAAAACTTTAAAAATTATAAAACTTTAAGCGTCAATAGTTATAAACTATAAAATAAATTTTGTATGAAACTATAATGGAAGATGTGAAGCATTAAACTCGGAAGCAATTTTGCAGGATATCAATTTCACTGTCAAATTTGGATTCATAAAAATTTGACATCACGTTTCAGAGTTCTACGGCGAAAATTGCCACCGAAGCATTCATTTGATCGTATTTTGCAATGCAATACGTATTTTGCAATGCAATATATATTTTGCAATGCAATACGCATTTTGAAACCGATGCGTACTTTGCAATGCAATACTATTTTGCAATGCAATATATATTTTGCAATGCAATATGTATTTTGCAATGCAATATATATTTTGCAATGCAATACGTGTTTTGAAATCGATACGTACGTTGCAATGCAATACGTATTTTGCAATGCAATATATATTTTGCAATGCAAAACGTATTTTGAAACCGATGCGTACTTTGCAACGCAATACTATTTTGCAATGCAATATATATTTTGCAATGCAATATGTATTTTGCAATGCAATATATATTTTGCAATGCAATACGTGTTTTGAAATCGATACGTACGTTGCAATGCAATGCTATTTTGCAATGCAATATATATTTTGCAATGCAATATATATTTTGAAATGCAATACGTGTTTTGAAATCGATACGTACGTTGCAATGCAATGCTATTTTGCAATGCAATATATATTTTGCAATGCAATATGTATTTTGAAACCGATGCGTACTTTGCAATGCAATACTATTTTGCAATGCAATATGTATTTTGCAATGCAATACGTGTTTCGAAATCGATACGTACGTTGCAATGCAATGCTATTTTGCAATGCAATATATATTTTGCAATGCAATATATATTTTGCAATGCAATACGTGTTTTGAAATCGATACGTTGCAATGCAATGCTATTTTGCAATGCAATACGTATTTTGCAATGCAATACGTGTTTTGAAATCGACACGTACGTTGCAATGCAATGCTATTTTGCAATGCAATATGTATTTTGCAATGCAATACGTGTTTCGAAATCGATACGTACGTTGCAATGCAATGCTATTTTGCAATGCAATATATATTTTGCAATGCAATACGTATTTTGAAACCGATGCGTACTTTGCAATGCAATACTATTTTGCAATGCAATATGTATTTTGCAATGCAATACGTGTTTTGAAATCGATACGCACGTTGCAATGCAATGCTATTTTGCAATGCAATATATATTTTGCAATGCAATACGTGTTTTGAAATCGATACGTACGTTGCAATGCAATGCTATTTTGCAATGCAATATATATTTTGCAATGCAATATATATTTTGCAATGCAATACGTGTTTTGAAATCGATACGTTGCAATGCAATGCTATTTTGCAATGCAATACGTATTTTGCAATGCAATACGTGTTTTGAAATCGACACGTACGTTGCAATGCAATGCTATTTTGCAATGCAATATGTATTTTGCAATGCAATACGTGTTTCGAAATCGATACGTACGTTGCAATGCAATGCTATTTTGCAATGCAATATATATTTTGCAATGCAATACGTATTTTGAAACCGATGCGTACTTTGCAATGCAATACTATTTTGCAATGCAATATGTATTTTGCAATGCAATACGTGTTTTGAAATCGATACGTACGTTGCAATGCAATGCTATTTTGCAATGCAATATATATTTTGCAATGCAATACGTGTTTTGAAATCGATACGTACGTTGCAATGCAATGCTATTTTGCAATGCAATATATATTTTGCAATGCAATACGTGTTTTGAAATCGATACGTACGTTGCAATGCAATGCTATTTTGCAATGCAATATATATTTTGCAATGCACTACGTGTTTTGAAATCGATACGTACGTTGCAATGCAATGCTATTTTGCAATGCAATATGTATTTTGCAATGCAATACGTGTTTTGAAATCGATACGTACGTTGCAATGCAATATATATTTTGCAATGCAATACGTGTTTTGAAATCGATACGTACGTTGCAATGCAATGCTATTTTGCAATGCAATATATATTTTGCAATGCAATACGCGTTTTGAAATCGATACGTACGTTGCAATGCAATGCTATTTTGCAATGCAATATATATTTTGCAATGCAATACGCGTTTTGAAATCGATACGTACGTTGCAATGCAATGCTATTTTGCAATGCAATATGTATTTTGCAATGCAATACGTGTTTTGAAATCGATACGTACGTTGCAATGCAATATATATTTTGCAATGCAATACGTGTTTTGAAATCGATACGTACGTTGCAATGCAATGCTATTTTGCAATGCAATATATATTTTGCAATGCAATACGCGTTTTGAAATCGATACGTACGTTGCAATGCAATGCTATTTTGCAATGCAATATATATTTTGCAATGCAATACGTGTTTTGAAATCGATACGTTTGTTGCAATGCAATGCTCTTTTGCAATGGAATATATATTTTGCAATGCAATATGTTTTGAAATCGATGCGTACTTTGCAATGCAATGCTATTTTGCAATGCAATACGTATTTTGCAATGCAATACGTGTTTTGAAATCGACACGTACGTTGCAATGCAATGCTATTTTGCAATGCAATATGTATTTTGCAATGCAATACGTGTTTTGAAATCGATACGTACGTTGCAATGCAATGCTATTTTGCAATGCAATATATATTTTGCAATGCAATACGTATTTTGAAACCGATGCGTACTTTGCAATGCAATACTATTTTGCAATGCAATATGTATTTTGCAATGCAATATGTATTTTGCAATGCAATACGTGTTTTTAAATCGATACGTACGTTGCAATGCAATGCTATTTTGCAATGCAATATATATTTTGCAATGCAATACGTGTTTTGAAATCGATACGTTGCAATGCAATGCTATTTTGCAATGCAATACGTATTTTGAAACCGATGCGTACTTTGCAATGCAATGCTATTTTGCAATGCAAGCTGTATTTTGCAATGCAATACGTGTTTTGAAATCGATACGTACGTTGCAATGCAATGCTATTTTGCAATGCAATATATATTTCAATACGTATTTTGAAACCGATGCGTACTTTGCAATGCAATACTATTTCGCAATGCAATATGTATTTTGCAATGCAATACGTGTTTTGAAATCGATACGTACGTTGCAATGCAATGCTATTTTGCAATGCAATATATATTTTGAAACCGATGCGTACTTTGCAATGCAATACTATTTTGCAATGCAATATGTATTTTGCAATGCAATACGTGTTTTGAAATCGATACGTACGTTGCAATGCAATGCTATTTTGCAATGCAATATATATTTTGCAATGCAATACGTGTTTTGAAATCGATACGTACGTTGCAATGCAATGCTATTTTGCAATGCAATATGTATTTTGCAATGCAATACGTGTTTTGAAATCGATACGTACGTTGCAATGCAATGCTATTTTGCAATGCAATATATATTTTGCAATGCAATACGTGTTTTGAAATCGATACGTACGTTGCAATGCAAATCTATTTTGCAATGCAATATATATTTTGCAATGCAATACGTGTTTTGAAATCGATACGTACGTTGCAATGCAATGCTATTTTGCAATGCAATATATATTTTGCAATGCAATACGCGTTTTGAAATCGATACGTACGTTGCAATGGAATGCTATTTTGCGATGCAATATATATTTTGCAATGCAATACGTGTTTTGAAATGGATACGTACGTTGCAATGCAATGCTACTTTGCAATGCAATATATATTTTGCAATGCAATACGTGTTTTGAAATCGATACGTACGTTGCAATGCAATGCTATTTTGCAATGCAATATATATTTTGCAATGCAATACGTGTTTTGAAATCGATGCGTACTTTGCAATGCAATGCTATTTTGCAATGCAATACGTATTTTGCAATGCAATACGTGTTTTGAAATCGATACGTACGTTGCAATGCAATGCTATTTTGCAATGCAATATGTATTTTGCAATGCAATACGTGTTTTGAAATCGATACGTACGTTGCAATGCAATGCTATTTTGCAATGCAATATATATTTTGCAATGCAATACGTGTTTTGAAATCGATACGTACGTTGCAATGCAATGCTATTTTGCAATGCAATATGTGTTTTGCAATGCAATACGTGTTTTGAAATCGATACGTACGTTGCAATGCAATGCTATTTTGCAATGCAATATATATTTTGCAATGCAATACGTATTTTGAAACCGATGCGTACTTTGCAATGCAATACTATTTTGCAATGCAACCATGCTGCTATATTTAGCAATAAAAATTATTGCAATAAAAAATTCACAATAAGCAGATATAAGAATGAATGCAGATGTAAAAGAAAGCGTACCGTTTGCTAATTTCATTGTAATTATTATTTTGTTGTACTTCGGGTGCATTCCATGTGGTACGTTTATTAATATGATCCATATAAAATACTCGTCCATAACGATCGATACGTGCTTCCCATCCTTTAAAAATTTTAAAAATTATCCGCGATGAAATCTTGAAGTTTTTTTTGAAAAAAAAAACCTTTCAAATATCTATAGAATTAAGTATGAAGTCATTTGTATCTAAAAACGAGAGTGAAAAATATTGCTGCAATAAAGTTCATTCTTTTATAGAATATTTGCTGATGATAATTGAGAGTTTTGTGATAATCTTTTGCGGAAAAGTTTGATCAGATAAGTATGACGTTAAACACGATCCAGAGATGTGAAGAAAAATACCTTCAGGAAGTTGACGCTCACAAGTCGTCGAAGATGTTGATGCTCCATTTGACCTGAATATTTCTGAGCCTTAATGACCATATAGTTTTCGATTTGCTGCCAAATTAGACCCCAGGTTCACAGTCTGCGATTTACACGTATATCGATTTATAAGGACACCTACTTTAGTGCAGCGAGATTAAAAAGTTGCGTTTATATGGAAAATTAAGACCAAGGATAATCGTATCAAAAAATTTTCATACTCGTGTCTTTCAGAAAATTTTCAGCGTTTACAATAGAATTGAATGTGTAAGATGTTATAGTAGTGCTCTAAATAGTAGAATTTTATGGAATAGGTTTTGGATAGTCGTTTCCAGCAAACGCATCGGAAAGTACCTCGCTAGTGAAGATCCTACAGCGGGATCGGAGATGCATGTGCTCTCTTCATGCGATAAAGGAGCTTCCATTGTTGTGCCCGCAATATTAATATGTTCATCGGTGTCTGAAAGCACAGCAAGCGCATTATAGAATCTGAACTCTATTGCCATAAATTAATTAACGCTAAAAAAATTTATAACTAGGTGTCATTTTTAAATGCAGTAATTTTTATACTATTCATTTGCTTTCTCTATTTTCTAAATTAGTTTCTCGTATAACTTCTTTATTTAGATATAAGCGTACATCTGTTTTAACGTTAATGATACATTTGTTTTAACCTTACGTACTTATTTGTTTAATTAATTCGTTGAAAGTATCTCACAATAAATCATAAACAGCAAAAAAAATTTAGTTTCTTAAATTGCATATACTAAAAATGTGAATTAGTTTATCCATTCCGCCTCCCTCGCCCCCCCCCCCCCACCTTCTCCCCGACCATGCCAAAAAAATTGCCGGAAAGCAATAAACAAATGCCAGATTCTTCATAAACCAACAGCAAATTACAGAAAATTTCAGGTTGCCAACTGCTGAATCGCGAGGAGCTTTTTCACTCTTACCTATGGCAACGCAGAATGAACTCGTTAATCATTTTAATTATATCGTTAAGATAAGCTATTATTTATAGCAGCTGAAGTGGATTATTCCAATAAAAATAGACAAATAACTTCATAAGTGAATTGTTGGAAAGTAATTCACCGACAAAATCATGTTGTTCGGGAATAACATGAACCGAAAGGATCACATGGCAATTGAATTGCTTCGATGAATTCGCCGGTCGCAATACGAAAGCCATTTCTCTGAAAAAGAGATTATGCGCTATAAATAATCAATTCATTTATGCGAAAATCGTACCATGATCCCATGCTGTTTTATTTCCGGAGGCTAAGAGATATAAAGATCTTATAAATCTCTAGTCTAGAAGTGAATTTTCCATTAGTGCTTATGATAAGTTGTTGTTTTTTTGCCAATTTACTATAAACAATACATTTCCACGTGATATGCCGTATCACTAAATGTAAGAATTCGAGAGCCACAACATTGGAATTTAAATTCTCCCCTTCCCCCTCCTTCCAATCCCCCTCCCCTCCCCTCGCGTGGTTATCTGCCTTGAGAAGAGCCACTGTTGCAGCTTAGCATGAATCCACTTTTATTACACACGCTTTCAACAGATCGTTTCGTAGTGAAACACAATGACTCCTAGTGCAATGATCTGTTGTGATCATGGAAGCTGGCAATTAAAAATGCACTTTCGCTCTCACACCATTTCTTAATAGATCACTTTCGACTCTCTTGAACGTAAAACTCCAAGCTGGCATCCAGGATTTATAAACCTCGTTGCAAAGACTTAACTCTAGCATTATCCCCTTAAATTTGAACCAAAAAGTCGAACTGTCATGCGGAAATCAACTGTGCTGTCCAATCAAAAACGATTAGGGCAAAACCTTGATTGATTAGACACCAGCGGCCTGAATCTAATCTGTTAGACTTAAGCTCAGATGAGGATTAAAGCCTAGCATTAAAGCTTAGCACTAAACTTAGGCTTATGCTTGAAATCAACCTTTTTAGTTGCTTGAACCTTGGTGCCAGCTCGATGGAATTTAAGAGAACACCATCGAAGATAGCGTCAAAAAAAAAAGTACATCTCCGCAAATTTGATATTTCAATGTGTCATTCTTTATGCCGAAATCACTCATATTGTCACTTTCTAACGTTTAATAATGAAATGATTACTATTAGAAGGCGAATGAGCATTCTTCTTTAGCCTATCTAACAATTTTTGAAATTCCACTAATGAAATATGGGTCTTTTTTCTCTGAAAATGTTTTCAATTAAATATGTATTCGGGTAAAAATACTTTGTCCACCCCATCTAAAAAATTTTTTTCATCGAATTCAAAGTGGAGGATGAAAGTTGATAAAGGGGAATTCTTGCTAGTAGCCTAAAACGATCAACGTTTTTTTACGGAGCTCATTAACTAAACCAGTCGACTGCAAATAAATTTACGAAAAGGTGAAATGCAATAATTTCCAATTGACTTTCTCTTCCATACTATGGGTCATATAAATTCTCAAAACGAAATTTCCGTTTTTGAACTGCTCGCGATTGGCTTTAAATGGACTCATAAATCTTATAACTCTTATTGCTTAAGACAGTAATCAATTGGCAGCAAAAGGAAATTCAGTTAAGCGATCATTCTACAGTAAACATGGAACACAAAAAAAAAATCAGTTAATGCATTGACGAAGAAGCGAAGCTAAGCCTGAATCAATGCAAATGGTATAATCAACGTTAGAGAGGTGGAAAAGTTTATAGATGCTCTCAGGAATTGAGAAAGAAGATAAGAAATTCATAGTGTGTATTATACCTACAAAATTTCTTGTATTATGTTTGCATTATATCTGTATATTATACTTGCACAATCTCTAAGTCCTAACTTCAGTCGTTTAAAGATTTAAGCCTATTTCATAGACAAATTGAGAGACATACATGGATACCTATACGAACATATCAAAATTCATAACAAGAACGTGATTTCGTAATAAAAAAATTTCAAAAGAAAAAACAACTGCCAAATGACTGAGAATAACATGTTTTGCTTGGCAACATTGTTGTCTGAGTAAGGTTTCCATAAAAATATTGCCCAATGCGAAGAATATTTATAGTGCAATAATCCTTACGATCCTCGAAGGGTCCAAACAAAAGATATGCATCGAAAAATGCAAATTTTCATATTTGCAATCCTTTTTTCGGTTTTGGCAAAGCATTGCATATTTTCCTGACACGCAATACTGCTTGTCGAGGTCCCACTTATCTACCATAAAAAGTAACGACAATGGTGCAGCGCCAGAATTTGAGTGCTAACAAATCTTAACAGATATTCTTCTTACTGTGTTCGCCTGCTTGTTTCGATGGCCTTTGTTGTTCGAATGCTACGACCTATTCCTTTTTGGCTTTGCAAGTTCGTCTCTCTTCGCTCTTTAATAAAGAGCTTAAACAGTGCATTTTATTGGCTCAATTACAAAGAGGGAGAGTGCAAATTATCTATTTCCGAGTGAAATGTGAATGTTCTTCGGGATGAGATCGTAATAAATACATCACTCTAGCAAATATACTGTATGGGAAAATATACTGTTATAATCACATTGCTCCTGAAACATATGACGTCTGTTTAAAACTCCTGAAGAGGAAACTAGAAAGATTCCAACCAATCCTTCTTATAGAAACTTTGAAAAGTTTAAACGGATAGGTTCTAGTTAGCAATTTCCACAATCTGTGATTCACTTAGCCCTGCCTATCTGGCCGCCGGCTATAAGGGGCAATAAGGAGAGAAAGTAAAATGGCATCAACTCATATTAGCTTGCAATAAATCCCGCGTTCAATAGCTAATTGAGGAGACTGCTATGGTACTTTATGCGAGATAGAATAAAGAGTCCTATTGCCAGTTTACAGCTACTAAATACGCAGCTACATAATTTAATTGTCTTTGACGTTTCATTTAAAAGGATGCCAAGAAAGGTCTTACTGATTCGATTGCATGACAAGATCAGCGATTGGCATATTCGCCTCTCCGATCATTCGGTCACCTGACCAGCATCGCTCTTTTATCGAAAATTGTAGTTCTCGAGATCGATCAATTGTGAACACAAAATTCTGTAAATTCCTTACACAGCATATCATCAAATTTGTGGTGCAAACAATGAATGAGGGAATATTTGATGATACAATAAAGTAAACGCTAACATCACGCTATATGCAAATATCGTTGCCATACAACTTCGATTAGAAATCGGTCGGGCTGTAACGACTCCACTTTGAAGGATCCATTGCCTAGGTTAATTAAAGGTGATACGGAAAGGCACTTATATTATTGTTCAGCTTATTTAGTGATGAAGTGGCTTTTGAAAAAAAGCGTGGTCATTTAGAGGTCATTATTTTTAGTTTAGTATGTAGAACTTATTAACATCTGACAATCCAAATGGGAGATTACAGGAAAGGACCTCTATGAATGAAGGGATGGGGAAGCGCGAGTGAAGAGGGAATGAGGAGAAAGAGATCTCTATTCGAGTGCACCTGTATAAAACTGCACCTGCAGCAGCATATCCTGCATCCTCTCATTTATATTTCTGTGTCCACAGGCCCCTAAGGCCTACATTCTTCTTGGGAAATTCCAAACTATACAGCTCATCGCTCCACCACTCGACTATGGCCCAAATTTGGGAATAAATACGTATTGGCTTACTCGATCCGGAAAATTGCCTATAAATTTCGGAAGCAATAATGCTTCAAAACCGGATGAATAAAAAAAATTCTTTTTTTTAGAATACCTGCCTTTGTAAATAATTTTTTTCGAAAATAAAATCTGAATTCCACTTTTCTTCTCGAATAAAAGTCCCGCATGCGAAACGCATAAATAATCCCATTTCATCATAAGCTAGAAATTTGTGAATGCGATAGGCTTGGAAGCTACAAGCGGCGAACGAGGGTTATATGTAAATTTTCACACAATTGTACCCATAATATTCACAACTATTTCATCTGAATTGCATACTGAATTCAGCAGCGGTATATTTTTGAGATATGCTTATCGTTATGCAGTATAAAAATGATTGAATTCAAAAGAAATAAACATTTGCGGCTGTCATCCACATATAGAAAGTAATGGATATTTAAATCTCATCGCAAACACAAATAAGAACGTTTGGCAATAAGCTAGGATGTCCAGCAAAAGGCCACAAAGATTGCAGGAATAGATTTCGCGCCTGACGATAAAAGCATTCACTCAACTCGTCATCGACGCTGAAGCATTCCACTATGCTATTAAAAGTAGCAAACAAGGAAAGCCTAAGAAGGAGATTTTTAAAAAATTGTTGAAACCAAACCAAATCGCTCCACGAAGCAGTCTCGGAAGTTGGCGTACGATAACAACTTGTTCCACAGCGTATTTTCGCATAAACGGCAGTGTTTTTACACGGAAGTTGTTTACAGTGAATCCCTTAAATTACCTGAGAATTAATTCGGTTTTTATTAATATGGGTTACCTGGGAATTAATAGGTTTTATTAATAGATGACTACCTGAGAATTAATAGGGTGCGGAATTACACATAAATGCTATAACTACGATAACTGTAACGGTTCATATATTTGTTACAAAGGTGAAACATAATAGGATTTCTTTTATAATCTCAATCACATTGCTAATGAGAAACAAAAAGCTTAAATTTGAAGAAGAATGAATATTAAGTATTTTTGCAACTTTATTCATTTTATTTATTCAACTTTATTCAACTTTATTCATCATAAAAAAGCAATTCCATATCCGCCAATAAAGAATAAAGCATGCTGCATAGTTCACTCTCATTTTCAATGACCTAATCGCTGATTCAGATATTTCACAAATAATTCAACTTTCCAAATTGAATGATCATAAAATGCGACTCAACCAAAATGTAAAATTTATAAAATTTTAGATGCATGAATTCATTTATAAATCTTTTAAAATTTGATAAATTAGCTTGAAAGCTGCTATTGAAGATCATTCTGTGGTGTAGACTGTGATTGGCAAATTTCGTGACTCACATCCCTTCAGTAGTCATTCCCACCTAAGTTTTACAAATATATGCAAATTTGCATTGTGCAAATATGTGTAGAATGCAAATTGCACATGAATTTATTTGCATATGCAAAATGTGCAAAGAAATTATTGAACAAACAAACGTATGCAGAAATGAGCATTTTACAATGCATACTGCAAAATCGAGTTTGCAATTGCGTTTATGTGATTTAAATGCAAATTCTTAGCGAATGCGTAAAAATCCGCATTCATTAAAGTTCCATTTCCATTTAATATAAATGCAAAACATGAGCGTAAAAGCGTTTGGTATGGATTTATTTTTTGATCATTTCCCATCATCAAAAGCTTACCATCAACCACAATACGCGCAGCAGTATAGACGAGTAATGGTGAGCTGCTTGCTCTTAATGCACCAGTTAGTCCATCGAAATATCTAAACTTCAAAAATAAATTCATTTGCATATGCAAATTTCTGCAGTGTAACATGACCTGCGTGCGAATGATTTTAATGAAAGTTCATACACAGATGCTGTCTGCATAGCTCCATAAGGAATAAAGGTAACATGGGAATTTCATATAGGTGTTGTTATTATTATTTATGAACAAATATTGGACAATAAACGAAAGTTATTTTTTTTGAAGCTGAAATGTAGAAAACTGCTTCGAAAAATCTGCGAAGACAGTTGACAGGTAGGATGACAATTGAACGTCTGTGATTTCATCTTCCTTTGCTTATTGTCAGCCAGTTACTTCAAACAAAAATAAAAATACTTTTAAAGTAAGAGAGTTATTTATTTGTGCATCTAAGAGTTGTCTTTTCTAGAACGATTTCAGAAGATCTTATTCAGCATAGAATGAGACCATAAATCCTGATTGGAGTTGATTTTCGTTTATGAATTTAAATTTTTTTTTCGAAAGGAATTGTAAAGGAGTTTGGGTTAGCTGATGAATTTGTCAGAAATATTTTGAATAAATGAAAAAAGCACTGACCTAAAGCACACATAAGTTTGTGGACGATTTCGAAAAGACGATCCACAAAGAGTCCAAGCCACAGAGCCTTCTCGTGGTCCACATACACCGTAACTCTTATAGTCCATATAGCGTAATGGATTACTTTCGTCTGAAGATTTTCTTCTGAATTTTTTCATTGAATTTTTTAACGTTATGAAGCGTTTTTTCTTCATCTCGTGCGTTCAAAACTCTCTCAGTTAAGAGAGAGAATTTTATGAATAAATTATTTTTGAATAGACTAATTAAAAAAAACTAGTCGTTTATACAATTACCCTAATCAATAAAAATATATTTTTTAAAAGAAATTAGTCGAAAAAAAAAGAAAACAAAAAAAACAATCAAATTGTCTTCATCCCTTTGGTTCCAAGTGAAGGAAAATTCATTATTTTTCGGTGATTTCCAAAATTTTGAAAAATTTTATCTTCATTCAAAATAAATCTGACAGTAATATTCTATGCGGGTGATATACGAAATTTTCATCGAATACGAGATGATTTTCTTGAAGATTCACTAAAGAATGTTTTCATAATACATTACAACTTATATGTCGGATTTTTGGCTTCAATCAAAAAAAAAAATTGAAGCTGAAGAAAAGGAGGAATATTATCATTAATTACAGTTATTAGGAAGAAAAATCTTTCAATGCTCTCTACAAAAAAACTTCCTTGTGGCTAATTCGGATCGACGAACGATCTTGCATACATTCGTCACCTCAACATCTCTATTCATGCCTTCTCGAATAGCAGAACCGTAAATGCATCAAGCGAAATATTTATTGTTCAAGACCAATTATCTCTCTCCCTCCTCTCTCCCCTCCCTCACCACTCCCCCACTCCCCTCCACCTCTCCCTTCGCTGCTTTCTAGGAATTTCAGTTAAAAAATTTTACTTCAAATTCAAACCTTTTAAAAACCATTGAAATCTGCAAAAAGTATAACAATGTAAATGATATGAGCAGAATAAGAGTACAATAAATCCGAATTAAAAAATTAAATTAAACAGAAATATTGCGTAAGAAATCTAAAAATTTTTTGTAAAAATTCACAGAAAAAATTCTAAATAAAATGACAAAAGAATCAATGCTAAGAGCAGAAAATTTATGCATACAATGAAACAGATGGGCATTTATATAATTTACACATAATTATTTACAGCCACCGATTACATACTATTTCATTGGCAAATCCCCTAAGGCGTAATTTTCACAATCAGAAGCAAATAATTAGGGAAAGAAGCATTTATAGATGCGATTCTCCTCCAATTTTTCGATTCGAAAAGTGATTTAATGCTAAAATAATTTGACTTATGAATTCGAATGTTGCAATCAACTAAATAAAATCCTTTAATTTCTGATTTTTGAAAATCACTTCAAAAATTTGTGCTTATCTTATTCAGCCTAGTTGATTTTCGGAACTTAAAGTTTTCTCTACGATTGGACCATCGAATAACGGAACAAAAGCGGCAAAGAGATGGGACACGAAGAATAATTGCATGAAGCGAGCAAGAAAACAAAGAAATATTGCGAGGGGTAGAGAGAGAGCGAATTTTTTGGGATAAAAAGGACGAGCAGAAAAAACAATGGCAGCACAAATTGAGGCGTACTTTTCTATGCGTCGAAATGTATGCTTATAAGTTCAACTTGCCAAATAAGTTCAACATTCCGACTATTTAAAGCGATCGAACATAACCATATTTGTGTATATAGACTCATCAAGAGCAAAAAAACATCGACGATAATACACATTGCTCAGAAATAAATTGCAATCACTGTTGTCTATCGAACAAACGATCCAGTCATCACTCATTTCTATGAGCTCATTTAGAAATTTTGCAAATCTACTTTGAAAAATTATAGGCTTAGATAGATGTGAAAATTAATAAATAAAGAATTTTTAAGGCTCACTTTGAGAATATTATATCAAAAAAGTTTTTTTGTAAAATTTTTAAATTTTGGTGATGCGTTTATCTATATTAGAATGTTATTTTGGGATTATGTGAAATCATGCGCTCGAAAACATGGTAAGTATTACTTATGATCACAAGAGTAACTAAACACACTTAAAAATAGTTGAGTGAATTTCAAGAGGGAAACCCTGAGGTAAGTGGCCATAGGAATGGTAAGAAGTTGAAGTTTTAAAGTGGCGAATCAAATGTACATGACGAAAAGACAGAGTATGCGATAGTGGATGCAAGTTTGAGATAAAAATTGAGCTATGGATAGAAAATCGCTGAAGTACTTTATCTAAGCTGGAGAGCGACTGAGGTGAAGTCGACATTCAGGTCGCAGTGGCGATTGACGCATATATATATATATATATATATATATATATATATATATATATATATATATATATGCAAACGAATGTGTCATTGTATAACACGATCAATGCATTTACCTAGTATTTACAGCATCAAGCAAAAATAAAATCCTTATAAGATAGTTCAAATGAATAACGACGATGATGGGGAATGGTAAAATTCTTCCAAAACAGCTAAAAGGCTATCCAAATTAATTTTAAATGGGAACTGTTTTTCCTCTTGATATATTTAGACATAACATGTGCCTGAAATGTTTTACAGCGAATATCAGAACGATTTTAGCGATTTACTTGAAGTCGGCGCTCAAAGACAGCGCCGTTTGATTCTGACACATCGAAGCAGAATGGCCTGACAAGTTAATTCATGTCCTATAATAAGATTTTCTTCACCTTCCCAAGTTTAAATTCTCTCCTTTGAGAACGTACCTCTTGCTTTTGCCTTCGAATTTGGGTAATTAAAACACAGTGAGTTGCTGTAATGCGCTAAAGACATTCGCGACTTATGTGTTGGATCATTTCAATATTAAGCACACCTACAAACAGTAAAGCTTATGATGTAAAGGACCACACTAGAAGACTTAATTGTGAGAAAACAGTTACGATCGAACAGTTAACAAAAACAGCAGAAAAAAAAACAAACAAAACTAAACGTTGAAAACAGAGCAGTTGGCCGCTTCAATGACGGCTTCAGACAGGCTCATTGCACGTACAGAAGCTCACGCCAAATTTGGAAAGTTCTGACATCAATGCTTCAGCCTCAAGCACAAACAACGCGAAGAGCTCCGACCTCGGTCCTAACTTACCATGACGGAGAGGAACATTTTCTCTCCTACAGTTTTCTTTTTTTTGAAGCGTAATGAATCGTCATCGACATTCGAAGTTAATTCCCTATGTGCCTATGTATTTTGTCTCTTTGCCTGTAGAAAATTTCCGAATATTTATTTAGTGACGTTTTCAGCTTTCCCCTCTTCTATACAACGGCTTCCCGAACATTTTGAACATTTATTTTGCGATGAATCGAACGCTATCAGGCTAAACTATGATTCCCTATTAATTATTTGGAATAACAAATTTTGAGAGAAAAATTTCTTGGAATAAGCTTATCAAAATGGCAATCGGAAGCCAGCATAAATGTGCCACATATTAAGGAACACCCGAAAGCTCAAAAATTCGAACCAAAAAAGGACTATTCCTCAGTTCATAGTGGAGGAAAGAAAAGCAGCAGCAACTTTGCGCATCAAGTTTAAGGATTCCAATTTAATTATTCACATTGAGAAAATTGTGACGCGGGATCAACGGTAGATACCTCTCCATAGTGGGGGAACGTTAGAACATATCGTATGGGGATTAAATTCTCTTTCACCTTATTCGAATACATGGGTAGGCATCCTGTGCAGTTAATAATGATTGGTGCGCAATATTCATCAATGACAGCACAAATTATTCCATGGCAATCGTAGTTCGGGTTTTTGTACATTGAAATGCGACGAAAATAAAATCGATTGGCATTAAACAGTTTTTTTTTTTTTAAACCATTGCACAGCAAATGTGTTCTATCGTGTGATTTCCGCTCGTCACCATGGGAGTAGTCCTCTATAATTTTCATGATACTCAATTCATTCCTTACTTTAAAAGCCGATGCTTAGGCCCGATCTTCGTTTACTCTTGGCTCAGTCGTTTGTTGACCGACTGGTTCAATATGCTGCGAAAAAATAATTTTTCTGCGTGTTGTAAATCTTTGAATATTTATAATTTAATAATAAGACAGGTAGCAAATGCTAAAATAAGATAAAATATAAGAGAAAAACAACTGCGAGCAATATGTATGTGAGCATTTCAGGGTGGAATCGAGGATAGCCCATCAAAAAAAAAAAGAAATTTCATGTTTGTTTGAAGAAAAAGAAATAACAACGATTCGAGATACGAATGACGAGTCGCCCTCAACGACATCGCTCAAATCGTTTCTTTTGTGCATTGCGATGTTTATCTTCAACAATAGCAATTTCGACAATACCCTAGAGGGATACTTATAGACGAACTTTTGATAGATTTGACAGATCAGCATGAAATGCTTTCGTTAACGTGACGCTTAGCATTAGACAGCAATTGCAATTCGTATTCAACTTCTTTATAAGTGATACGATGTGGTCACAGTAGAGAATTTAAAAATTAATTCGTTGAAAATGATATGCACCTCATTTAAATTCATATTCAAAGATTCATTCGTATATTAAAAAAAAAACAAACTTGAACTCCTATGGGAAATATCTAAAATGCCCTGAAACATCGATATTTATTTTAATAGCTTGATGACAACGAAACAATGGGAAACTTTCTATTTCTTGCCTATTTGCGGCTATCCTTTAATAGTTGATACATCGTTCGCTATTCGTACCACATTCACTAGTCAAGCTTATATAGTTGCAAACGTTCATTATAGTTTGCGATTCGTCGGGAATTAATGTTTTTTGTTTAGTAGCGATAAGTGAGAAAAATATCAATGAATGTAAAAATACTCTTTTGCTAAAGTATCTCGGAATTACATCATAATTATATATATATATATATATATATATATATATATATATATTTATTTATTTATTTATTTATTTATAAAGGTTCTATGGCCGACCTAACAATGCAACCGCATGTAAGCAATGATGACAAACGTTGAAGTCATATCAGCGACAAACGGAAAATATTGCATTCATTGATGAAGGGCACAAAAATATTTTTAATTGTAAAGAGGAATGATAGATAGAGGTGGAGCAGAGTGCAGTGGAGAGCAAAATACGTTAATTGCTCGATCAACACTGAGATTATTCAGTTTTAGCAATCAAATACAGTCTCAATTTTTGCTTGTGGTTTTGTGGGAATTCTTGTGAGAATTTGTGGGGAATATTTACTTGTGGGAATTCTCTATGGGTGTTAATAATGACGACATTAGAGTAGGAAATGATTTATTATAATTATAATCCATGAAAAATGCATATTACACCAATAGTTACGCCTTCTAATTGAGTTGGGAACTAACATCGCAAAGTTTTTCATTAATTTTGCTTCTTAATAACGAATGGTATGAATGATATGAAAAACGGTATTTGGGAAATTCTGCAGAAGTTTTTTTTTAAATTTTTAAATTCTGATCTATTGACACATAACACAGTTATATTAAAAACAAGACTCTCTTCGAAACAAATACGAGAAAACGTCAAATCTCAGACTGCAGCGATATAATCTCTAAACGTTGCATCTCAATAATTATTCATCAACTAAGGAGCAAGTTTATTTCTAAGTTTATGCTTAGGCCATATTTTAACATTACGCTTAAAGTTTTAATATTTATCAGCCTTATAACATTTTTCCATCATCATGTTGTTTGCTTATCTCCTAAGGCCGCAACTATGGGAGGCGCAACTGTCACGTAACTATACTTCGCACTGAATTTGAATCAAGCGCAGTGGCTGTTGTATTTCGGTGAAGACAGCCAATTACGATTACTATAACCCTCTTATACCCCCCTGTGAAGCGGAAATATCAAGAAGAACTGACCAACTTCGAATAGACCGATCCAGTCGATGAGATTAACCGCATCGGTAAAATTCCATGAAATACGCACCTCACGGCTCATATTTTCGCTAAGGTAGATTTGTTGACAGCTTAGGCCGAGACGATTGTTTTCAGCCGGAGTAGCGCTCTCGTTTTCGCATGTTTTCACAAAAAAGACGGCCATTTCTTCTGAAAGCTAGCACTTAGCTAGCAATAATCTTTAGCAATCAACGTTTATCAATACATGACTAATTTTTGCATCATACACTTACTATATAGCAGCCGTAAATAGCACATGAGATTAATGCAACATATAAATTTATAGCCGCATACATTATATGAAATTAATTGCTAAAAGGTTGAACAGAAATAGATGGGCGCAGAAGAGGATCGAATAAAACTCGATGGATCCGCGCCGTCCCTTAGCGAATGTTAGGATCGTCAGGTGAATTAGATGAACATTATATAACATGTAAATTCATAGTAGTATTATATAATATTATTTAATTAATATGTGACAATTTACAGAAACGATGAGTGGAGAATCGAATTCAACACTATCGGATAGTTCAAATGTTGTCATTTCATATTATCCACTTTTTTCGTATAATTTCTGCTAATATCTTTTGCAATAAAAGTTTATCGTTATGAGATGCAATACTTCATGTAATGCTTTTTGACGTATTCTGCTTATATTTTATGGTTTTTCATATTGTCATTGTATCAATTTATTTGTTGATTTCTTGCCAGCTAGATGAAACTTTATTGCTTACAGCCGCTATCAGCTTTCTGCATTCCTCTCGCCTCTTTCGGCTAAATTACAATTTAATTCTAATCAAAAGCTTTCGATCCAACTTTTAATTTTGTTATATAAACAATTTTAGGCTTGCATTAAATTCCCTCTTAGAACATGCTTTGTACCGGGAGAGTATCATTACTCCATCTTATTTCTCAATTTTTCATTTATCAACAACAGCCGAAAGCCTATTGCTATTTACTGATCATTGACCATTCGAAATATTTTATTGTTCAAATGTTTATTTATTTGCGATAAACGTAAATTATACTACAAACGAGCGTTACGAAAACCTCAGAACTGGAAGAGATCAGCTTAATTTGACGATAAACGTTCACTGAGATAGCAGATGATTTCGCCAGTAAATGTGAAACGAAGTGCACTTCCAAGAATTAGAGGAAGATAGGAATAGAAGAGGAAACATAGGAAAATAGTATTAAACGATCATGAAATTGCTTTTTCAGTGGACTTTAGAAACATCACTTGAATGCTATTTGATATGGGTGGAAAACTATGCTTATGAATAGCTTTCAGAGCATTGAGACGGCACTTATATCCACAAAATCCGGATGCTTATTGCATCGTTCGAGGAAAAACCGGCAACGGAATATCATCTTTCCAATAAGAACTCTCGAGAAGTAGTCTATAAGCGAGCTACGTTGGAGCTAGTTATTTGATGATATCACAATCACTCGATGATATCATATCACATTCACCGCATTATCGCAATTAATTTTTAAGGAACATACCCCGTGATACTACGTCCTCAGTTTACTTTTAATGTATTTGTAAAAGTGCTTTAGTATTTCTGCCACATTTTTCAGGTCATTTCTGTTTTTCTTTCATATAAATGATCTCCGAGAGAACTTAATTAAACGTTGTAATTTTTATGCCCATGGTGTAGCCAGGATCTCTTTCACGACTTTGGCAGCGCGAAATAACTGTTAAAAAATTGCTTCGTTTTGCATGCAGATTTTACGCTTCTTATTTTCGACGATTAAGTTCTTTCTATAGAAGGTACGGTGGAGAATATATATGTTTATATGATTGCCAATCTGAGCTAGCGTACTTACTGTGTTGGATACTCTCGGTGGACTTTGTACGTTATGAACTGTACTCTTCGTACTTTTAACTAGAGCTACACGGAAAATTTAAAAAGTTTAGGCCATCGTTGTTTAATAATCTTTAATTTTGGAAGATTGAATTCAATTGTGGTGATGGTGACAAAAATATATCAATGCGATAGAAAAAGTGAAAGGATATCTCACTGAAACGGTTTTAAAAAAAGTTTTATTGGTTGTTTTAATCTTACTATAAGCAATGGCTTTGCATTTTTAATTTAAAACCTCTTTTACATCGATAGCTCATTTCACTCTATACCTGTGCTTCAAGGTTGTTCGTTTTAGTTTTCTTTGGAATCCCGTTTGAGAGCATTTTATAGTTTCCAAAATTTACAATGCATTCGAGGCAGCATTCGTCTCAAATTCGAAAGGTAGACAATAAATCGAATTGTTGGATTTATTTTATTTGCTTTCTTTGTTGTCCCAAATGGAATTGTTTACCTCATAGATCAGTTATGGCCTATAATCCACACAGTTAAGATCCATAATCATTATACTAATGGCCTATGATCATTGTAGTAATGGCCTGTGATTAATCTACTCTTAAACAACTATGCAATAGTATGATATGCCCAATGTGTGCATTATTCTGCACTTGTGCATTATTTCAAGTTTGCAAATTTATTAACTCCTTAACTAATGCTATCTAGATGTACTCCTCTGTGCTCTTTTGTTTTGATTTTTTAAATCTTTGTCTACTAGTTTCTTTTTTTTTTAATTTGAAGACCAAAGATATATTTTTATTCGCTATTGTTGAATAAAAGAAAAAGTAAAAAAAAAAAAGATTGCAATAGAAGTTCTAATGTTCACATTTCATAAGGCGTAAATTGGATGGTTAAGCGAAATCATTATTGCTCACCATGTTCAAATAAAAATTCTGGACGATTCCTGAATTCATCGAAAGGAAATCGTTGAACGCTACAACATTTCGCCTAAATACTTGCCGAGAAAATGTTCATTGATGCAAAGTATCTTTGATTATTTCAAAAACCTTCGAATTAATTCATGAATAAAAATGCCACTATTAATGACCATTGCCAAATTAAGACTATCATTGGAGATCATAGGTGATTGTATTCTATTAGAGAGCAGTTATAAAGTGGCGTCCTGGTTAGAGGAGCCTTTTGAAAGAGGGGAGGGGGGAGGAGTAGGACGGGAAGAAGTAAGCGCCTTTTTGTAGGTCGATGCTCTTTAATTGGAAAAAAGCATTTTCTTCTTATAGGATGGAGATGGTTCATCACGACGATTTGTTTAGCGCTTTGCCAGTCAAGAAATGTGTTTACAATTTACGTTATGAGACTAAACACCAAGCCTAGCAACGCATCAATGAAATACGTTCGTAACGCATTTGTGTTTTAAGCGTCACGTGGTCATCTCCAAGAGTGGATCTGCTCACCTCTGTGTCTCTAAGATCCGGTGCCCCTGGATACTCGCGCACGATCAACACCTAGTACACCTTCATCTACGGGTGATATCTGGGATGAAGGGATGTGGGAAGAATCAAGAACTTTTGAAACGAAAGATTATATAAGCCGATGAGAGGATGTGACCTATTTAGCACTTTTCTCCAGAAGGACGAAAAAGAAAGCAGAAAAACAAATACCAAGAACACCAGAAACCTGACCGCCAAGTGATACAATATTAGTCGTAATAATCATAAAAAGGAAGGGAAAAGGAAATGAATGGTTTTCGGTGCTGCGCAGGGAATTGACTATGGACTACAGGATACTCAGGATCTCGTAGTATTGAAATGATCATCCTAAACCGTCACGCGGGCATATTCAATGTTTAAACCGTCAACCAATGGATATTTTAATATACGAAATCCATAACATTGGGGTCGACATCCTTGCAATCAATAAGATCAAGTTCGCAACGAAATTGACCGTGAAATGGAGCAGTGACACTAAGATTCTGCTTGGCATGGCTCAAAGAGATATTAGAGGAGTCGGATTCATAATATCCGTCCACAAATAACGATTAGAATCACCTTTGAGATGATGACTTCGACTATTACCCTTCTCATTACTCGAATTATTAGGAAATTCATAATGAAAATTATTCTAGTCTAAGGGCCCATTTCATGAGCAGAAGACGAAAAGGTTGTGAGGTTTCACTGATGTGGCAATGCAGCACAAGTTGATAGACACGGTTATCCTCTGGGATTTCAATGCTAAGCTAGGAAAAGTGAAAGACAACAATATATCGGGCGCTACGGTATTGCAGTGAGAAATGAAAGATATCAAAGACTCACTGATTTTGCCGAGTCTTCCAAGCTCTACGTAATGAACTCTCTCTTCAGTAAGCGAACTGGCAAATGTTTGATTTGGACAACCCCCAACAATGTAACTCACAACGAAGTCGATTTCATCTTGGACAGGAGAAGATTAATTATCGATGTATCCGTTATCTCAGAATCACTCGTATCCGTAACTTTACCACGCCTTGTGAAACTCAAACGATGGATCGATTTTAAAAGAGTAGGGATGATTCGTAACGAAGTAATTCATCGCGACAGAACACAGAAGCACTCTACGAGGGATCTTTTCTTGCAAGTTTTTGCATCCGAGAGCTGAAATATTTCCGGTAGTAATATTGACGGCGATTTCAGCCCCACTTCTCAACAAGTATAACAATTGCAAGGTTGCTACTGAAGCAAATCCATTTAGAAGTCTCAGACGTCATCTTAGCGGAGAACATTTGCGCTTCTTCGAAGAAGGTGATCGATAGTTGTAAAAGGTAATAAGTGGCGTACAAGTTCCTATCCGAGGGAATAAGAACAATTTCAAGAAGAAAAAGCTAAGGGAAGGAACAAAACCCAAATCTATTTCAAGGAAAGCTTAGAAGGAAATAGATCTGCGTTCAAATATGATCCCAACGGTGCTTGCTGATAATCCATATCGCAGAGTAACCCATCAAGAGCAGATGGAAGAAATTTGCGGGGATTACTGCAAACAACTTTTCCCTTCAATTGTTTAAATCAAAAGTTCCAGCTTTAGTCCAAGCACGTTTTCTGTGGCGGACATGACACTCAGAGAAGTCGAAAAAGCTGTCCATAGCAAGAAGCCAAGGAAAGCTGCATAACTGCATCAAGTACGCACGAAAGATATACGAACCGGAGGTGGATAGCTTACAAAGACATTGAGTGTCCGATTCACCTGCTATCTGTAGTCAGGAAATATAGCGGTGGAAGGGAAGTGATCGGTCCACAACAATGCTGAATTCCAGAAAGAGGGACCGTGAGGACAATAGCAATTGCCATCCAATAGGCTTATCGTCTCATATACATAAGATTTTCATGCTACTAATTTATGCTCGGAAAGAAGCTACGCTGGAGAGAAATTCAAGTGACCACAACTCCACAGTATACTATGGCCATGAATGTTTGCAATCTCCTTAATTAAAAACGAATTTGAAATCGCTGAAAGAAAATCTTTATCCGACAGATATAGATTGCATATTTCATTTCATATTTCACTGGATCGTTAAAACGGTCTCATGTATAATGCAAAAAAAAAAAAAAAAAAATTGAAACAAACACCGACTTGAAAGCAAGAGCGGAGAGGAGAACTATGCAGAGAATTCGACAATAAAGGCTCCATATAATAAAAAAAAAAAACTATTTCATTTAGGCATTTGCATGGAATTGATTGATTAAATGAAAGTATAAACAACAAAATAGCTTCATTAATACAATTTTTCTATTCCCAATGCTCTAGGTGAATTCAAAAGTTCATAAAGCGTGAAATTTCCGATGCATCAAGTTATTGTAGTTGTAATATGTTAATTGCATATTTCTAACGCATGACATTATTGAAATTTTCACGTAGCAAGTAAATTTGTTAAATGAAGCGCATAAAATAGAGCAATTTTCATCAACAATGCTGCAAACAATTTTGTTGATTGCATTAGAATTTTTCTGCTCGAAAATGAAATAAAATTTTTAAATTTCACTACCGTAATCAAACTTTAAAAAAATTTTTTTCCACTAGTAAGTTTTTTTGGAAAAAAAATCCGGGAAACTAGGAATTTCAATCATTATAGATTTTTCATAACGTTGGGAAAATTTTCATTTTTTTCAATGCACATTAGTAACGTGCATACCCACATTGTTGTCTAGTTGTTTAGGAATTCTAATGTTGAAACTACATTTTGCAATACGTGAGGTTACATTTCACACCGATGAATTCTGCAAAAAACGAAACCTTTGAAACTGTTTGTTCTAACGAGCGGCTAGAGCAGCTAAAATATATGGCTGCATTGCTTCGCATATTTTCTTATTTGCTGCTAAGCTAATGAGATGACCTATTCAAGTAGGCAGAATCCGAATACGCAAGTCCAGTCTATTCCTCCTTCACATCTAGCATTCCATTCCGCATATTTACGCTTAGCGTGACAAGTTTTCATACTAAAATCGTGAACACCACGATCTGGGACCGGTAAATTCACAGCACCAGGTCGGGGGGAGGGGGGCATTTATGTCACAAGTTGGCATGCGAAATGTCTGACTGCCACTTTTTCAACCAATCGGTGAAAATACAAAGATCTTTTTGCAGCATATGAAAATCGATAGTGAAGCAGCATAGCTGACAGGAAATTCATCCGCAATCAGTGTGCACCTACTGCATTGTTTTTCAGCAACACGTCGACCA
Organism: Baylisascaris procyonis; assembly: GCA_037389465.1. Lineage (NCBI taxonomy): Eukaryota > Metazoa > Nematoda > Chromadorea > Rhabditida > Ascarididae > Baylisascaris > Baylisascaris procyonis. Next base: position 820,878 of record JAZARR010000110.1, read on the forward strand.
CACAGATTATGCAAAGTGAGGATCCGAAAACGCTTCCGTGTGGTGCCACAATGATTACCCCATAAATCTTGAAAAGCGAGGCTTCAACCTTAACCTCGAATAATCCAAGGAAAAATTTAACCACACCACAACACTTCTATTTGCAAAGACCTACAATATGGTACCCATTAGCGTGATTAGTACTTAGGGCACCGGTCAAACGCCGTGATCCGGTCACTCCCAGATAACTGTAGCGTGACTGAGCGTTCTTGCTGAATTCCGTACTGAGCAGAGGTTGATTCTTCCATCTATCGTATACCTCAATAATGGAATTTTTTGACAATTGTTTCTATTATCTTACTTACAGAGGACTTAAAATCAATAGATCGACAATTTTTATAAAGTGCAATGAAAGCTTCTCCTAAATGAATGTTTCTTCACATCATTACACATCTCCGTTCATTCATTTCAAATCAAAGAAAATATTTTTTTCGTTGTATCACAGCAGATGCGCTAATACTAATTGATAGTAAATTTCAAAAGCATATTACCCTACCCGTAATATAAATCCTTTATAATGGCGTATTTGTATTTTCAACGATCGCTTCCGGAATTAGTATTCCGGAATATTTCCTGTTCAAACTTTCAACGAAAAAGAAACATCATCTCTAGATAATGTGATATTAGTAGCAACACTAATAATCCCAAATAGCGGAATCAATCATGGCAATATTTTGATAGCTTTGCTCCTGCAATTTTTTGGTTTGCTAAGATATAACAATGTTAAAGCAATAACGTTTTTTTTGTTCAAATCGCTTCAAAAGCGCTACCCTTCATCGAATTTCGGCTATTTCCCAAGGGTTTTCGAGATTGAAGTGGGAGCTATATGCGTTTTTTTTCTCTTCATAAACTACAAAATTAGCAGAGGAATAAGTTACACAACCTTGAACAAATTCGTCTTGAAACACTCTCGGGTAATATTTTCATGTAGATACGCCACTGTACTATTGAATACCTCTGTGATAAAGAAAAGCAAAAAAAACGCAACACCTCAATACTGACATAAGTATTAGAGCAATGGAAACATAATGCGAGGACGAAACTGGTTGTCAAAGACACTCATCGGAAACGTTTCACAAGGTATAGCTTCAACGATAAGTTGACTGAGGGTCTGTCTGATTGTGCTGTTGTCGATCGCAACTCGTTGTTGTGCTTTCAAACAAACCACTCTATCAATTTCAACGAGAACCAATGGTCGCTAATGCTTTTTTTTTCTTATTCAAATGGACCTTCCTTTTGCATCAGAGCTAAGGCAGTAGCGATAATTTTAGAGGGGCTAGTATTATCGAGGAAATTTTAAAGCATGGATTCAAAGAAGTTGGTGACCACCTTACTTGAACTTATCGAGGTGATTCAGGCAGTATTGTGGCAGTGATCCTGCCTTGTCAGCTATGCAATTGCATTCTTTGGGGCATCATCGGATGATTAGTGCAAAGAAAGCCGAGAATTTTTGCAAAGACGACTCAATAAGCAATATTCTATCGGCGTGAGGATCGTATTTCCCCTCAAAAACTTAGAAACGGAGAAGGATTTATTAAAATTTTGTTGAAGAAGAGGTTTTATTCAAATTTTACGGCAGATGCCAATAAGTAAACGAATAAATAAGTAAATAAGTAGAAGAAATTAACGTTGCTGGAAAAAGAATTGTTTGAATGGATCTACAAGTTCCCTTCGTGCATTAAAAGTAAGGGCAACAACGTTAATGCATTAGAGTGGCCCTTGCCCTAAAATAATCCTTTTAATGCGATTTTTTTGCATAGCTTTCTTTTAGGGCTCGTTGAGAGCGATTTCAACATAAGCTATTAAGGCATTCGCACACATTTTAATTCTTTTTCCAAGATTTATGCGGGTTTCTATTTCAAGTCTCAACAATTTCTCGTCATTTTCTTATTGCAGTTCTAAGCATCTAATTATACAGCATCATTATTTTAGCATCTAACGCATCTAATTATATAGGTTGCTTGAATCTGATTTATTTATACGGTATGAAGATGTTTTTTTTGCGGGCGAACAATATTCACATTAAAATTTTACGATGAGTTAAATTAAATGTGGAAGATTTGTATTTCCTTTTCCAATTCAAATATATCGGAATTATTTCATTTATCTTTTGCCACTTAGTAAAAACTAGTGCCGAAATCATCCCGGAACAATCTATCACCACTCGAACGTCATAAACAGTCTCCTTTGATAAGAGGCTGTTGAATAAGTGATTGATTAATCGGCTGTGATGGTATATAAACAAATACATAAAGGGATATAGAATAACATTACCTTCACAAGACTCCTCCCTCACGTTGCCAAAAGATGTTATGTTTCAGGTCTTCTAATCACCGAACGGTTAACATCTTTCTTCTCAAAACCATACAATTCGAAACAAATAGTTTAATGCATAGGTTTAATAAGAACTCAAGTACATCACTAGCCTATCAACTATACACTTCATGAGATACGTCCGGTTTGATGTAATGACGCAGAGAAACGAAAGAAATCTTTTATTCTGCAATGATGGCTCATTTTCCTAAGATTTGCATACGATCGTTGCATAGAATACCTTGTAGTGGTCACACAAGACGCTAGCCATTTAGGTTCAACAAGTTTATATGACTTTAACTTTTGACGAAATCAGAGAGCATTTTGTATTTGTTAAATTTCTCGAAAGTCTTTTATGGGAAATTCACAGGGGAAATTAGCTTTCCCAAAATTGAGCAAACTGTCAACAGTCCTAAGCGATAGAATATGATCTATTATTGTTGAATTTTAGGATCAGAGAGCTTAAAAGAGCGAAAGAAGTCTATTTATTAAAATAGTGCATTGAAGCATAAACCTCCTCTCTTTTTTTCACTCGTATAGCAAAGGCAAATCTAGAAGTGGTGCACATAAAAATATCGGTATCGGCAGCTTTAATGATCCCTTTTGAAGAAGATTTAAATACACTTTCGTTGAGTGTACCTAAATTTTCCTTAAAAATTTACCCGATATTCATAGTCATATTACAGCTCTCAGGAAGTATTGATAGTTACAGCGGAAAAAAAAAGATCTCAATAAAACATCGGAAATTCAATTGAAAAATAAACACTTTTCAAAATTGAGTGAAAAATTTGCACGCAAAAAAACTTATATCGATAGAGACGCATAAACATCTTTTAGATGCGCAAACAATGCACCACACACTCTCACAACTTACTGCTTATTGATTTCGCTGCTTTGGTTTTAGGATGGACAACTTGTTGAACTTACTCAAATGAATAATACATAGGCGATTTGCAAACTTAGCGATAAGCTAAAAAAAGAGATAGCAGAAATAAAATCACATTTGTATAGGCCTAATGTTTTATTTCATTCACAAAATTAAACAAATCACTCATTATTTATTTATTTTGCGCGCATTTATTTAGAAGTGCCATTCGAAATGTTCATGTCTCGATAAGTCCTAGTCGACCTTAGTAACCCTATTGAGTCGATCCTCATAAGAGAAACTCTCGTATGTAAATAGTTGTTACACGTCCTTTCAATTCCCATTCATATGCAGATATAGAACGACTAAACCATTACATCATTTGTGTCTGGAATTTATGAAAAAATAATGCCACAGATTACATCCGCATTTTATGAGCGACTCTATCAGATTATAAGTGCTCAAAAAGATTTGTACCCAACCGATCATAGCATGGAGGGACAAGAAGTTTAGGAAAGAAAGCGCATTGGAGGATATGAGGAAAGTGCGGTGGACATTAGGGAAATGCGACTCGTAAAATGTGAATGCTTTATGACCTGGTTGAATCCTAAATAGAAAGGCGATAGATGCGTTGATCGTCGAAGCGAGTCGACATTGTTGCTCAAAACTCGGCTAAAATTGGCACAGGACGCCTCAATTAACGCGATAACACTTTGCGTATATCGTTGATTGCAATGATGGCGAGTCACCGAATTCGCTCATCTCTAAAAATCATTGCAGTCGATTAGATCGACTGAAATTATTCAAAGCGCAAATGTCCTCAAATAGAAAAGTAACAAAATAGTATATAGGTATAGTTATTTCCATTTTTCCTCTCATCCATAGCATTTGCAGTTAAATTTCTAGTGATTTTAGAGCACAGGTTGGGAAAATGGAAGAACAGAAAAAGAATTGAAATTTGATAATCTAGAGTCACAATTAGGAAACGAAGACAATAGAGGTCGATGCTCAATGGACGTATTATAGCCAGGGACCAATTCCTCTATCCGTGCATAGATCCGCCCTCGTCTATTTTCAGACGCATAGCCGTTGCTCATATCCCTCTAAATCATTCGAATTGTTTTTCATTGGGTTTTTTTCTTTCACTGATGGGCGGTGGTTATGTGACGAATGCGAATGTAAAAATCTGTTGAAGGATGGATTTACATAAAATATCATTAAAATGATTATACATGTAACACATATAATAACTATAATGCACATGCATACAGCAATAATAATTATACGCTGTTCGAAGTTTACTTTTGTAAGGGAGTACTATAATGATGTCATACTTTTTGCATGCATCTCTCTCTAGCTAGAGTTTTCAATTCGACAACTATTGAGGCTTGAATTAGGTAATTTTAAGGTATAATATTATAGAATTGTATAATACTATAAAATTATCTTTAGATGAACTTCTAAAATTTGTTCATCAATATCTGGAAAATTTGTAGACATACAAATATTCCTAAAACTTTACATACATTTAGTATCAATTGAATCGGATCTTACATTTAAGTCAAGCGGAAGAAAGGAATTCGGATTCGACCTATTCGACTATATGAAGGCATTATCTGCATTAGTTTTATCACTTTTTTTGTTCTGCAATCTATGGAATTATTTGGCGTTGTAGGGAAAATTGCAAACACGTCTATTTTTTGCAGACCCTCTAGCATTCTTCTACACTAGTTGATAGATATTGATGAATATATCATTTGTAAAAAATGAGGCGGGCGATGTAAAAACCCACAACTGCTTAGCCAACCTATCATTGATAATATTACTGTTTTTATTCACTTTTCATCAAAATTCTTTGAACTTTTCACATGTTGGCATCAAAAATGCCCACGAGGTGCAAAAAAAGTTTGGAAGCGTTGAGCTTACCAATTTAATAATATGACCTTTGACAATAATATATTTTCACTGATTGCATAGAGAACACCTAGCCTCTCAGTGAACCAAAAGAAAAGCATAGAAAAGGAGCCATTGCTTATATTGCCTTTTGAATTTTATCGTTTGTTATCTCTTCATTAATGTTCTTAAGTGTTAAAAAATAACAAATCAAATGTTAAAAAAGACGATCTGATAAAGATCCTAGTATAATCTAATTTTAATTTAAACAGCAAAAATTCATTTAGTCAAAAACTACAAACTAAGCGAATAAACAGAAAATCTTCTTCAACAAATCATACTTTTTCCAGAAAAGAAAGGAAAAAAAGGATTCCTGAGAGCGGAATTTTATTGGAATATCGCTTCTAATCCTGAGGGTCCTCGATTTGTTGGCTATCGATGTATCCCAAGGGTGTCGAGTTCAACATGCATATTCTTCCGATCTGATAGCATGGAACGGCCCCTTCCTAATCTATCACCTTACATATGTGTACACTATGAAATGAAGCATAAAAAATAAAAAGTAATACGCTTGTGATTTGCACCAAAATAATATCGTTTTGTTAATTATGTTGATTTTTGTGTATTTCATAGGGCTTCAAACATGAAGCGAATGAAAAAAAAAAATTAAAAGAATTTTGGAAGGAACCTCTCTAGGGGAATCACAAGAATTTCACTGCTATAAATGAACATTTCACAGAAAGCGAAATGCTTAAATGATCGAACAAAAGAGAAAAGAGCATTTGCTCTTGCAATTTAGCTAATTGCTAGCAATACGTTTACTTTAAATGAGTTGATTAACTAAATGACAATTAATATTTTGTAAACATTTACTTAGACAACTCATCATTAAGCAATTGATGAGTGGGTATTTGTTTGCTGTCGTCAGATGTTTAAAGCATTCAAAAAATAGGCTTAATTTGTTGAGAAATTCATAAATCCACATTATGCAAAAATATTGCTTCTGAAAATATGTCCTTGCACAATTTATAATTTAATTAACTTAAGAGATAAATATGTTGTGAAATATTACAAAATAACTTTGTTGCAGCGTTTTTGAAGGCTAATGGAAAAAAAAAGAGCTGTAGAAAGGGAATTCCATATGGAAATGTCTAGCGAAGTCGATAACGATGCTTAATGAAGCCGCTTTGCAAAAAAACAAAAAAAAAAACAAACAAACAATAGTGCCCAATAAGGGCTCGATTTTATTTAATAGATCATTTCTTGATCATATCTGATTATAGCTAAAGTGATTAGCTTTTCCGGTCCGGTGTGAACTATTCTCCTTTAAACGGAATAATTATGAAATGTCATTGAAGATCATAGCCGTTATTTTTGATCAATATTTTAATATTAGTTTTGATCACTGATCACCTTGCAAAGTCGACAAATTATTACTGCAATTCTGATTCGATCGCTTGAACACAATTGATACATTTCTCCAAATTATACAAGTTTATCTAATCAAGTTTTAGGTGATAGCGAAAGGCTATACCTAATGCCGTTAATTGAAACTTCAAGCAACGGAGAAGAAATCGCTATGAGAAGCGAGTGGATTAATCCCGAAACGTATCAGGCTAGTTTTTCCGGTTTCCGATGAAAGTGAATTCTGACATAACACGAAAAGCGTTCCTTTGTTCATTTGAAAGTGGTCATTCACATAACCGGAAACATACCCCGTTGAAATATATTAAAAGGAAACAACGAATCGCATTTCAACGATGCATACGAGCCATTAAAACGATTTCGAAAGGAAGTTTTGTCATTCCTAAATCCTCATTAACTACTCTCATTCGTCCTTTCGACTATTTCTACCGACAATGTATTGCTCAAGGATCGCTACCGACGATATATTCTATATTTATATCGTTATATTTGAAAGTTTTCATAGCGGTTGCATCTTACAATATAGATGTCATAACAAGTTAAACATCATTCTCTATGTCAAACTGCAATTCTCTACCTTTCATCTTCATTAAGGTGTTATCTACCTTCATTGATTTCTACGTAGCCGATCCTTATGAACCCCTCTTCTCCTTTAAAATTGATGCAATATGGGAAAAAATTTCATTCAAAATATTTCTCATAGGTGATCTCATTGCTATAAAAATGCCCCAAAAAACGCATTTGATCGTTCATCAATCGCCCTCACAAATCATCCATTGCTTTAGGGGCGGGTAAAAAATATTCCGGGGAACTAGCGGCAGACTGATAGACGACATCATCTGAAAAATGCTGCCACTGAGATTTCGAAATCGTTCTTCACATCGATGAAAATCGCAAATAAATATATCGTTGCATAGAAATTTTTGCAAATAAACCAGGCGAAGATGTATATTATGCAAATTTCTTCATGAATCCACTGACCCACCGATCGTAGAAATGTTTTAAAGCTTAACACAAGAATGCATCAGAAATGAAAGGATTATTGAAAGGATTTTCATCGTGTTTCGATGTCAGATCATTGTCAATTGCTGAGAGGTTTTTTTTTTTTTTTGAAATGAAAGGTGAAAATTCAGAAGAGACATATGCAATACAAATTTATCCATCGACAAATTTGCATATAACAATTTCGTACTAATCGAATTTCATGCAAGCAAAAAATTAAGTGAAAATGCCTCTTTAAATTTGAAAAACGTGGTTACACTTAGCACCATAGGAAATCTGTCACAAGTATTTGGCCAATTTAAACAAAAAAAATTGTTGTAGTTGCAAAGAGTAAAGAAATTCCTTCATCTGTTAAACATTTTTTTCTTATCGTATTTGCTTCTCAGCAGTAACAAATTTCCCTATTAAGTTTATCGTTTGCTCTACGTATCTTGCTGAATAATTATTTCCACCAACGACTATCAACAAGAAAAATGAAGCAACTTGACAGATGAAATGCTTGAAGAATTACAAAAATAGGAAAATAGCACTACGATAAGCAAAGAGTTAAAGGAATTATGAACTGTAGAATCTAACAAAACCAATTAAACAGCATTGCATAAAACCATAGAGATATTTTTGTCACTATTACATTCGAACGAGAGAGCGATCAATTGTGGCCATATCTATGAGCAAAAATTTCATTCAATGAACTTTACTCTGTTATCTTTACTCTGCTACTCTCCAAATTCTAACATTTTTTATCTAGTGTCTCGAAGATGGATATCAGTTCTTTTTTTTTTCAGTTCTCGGGTATTTATCCCATTTTCCACTCTTCCCGTTTCTATTTCCCTTTCTCAAGATCTAATCAAGAACGATGGAACAATGTTTCTAATTATCTCTCTGTTTCACATTTATAAACTAAATAAATAAATGCTTCAAATTATTAATGAAATCGGAATTTGAAGAGAATTGCTTATAATCTGATGGTTCGATTAATCAGTTTGTTAGATTTGTTGTTATCGATTAAGATTGTGGTTGATTTGCATCGATGAATACTTCCGGAATTCAACTCTTCAAGAAATTCGTTCGCATTGCGTTAATCAGCGCGTTTTCGATCTTAAGATGAATTTCAACGCCTTTGAACTCGGCTGCAATGCTTTTCGGATTAACTGTAATTGCATATGCAAATGCGTTTCTTCAAATCTCCAACTCGGAGTCACCCAACGCTTCTTACTGCAAGCAGCTGCCTGTAATTTGCGTTGATTTTGTATTCCAGATCGTACCACAAAACTTAAGCTATTTTTCTATATTATATCAGATGAAATATGCAAATTTGATTCACGGAAAATTTGCATAGTGAAGGGGAATTTTTGCGAAAATTATTTACTTACTTGACAACATTTTTTTCGGAAGACCAGCACAGCTATTGATTGGCTTTGTAAGTAAATGCTGAGTTGATCTCGAGCCAATCGGATCATTTCATAGCTCAATTGGAAGCTTTCTATGACTTTTTGTCAAAGAGAAATTCTTCAAGATAAACGAAAAAATTTTTTAAAAGAATTTTTGCATCATTAATATCAGGTTATCAGTTCAAAATTTTTGAGATTTATATTTTATTGAACGAACGAATACCGATTATTTGCTGCCAGCGGAGAATTTTTTTTTAATATTTAGAAGCAACAACGCCTTATTTGGGAGAGTGATGAAAGAAATGTTTTCACAAAATTTTGAGGGGTTATCAAAAATTATCCACTTCCCGTTTGCTGCATTTTGGAGTAGTTAAAAGTGATCATATCATGATAACGATAAGGATTGTCGTAAAAATTTTCCTATTTTGTATAGGCGGCGAAACTTTTCTTTCATTTATTTCCATTCAGATTTCAATCTTTTCCAAATTGAGTGGAATTTCTGAAATATTGATTGTTCGATTCAAGGCAAAAAAAATTTTTTTCCGATCTTTTTTCGTTCCTAAAAATCTGCTACGATTTTCTCCTTATGAATCTTTTCACTCAGATTTTTGTGCAAATTTTAAACTGAAATTACTGCAGAAAATATTATATTCTATGCCTAAGAATGATGACCTATGCTCCTGATCCAGTAACACTTGACTATCGTTTAAGTGTTCAGCAACAACAAAAAACATTTATATAGTCATTTACCAGTATTGCTATTAGGTCTCTTATTCCATTGGGTTCGACTTTCCATCTGACTATCTTGGAATCTAAATAAGATGCCTTTATTCGGTGTTATTTCAACCATCAGAGAGCATCCATCAAAGATAGAATCACGGAATCCGCTAAGATATTGCAGAATTATTACAATTATTGCAATCGATTCATTGCAATCGATTATCAAAACTTTTGTCATAACGAATAAAATTTCAGTAGACTCATTCAACGTAAATGATTCAAACGAGGAAAATAAATTCACTTTAATATATTCACTATAGAAATGAACAACACATTTGAGAAAATTATTGAAAATAAATATGAAACTCACTAGTATTATTCTCGCTCATTGCATGAAAGAGAAAAGATTCATTCGCTATTCAAATTAAATTTCTAATGGAATAAAAGTACTAAATGTGAGATAACCAGAATTTTACTTCATACCCAAGAAAACCTAAAATCTTCGTAGTATCATATAAACCATATTAACCTCCACAATGAATAACCCCATAAACATGATTAAGGTTATCATATTCTCCGTCGATAAGGTATGTGAACAACTAACCGAACACATCGATGATATAAATAAGTGTAGCCGGCTATCGGTAAAATTGCATATAAAGCATTTTCTAAGGATTTTGAGTACTCCTTAAAAGCTTTCCATTCTCATGAACAAATTGGGCGCAAAACATTTTCGAGGCTAGAAAATCAAGCATGCATGTAAAGACGTCAAACTTCCCTTAATTGATCCATGATCATGAAATAGCGAATCCGCCATCAAATGCATTGAAAATTTCACATTTTCGATGAATTTTTCTTCGAACTCATCGGATTTTTAAATTCTCCAATTCTTCTTTTATAGTCCGATTGCAATTCAGCTATCGTTGCAATGTATTCTGATCTGATTTACAAATCAGGTTGTAAAAAAATTTATGATTTTACCCGGCGGGAAATTTAAATTACCCAAAGGTAAATTTTGACGTTTACTATTTTAGATATGATAAATTCATGTCAGTTGTTATGTTGCAATTTTTTTGCACTGATGTAGATTATTAATATAATCCTTCTAGCGATACCCTCCGAAAAATTAATCTACGATATTAATCGTTGATATACTGTTCATATTTATAGATAAACTATAGAAATTTGCACTGAGATGAGCAATCTTTGAGTGGCAATACCGAGAGAGACTCCGAGGATAATTTACGCCGAACGCACACAACATTCAACCTAAAATCTTGTTAGTCGTGAATTCAACTACACAGCTTTCTTTAGCTTGTTTCGGCCATAAGTTCTCGCTTGGTTTTCATCTTTTTTTTCGTCCCTTTTGTAGCTTTCAGTGAGACTATTGGTTTTTTAAAGTGAACGACGGATATTTTTTTGCGCTAAATATTGACAATCGGCTGACATAACCGAGCAATTTAAGAAAAGTGTAAAAATTTTCCGTGACCGTGAATAAAGTAATAAAACGATTTGGTTATTTGTGTTCTGAAATAGCTGCAAAATTTTGTTGTGCTTAGATTGGCTATACTTTGCATCTTATGTTTTCGGCGTCAAAATCCTTCGTGAGAGCCCACTTGAACGCTATGAAAAATCTTGACAAATGCGAAGAAAAAAACTTGGCCATGCCTAAAAGAGAGTTATTTCACTCGTTGACTTCTCTTGTATTAATGTTCTGTCATTGAATAATTTTTCAAGACTCATCACCATTCTTTGCATGTCGAAACTTGTCGTGATTCTATATTACAAAATTGTAGGGTGTTAAGCACAAGATTAAAATCCCCTTTAGAGGCTTCTTAAGCGATTTTGTTCTGTCGTCAAATTCCTGCATAGCGTCGTTGAAATTTCAGAGCTGTGGAGAGCAAGAAGAGGAACCGAAGTCTACCTCCTATCAATTAATAATCTCAGAAATCCAAGTGATGATTTCATTAGTAGTGTCTTTAGATGGACACCACCTAAATATTTGCACCAATGGTAAAAACCACTTCAGAGAAAGCATCAAAGATGAAACAAAAGTAAATACTAGAGGGATTTGTATGAATTGATTTAGCAACCTTTTATATCTCTCCTATTTATGTGTCTCTTTATTTTTGCCTCAAGATCGATTAGAAATGTTTTTGTTTCTTCAGGAAAATTGCTCCTTTTAGATCAAAATATTCGCCGTCCTTTATTTAATAGGAAATCACTTCAAAACTCTCTTATATCAACTATGAAAAATGAATTAACAATTCGATCGATTGTCTATACACTCATCTTAATCAACAATTCATTACGATTCACATTCTCATGTATGAATTTTATGTCCTCTTGCCAATTTTTATAAACACCAATTATTTTCATCGTTTTGCTTCCTATTTACTTTTAATACTTCATTGAACTTGCTGGTTTCGCATCTAATCTCCGCGAGGTAACTTGTATTCTCCATTAAAGGAGATCAGTGAAAATGTGGTTTTTTAAATATTTTCTTTTTTGAAAGCAGATTTTGGGTGTGCACTTCAATTCGGTAAGCTATGTAAGCTATATATGTGCACCTCTCTTGTAGTTTCACCTTAATAACCAATGAAATTAAAGTTCCGAAAATTTAATGACTATCATACTCTCTTCAGAATAAATTCGAGATCGCATTTTGTATTCACCAATCAGCTTCCAAAAAACAAAAAAAAATAATCTCCATTTAAATATGTGGGAAAAATTATATGAATTTTACATTTTTGAAATTCTTATTTACATCTCTTCATTTGCATATAAACGAATTTCAACTCTCCCCCTTCCTCCCTTGGTACAATTTCCTTTTATAAAAACACTAGACGCGAGCGTCATTGCAATCTGACTGAATTTGACTGCGAGTGCTAGATGCATTCAAAATCTTCCACCGTAGTTTTCGTCTTGCAAGAACATCGTATTCCATACGAGAAAATTCGAGAGACCCTACTTCATGATTTTTCCTCTTAAGCATTATCGCATTGTATAGGCCATTGAAAATTGTAAGATTTGAGAACTGAAATTTGTGTGATCTCATTGGGGATCAAACTTCGTTTATTTCACAATGCATTAAGCTATTACATTGAACATCGAGCAAGAATCAACAAATCAAACATATGATGTTGAGATCATACGTAGATTGCTAATAAATAATTTTGGCCATTTTAGGTGCTCTCTCTTAATAAGCGGATTTTGGCAATATTAAATCTTTGCGTATATCTGTGTGTAGTGCATGTCTGAATGTTCGATAATTTGGAGTCGAGAATCTTTGGAAATTGAGATATGATATTTGAGGTATAGTATACGATGAACACTATTGATTGACTTCGCCTATAAAACTTCAAATTGACCAAACAATCACTAAAGAAAAATATCATCATGGGCGAGCATCAAGCGACGCTTTCACACCTGTCATTGCCTTTCTTCCACTTGACCTTTTTCTACAGCCGTTATAGAAGACAGCAAATGTCTTCGAGAGAAAAGGGGGAAACGACTCAACACAGCTTAATGATCGCGAAACTCATATCTGAGGAAAGTGCTTAGATGTATCTTCGGCAGCACTAGCAACTTTTTTAGAGTGTTCATGCAGCTTTTATTTTCCATACGACTCTCAGCTCTTTAACCCTGTTTTCCCCACAACCCTTCAAGCTTTTTTGATTGTTTATTCCACCTTGTCGGGCGTTTCCGATAGCTGAATGCTTTCGTCTCAGGTTTGCCGGTTTCCACCTTCGGATTCGACAGGCTGTTTATTCAGCTTTGTTTTGCGCTTTCAGATGTCTGCTAACGTTTGCCGTCTTCAGATCCATCATTCCACCATGTCCATCGCGTCTCAGACATTTATAGACTCTCAGAATCACTTCGTAAAACTACCTTATGGCGGTGCGATATCTTGATGGTCATTCATTTCGAAGTGATCTGCCGATAGCCGCCCTACAACTCTGAAAGTAACAAAACACGGTTGCTCAATAAAACCCACATGCAATTGTCAGTGTTTGAATAATTAAACTGTGTTTGAATAATTCACAAAAAACTACAATGCATTTTAGGTAAAATGCAACCGGAAAACACAATGGTATGCTTATACTGTTCAAAAATCAGGCTGTATCATACTCATACTGTACTTGTGGTTCCAGATTTGGTACGAAAGTTTACGGTATTTGGCGTAGGTGCAAGAATAGTATAAAGAGTATAGTATTTTCCGGTAAGATTACACCATTGCTAGCAGATACATCGCATCAAGGATATCACCATGTTTGGTGCGGATAAGCCTCTTAGAATTCCTTCAGCTGTAGTTGCTGCCTGCATCAAACAAGTTGCAATCGGACACAAAGAGAACGCTAAAACTGTATTTTTTATAAATTACGTACAGTTTCATGTGAGCACAATACAACGCAGTAGCATCAACTTTGTAAAAAATGGTCTCATTAAAAACACGTTTCCCCGAACTTCTAGTTCCCAGGCTATCACCCTCTTCCGAATACCTCCGGTCTCCGCACAGGACCTTCAGATACGATTAATAGCATCGCACAGTGAAGGACCTTTCTACTGTGACCCCTTTCCGCGCACTCCATAACTCTAATAAGGCTAGTTCTACATGCACATGCTTCTAAAACTCCTTTCCAAGTTCCTCATAGCATGATTATCTTCATTCAGAAAGGAATAAAGAAATTTGCAATATAGCAGCAAGAAAACCGGTGAAATAAAGAGCATCTATATAAAAATGAAATAGCAGTGATCAAAGGAGAGAAAATATTAGAGCACATTTCCATTAAGTAATCATTGTGTGAATTACAATATTCAGTATGATAGGTTGTAATCGATATGCAGATTAAGGAATGGAAGGTGACTGATGACAATAGGTAATTCTTCAACATAAACGACTCTTTTAAGGTAACTGGTTGCGAATTTAGACAGCTCCGAACTGAAATCTGTTAAACGCACTGTGCAATTTGCAAGTTTATCTACTAAATGCAAACCATATACCCAACTCTCTTCACTGAGTGAATTTGATTACTGCTTTCATAGAAATGACGAATAAGGTTTTTAGAATCTCACAACAAATATCAAAATCGAAAAGAGCATGATGATATACCAGCAAATGGATACCGAATGACTTAAGTCCGATTTTACATCCTGGGCCACGAAGCCCTGGAAAGATTTTGCGAGAGACGAAGACGATTAAGTATCTTTCAATCTTTCTAGTGTGTTGGATAACAGAGTGGAGAAGTGATAGCCAAATTTTGAGATAAGAGCCAAAGATGGAGCGATTTGTTTGTTCAAGATTTATGTTTTTTGTTTTTTATGGAGGATGTAAATTTTGCGATAACGCTTCAAGCAGTTATGCAATGCATAAGCGGGAACTCTGAATATTTTGACTGAAATCGCGAGTAATCAAAACCTAGACAAGTTTTTCTAAAACCTTGAATGCCATCATTTGGGGCCGTTGAATGCACACCACCAGGACGGGGGGCGGAAGGGGGAGCATTTGAAGCACAGGTTGGCATGCGAAACTTAATGTTAGCATGCGAAATGTCTGACTACCACTTTTTCAATCCGTCGGTAAACATACAAAGATCTTTTTGTATCATACGAAAATCGATAGTGAAGCAGCATAGCAGACAGGAAATTCATGCGCAAACAGCGTGCACGCATTGTTTTTCAGCAACACATCGTCCACATAGACTATGCATAGCGAGGATCCGAAGACGCTTCCATGTGGTCCACGATAACTATCCTATAAATCTTGAACAGCGAAGCTTCAACCTTAACCTGGAATAATGGAAGGAAAAATTTAATCGCGTCACCATAGTACTTTTGATTTGCAGAAAGTTTTAGGTGGCCTACATATGGTACACCTTAGCATCATTAGTATAAAGGTCAGTTTCTGTAAGGGTCAATTTTGATGCAGAAATGGGCGCCGAATTATATCTATATCTCCATTTCACCTAAATCCGCACTCTGGTACCCGACTTGAAGAAAATTCTTAGACGCGTCGTCATTCAATCTCATAAAGCAAAAAAAATTATAGCCATGCCGCATGAAGGTATGCAAATATTCAAATCAATCCTTAATCATCTAATTTCCTCTCAAGGCGAAATGAGATAATTAAGAATCATCTCATTTCACCTCAAAACGTAAATCATCTCAAGACGAAATCTCAAACACCTCTCCTCTTTATTCTTTCTTTCTATTTCAATCTCATGCGACGTTTATAACGAACGAATTCATACTGTAACCCTTAATTGAAAATCACTTTATTTCTTCCATTATTCAAACATTCACACAGCGAAGAAATGACATCATTGGTAAGCAAGAGGTCATGTATGCTATCCCTATAGTTATCCTCGGTGATTAGGTTGCTCAAGCCACACTCGTCAAGAAACACCTCATGCGAACCATTAAAGCATGGCAACAACATTTAGTCGTCCAGATCTCCTTGAGGCTCTGCACCCTTTGTCGAGCTGGGACGAGTGAATCGCGAAGCAGCACAGGTATACAGGATGAACAGTTTACCGGACTTATACAATAAGGTGATAAACATGAAGAGACACTAGGATAGCTTGGATCCCCAGCTCGATCCCGCAGTTGAACACTAGGATATTCGCACCCGCAGATCACCTCTAGCGCTTCAACGGCCACACATAGCCGTTGAAGCGCTAGAGGTGATCGATCTTCAGACCAGTCCAGGAGCTGGAATAAATACATGAGCACATCAACCCCCTTTGGACCCTCCAGATTCTGCCTCAAGTTAGCCGCACGAAACATGTTGGGTAGTCCTTTGATCTGCCTGTGTGTTCTTGACCTTCCTGACCCATCTTGTAAGGCGCACTATTCCAGCTTGATCTATAGCCGACTTGTCTACCTTACAACACAACCACAGTCGTGTTTCTCCAAGAACAGCAGAATGAACTCACTTCTGAAGTAAACCCCTATGTTGTGTGGTTTGTTGTTTGCATGTTACTATAGTTACTATAGTTTCTATGTTTCTATGTAACTATTTCTATGTTACTATAATAGGATTTCCTACGTTATATAGAGGATCGGATCATTTTCGTGCATTTCTTGAGAATCGTTTGTCCGATGTATTCCAAACTTTGCTGATGGGAAAAACAAACCATTTCATTTCGATATTTATCGTATGCTCGCTCGTTTCGTAGGTTGTATAATTGGTGTGTTGCGGAAATTGAATGCTGAATGATCGTTTATTATGATGATTTGGTCGATCTGTTTTCGAAAGAAGCGATAATAGTGACGATTTTTGCTGGAAAAAAATGCAAATTCACTATTTAAAAAAACCTCCTTTGCATTTATGCAAATGAACTGCAGATTTAATCTAATAACCGTTCTTTGCACTGATTTTTTAATTGCAGAACCAGCATCAATAAACCTAACCACTGGTAATTAAAACTTTATCAATTCGTTGCGGACATGAAAATTTTTAAAATGCGTTCTTTTTCCCAGCGTAAAAAATTAAATTTTCAAATGAATGAATTTATTATAATTTTTGCAAAAAATCGTAGAATATTTCTATCACCCTAGAGAAAAAATTGATCACTTCACACATGGAAATGGAATCTACCTAAGAATGCCCATTTTTGAAACAAAAATAACCTAAAAATACCCATTTTTGTGGCTTTGTGCTATACGGCCAATAATACATTGTGGTATGCTTAACAAAGTGCATTGTGCTATGTTGGGCTCATAAATGAAGAACGAGAAGAAAAAAAAAGGATTGTAGAGTCGTAATCCTTGCGCTAGAGCTTTTTTCCTTAGTTGTTATCCTTTAGCTAAGAAAAGACCTAAGCTTCAACTCCATCATTTAATGTCTAATCCCATTTGCGTCATTTGCAATCTATATTTTGCGATCACAATGTCTTAAGAAATGTGAATTCCAGCTACGATACTAAACTATGCAGAAAAATATTTTTTATAACATTTGGAATACTTTTTTTTTGAAAGTACATTATGAGAATCGTCTAGTACCGAGTGAATCAAGTGCTCGGTCTATTCTTATTTTCAGTAGACTGCCTAAAGAATTAGTGTCGCAAAAGATCCAAGGATCTTATCCTATCTCTACAAAATGTGATCGGATATAAAGACTTAGCAAGTTTACACATTAAGTCAAGAATATGTGGTATAAAGTGATTTATGCAGCTTAAAAGCATTTGACTTATTTAGTAAATCGCCTCAGTGATCCTACTGTTCATTTGCAAAAGGCGAACACATATATAGGCGCATGCATGCATGTGCATAAAAATATATCCACATATACACAAGCACGGACGCACGGATGCGCAGACGCACGCATACACGCACATAGCGAAGCAAGCAAATACACACACAAGCATCTATGGATGGGCACAAAGAATTTGCAAATTGAAGGCAATTTAAAAAATCGTAGGCAAATTTTGAAGGTACAATTTTAAAAAATGAACAAAAATTTGAATAATTTTGTAAGGATAGCTCTCACCTAATTAATTATTCTATGAGCTTTTTTCTCTTTCGAAAGAATTGCATATGAAGAGATTTTGCAGAAAATCTTAGACGTTCAAAGTCTTAGCTTTTTTTCGCCGATAGTTCCACTGAGCTCACCCCTCCCCTTCCCCTTCCCCTTCCCCGTCCATTCAATTAAGATTTCAGATCTCAGAAATATAAAAACATACCATGAGTGCAGAACCATAATATACCTTTATTAAAGGGCAAAAACAATCACTTTATATAAAAGTGTACTGAAATCACCTTTATTGAAAGATATAAATAATCACCTACCTGTATTAAAGTGATAAAAAAATCAGCTATTTAGGTGAAAAAGTAATATTTTGTTATTATAAAATATTTTTATGGACTAGTATGATAGTATTATCTATGTTAGTTAGTTACATGGATAGAAGAAGAAAGATTTTCATGTCATACACTCATCACATACACATGTCACTTTAGGAAAACATTCTGTCACTCATTCATTTGTGAGTTATATATCACACAAACATGCCAATGTTGAATTATGTAATTTTATTTTTTATTGCACTATATTCTTTTATAATTTTGTTTTCAAAAAAGATTTGATCAGAAATTGATGCGTTATTTTGACGTTCGAATTGAGAAGTTCTTCTATTGTATACTTCAACTTATTGATAGCAATAATCGTTTAAAAAAATGCAACATTCTATCGATTAATTCTCATAATAAATAGCAATTGATTGATCACAAAAGATCACAGTAGAATAATGTCTAATGCCAAGTATTGAAAAGTGCAAGAGAAGGAATTTTTAAATATTCGACGGCTCAGTCAACTGCAACCAGTCGGTTTTTTTTTTTGTGAAGTGGGACTGTTCAGTTGCTGTTAAATATAAAAGAATTTAAAAGTTTACTCAATTAGAAATTTGCATCTTTCATTAATATCTTTTCTAGACATACTTTGCTGTGGCATTCATATATTTTACCTATTCAAGTTTGATTTTCATCCAATTTGCACTCCTTTCAAGTTTGGATTTTTTCACTCACCTTTGCAAATTTCCATCAGAAAAAACCCGTCATTTGAAATATCACATCTGTGCGCATAAAATTTCACATAAAGGAAGTTGAATATGCAATAAAATATATGTAAGGTACATTGGAAGTATCAATATCTGTTCTTATGGCTAAAAGTTTTAGTTTGCAAGCCACAAAAGCTAAGGTTATGAAGTTTTTCGTCTATAATAAGTAATTGGGTTACCTTTTTTTCATGCGGATCGATGTAGCCATAGATATGCTTTTTCCCCCCACCCTATCATCACCACACGCAAATCGAGTTACTTTCCTTTCCTATATTATATCATCGTCTGGTTTACTTTAGCTGTCTAGTTCTTCAATTCAAGACACCTTTATATTTGGCCATAAAAGTAATTCGTATATGAGCGCTATTTCCTCTCTCGCATTTGTTTCTAGTTTTTCCAATCTACCTTATATATTTTATCGTATATTCAACTTCCTTTATGTGAAATTTTTCGAGGGATGTAGGAAAAGCCTAACAGCCAAAATCTATTCACGTCGGAAAGATGGGCCCGATGCAACCAATACTCGCAATGGAATATCCTGATAGCAATTTTGTCAATGTATTCGTGTTTAATAATTCACATTTGCAAGAATAATATTTCAAAGAACAAATTTCTCTCAATAAATTCGCATAAAACTGCTTAAAAGAGGATGCAAAAATGGAATGCGGGTGTCTTTTCACAATGCTTTCAATTAATCATGCGCATATTATATAGATCTTCGAAAAAGAAGTTAAGAAAAGTTTTTTTTGGAGTGTCACTAAAATCTTTAAGCCTCACTTCGAGCACATCGAAATGAACTTCATTAGAATTTGACCATATGTTGATGACATTTAATTTTCTATTCACTCATGCATTCCTTTATGTAGTATAAAAGCACAGTGATGAAGGAATTTAATCATACGCTCATTGCACTAAATATCTGTTGCAAGAAGAGAAATTTCTGGATATGATTATGCAATTCTGTTTCTGGATCCATTTGTTTTTTCGTTGGTTCATTTTTTTAAAATTTTCTTCATTTGTTATATTATCATTTTTCATTCAGTAATGTTCCAACGCCATTAATTCAACTCAATTATCTTAGAAATATGCATCTCTTGCTAATGCAAAATAATCCAATTTTTGATTAAAATGATAAAAATGATTGAAGAAAAATACGATTTTATACAGATGTGAGAGAATATTTGATTTTTGATTTTTAATATATCTTGCGCATTGAAACCGGAAATAAACCGTTTAAATTGGAGTTCTGCTTTGACGTAACGAACGAAATCATTCAACACCTCTTCTTTAAATAATTTTTTTATCAGCAAGATTGTTATTTTTTCAATACGAAATTTTAGTGATAATATTAAATTCACTGAAATTATTTAAAATATTATAACTTATATGAGCGATAAATGAATGATGCCAACATCAGTAGCGTATGCTCGATTATTTTAGGCGGGCGTAACATTCAACTTAGACAAGCAGCAGCTTGCATCATTGTCGTTTTCGGTCAGATCAGATAGAGTTGTGTGTGCAGTGCTCGTAATCACATCGAAGTTGCTTCACTAGCCCTCGGTGCATCCTTTCATTGACTGCTGTTTCTTGCTTTTAGCTTCTCTTAAACGTCGTATAATTAGAGTCGCTGCTCGTCAATGATGCATTGGGTCGTCATGGTAGAGCGCATCCTTGCAAGCGGTGTTCATCTATTATTTCATGATTGCGACAACACCGACCCCCTCCGACTCTCTATGGATTTCATTTAGGTCTTTGTTTGTACTCATGGACTCCTCACACATGCCCCCTTCTCACCCCACTCCCACCCGTTCTCCCCTCTCCCTCACCTCACCTTCTACGTTTCCCAGTATTCAGCGAATACTCAACCTACTTGCATTAAGTTGTTGCCTCATAGCATTGTTCACTTATCGAGCACTTGGAGAATCAAAGCTGTTTTTTTCTAATTTATTCAGTCACTGCCAACACTTTTTCTTTAGATATTGAACAATCAACACATCTTTCAACGTTTTCAACGCGTTTCTTAGGCCTTTATGTGCTTAAATGGTCGTTCCTTATGAACCAATAATTTTGGTTAGCAATGTCTTGCATATCATCAATAATTTACCAATAATTATACCCTACATAGATCGATAATGAACGTGGCACTCCTGTGGAGCCTATTAGATCATATTCTAGTTGAATGTTTGCAAAATTTGCATAAGAGGCTTAAGGCAGTGTAACCCAAAATAGTTTAAGCTAAAAATCATTCCAACCTTCCGGCTTCTGAAAATTTCAAAACAGTTTATATATCTGGGCAATTAAAAACTCTTTCACGTAGTAGCAGAAGTGTGTATGTGCGCACATAAAGACGTATGCAAATATGTGCATATTATATATATATATATATATATATATATATATATATATATATATATATATATATATTGCTCGTTCTATTTATCCGTATAGATCAGAACAAGGGAGTTCGCGGGTCAGTAAGCAGCGAAGAGGTTTTTCCGAAAAGCGTGGTCCTCTGGGGGACGAGCGGAAGCTGCCCTATAAGGTTTCTGAAAACGGCAGCAACCAAGAATAAGTTACATACTTATCGTTGCGTTCATCTTATTGACATCCGACTATGAAGCCTCTGTATGGCTTCAGAACAGCCGGTTGAGTATCCACCATAAAAAAAGGCTCAAAATCGCGATCGAATTGACATCAAATTTGGAACCATCAAATCTATGTGCTGCTGCTTTTAAAAGTCGTCAGTTCACCCCAAATCCCATGTTCAAGGGCCACATTTTAGATCTCTTACTAATGAAACAGTGGAAAGCAGAATGAACCACAATTCGGTCATAGTTCATTGATACGATTTTGGTATATATATATATATATATATATATATATATATATATATATATATATATATATATATATACTAAATGAAACGTGAAAAAGTGCCTGAACTATCGTAGATTTTTTTCAATTAATAAACGTATTAGTGGGTATGTTATTGAAAATGGTGTTATCGTCCCATCAACAATTATTTCGTTCAATATTTATCGTGCAAATTTTTTGCCGCAAAATTCAGAAAATTTCTTCGTAATTTTGCTGATATCATCTCATCAGTCATGTACTCCAAAATAACCCCCTTGTCTTTAGCACCAAAAGCTAGATGAATGTGTCTTTCTGGAATTTCCTACAGTTGTGTTATCAGCCGCCCCAGAAGAATTTTGACATGTGAAATGCAACTCACATAAGAGGAATGTAAAAACTGTTGTCACATATGTCATTTCTCACATGTAGTAAATCGCTATCTAAGGCAATTTGTAGGTCAACTTTCGTTTTTGCTCTCTCTAGTTTCATAATCGTTTTTTAGCATCTTTTCTTTTAATCCTCTATAAATCGTATATGTCTATCGATCTTTCATTATTGCCGCTTTGCATATAGGTTTATGTTAACTA
This sequence comes from Baylisascaris procyonis, assembly GCA_037389465.1. NCBI lineage: Eukaryota > Metazoa > Nematoda > Chromadorea > Rhabditida > Ascarididae > Baylisascaris > Baylisascaris procyonis. The sequence goes on from JAZARR010000110.1 coordinate 843,523, forward strand.
TTTATCAATTATATCAAAGAATTTTCCTTCAACAAATTTGCATAGGTTGCAATGCTAATTTACATAAAAAAGCGATTTTCTTCAACGAATCGCTTGACAATAAAATAAATGCATAGCCTATTACAAACTTCAGTTATCATATAATTTGTTGCCTGCTAAAAATTTACCCTCATTAAAATTTAAAAAATCTATTTTCCCTCATAAATAAATTTATTCTCATTGTTTGTTGAAGAAGAAAAAAAAAAGAATTTTCGATAAACGCTACGAAGATTTTCTGATTGATGACTACGCAAACATTTCTTGCTGCGCGGGAATGCCAAAAAAAAAAGAAAAAAAAAGCGAATTTGGCTTCCACTTCAATTGCAGAAAACAATTCCTTTCGCAATGACGAATTTTTAGCTTAAACATTGGGCAACAGTTTTCGAAGCCTCTTTTATGTGGTTAATCTCACTCATAAATCGCCCGCTTATCTATGGCAACGCTTAACTTGCTGCGGCATTTAAAACTGGGCCAAATATTTGACAAATTGGAAATGCCACTACAAGAATATTTTTATGAGCGGCTAATTTAAGCGCTTCTTCGCGACTTCAAATTAATAAAATCTTTTTAAAATCTTTTGGTACTTCCTGGTGGAAAGGGGGAGAGGGTGGTATTGGCTTAAATGAGTGAATACGAGTTCCCTCTAGGCTAACTGCTTCTTGTTAGGCTACCGTAAACGAGAGTATTTATCGAAGCGTTCAATTTGCTCATTTCAAGTTTTAATGAGAAGTGAGTCTCATCCAATGCTTTTTCATACATTTTTGCACATTTGCATTCTGTAAAGCGCACGTCTGCGAGAATTTTTATATGCATGTATGTAAGATTTCAGATTCGATTGTGTGAGATCGAAATCACACCAATGATCGCTTATCCTTTTCATCCTCATCGTTCCTCAAATCCCTATCAAGATTGAATAGCTTGTGAGCGGTAGAAGGAAAAGAACATTGTGAACAATCTCGCAAACGAAAATTTATCATTGTATTATTGAAATTCTTTATTATACATAAATAGAGAAGAAAAGTTTGGAAAACGAAACGAACACAAAGTACTGAAGCGAAAAATGAAAAATTTTTACGATATATATATATATATATATATATATATATATATATATATATATATATATATTTATATATTTATATTTATATTTATATTTATATTTATATTTATATATTTATATATTTATATGTGTTCTGAATGGAGCATCAGCATAGAGAACATGAGCCTAATCACAGCTTGGAAATGAAATGCGCGTTTTTAATTTAAATGAAATCAACAAGTTGGTTTTAAGTCAAATTAACTTTTTGGCACCGAAAATATGCTCGAAGTTTCTTTGCAGGTGAAATTGTTGTTCACATATCAACTGCCGTTTGCCTTCTTTGTTGTTTTACACACTTTTCTTCGGTCTGCAGAAGTACATATTTTCCTGTGCTTGCAAAAAAAATCTCTTCGAGGAATCACAATTCAAACAGTTAAAATCATATTCCTAGAGCAGATCTGATATTTTCGTTAATTATTATATAGGTATGAACAAGTAGTAGTGTTTGCAAAGTTTTATTTTCGGAAAAAAAGAGTTGGAGGGATTACACTAGTTGTATAAATAGGTTAGAGCAACAGGCAATAAGTGGAGCGAAATCATTTATTTAACAAGCATAATATATTTTAAGGACCTCAGTAAAGCGTTGAATAGAGAAGATTCTTATTTATGCGATCATACTGATACAGCTGGCACTAACAAAACTTTAGCTACAATTTGCATATGGCACTGTCACATATAACATTTCATTTCAGATTGCATCCCTCTACTCAACCGCTGATGAACTAAAGCCTTATGTGATTGTCGAATGCAAATAAGACAACTTCGGCCATAGAACATCTGTGACATCAGCTTAGCATCGGAATAATCCACAAAGCCAATAAGCTTAAAACGCTGTTGCATAAAGAAATAGCAGTACGACTGCATTGTAACTATTTAACTTAGAGTGAATGGTTTTTTGAATTCTTGCTGTTACATCACTTCATCATTTTGTAGTTCTATAAAAGATTTATTTTGGAACTTGTCGAATAAGTTGGTCTCCTTGTTTCTTTGCCGAAGAGCATTCTATTCATATCGCTAGATGGCACTTTCACTTACCCTATCGCAATGAAATTATGCACTCTCCGAATCGTTTTCCTCTATCCAATCATGTTGCTGATGTGTCGGTCACTATTTTGTTCTTGTAGTCTCTTCATAGTTTGAAGTCGTAAAATCACTCCCTAATGGGCAATCTCTTCAAGAGTGATATCGCCTGACCCACATCACATAATGACACTTTTCAGTCTGAAATACTAAGTGAGTTTTCAAGGAGCCGTTGGAGCCATAAAGTATGAGGAACTTTACAAGCTTTTGCGATAGGTTAGGTCATATTTTCCATCAGTCGCTGTACTATTCTGTAATCGGTAGATCAGAAATTGCAAACTTTGTAGAAGACTTCTACAAAGAGTAATCTCAACTAAAATTTTCAGTAGCCTTATTTTTGTCGGCTGTTCATTGATCTGGTTGATCCGATGAGCAAGGCTGTTAAAGCGATTCACATATCATCTTCTTCAGCACACTTTTCCAATTATCGTGATAGCTGAAAGTTATCTTTTCTCGTCTTTTTTTTTTAATTCAACGGAATTTCATTTTCCTTTGAAATTTTTATTTCATTAAGTTTCAAAAAGAATAGGCTAAAAGAACGAAAAGAAATTTTAAATATTGCTGTGAGGTGGTGAAAAAATTTCAAAAAAGAGACTAAAATCTGTAAGAATCCATAGTTGTATTATCAGCGCAATGCACAACATGACTAAATCCGGCATCGAAAAATGTCTTTGTCGTTTTTTTTGCATATAAAACGATCGGAATAAATTTTATTAGTTTACGATAGAAAATTTTCTATTCAAATTTTCGGGTGAAATTTCTCCATTCTCTCTTAACGAGTCGCTAAGAAAATGGCGTCCAACAATTCTAATGGTTGAGTATTGGTTAGGTTGATTAGCAAATAAGCGACAAGCTTTGCGAACATCTTCTTGGCATTTGCAATCATCAACGCGATCCAATGAATTCGTTCAATTAGTTGCGATAATCGCATTCGAAAATTGCAAACTTTCTTTTTTTGCGACGTCAGTTCTTATCGTTTCAAATACAATTGCAATTTTATATCTATTTCTGTATTATTGAGTATATTCTATCTCTTATTTTTTGTTTATACGTTATTCCGATTGACGCATAAATAATTTTGGCAACCAGTTGTAGATTGACACATAATTTTGTTTATACGACATGAAAAAGAGACATTTCTAGTTGTAGATCAGGATGCAGAAAATGATCAAAAGCGTTTACAGTTTCTACTCAATATAAATTTAGGAGTATTTTGATAGTTGTTTAATTGCAAGTTTTGATAGATGCCATGGAAAAATTCACAACGCTGCATTTGCTTATGCAAGCGTTTGCAATTCTCTAAATATTCTTATTAATGTGCTTTTGAATTTCTGATAATACAATTAGCTTTTTTTTTTCACTAATTCAAAGAATTTTTTCTTCATCTGCATATGAATTCCGCCAATTTGAAAACTTCCCTAAATATATGAATTCATGCAAAAATGTTTGCGAATAGAAAAAATTTCTATAATTTTTACTGCAGAAATGTTTTCAAAAAAAATTTTGCTTATAATCGAAAATTTTTTTTATTAGTATTCAAAACGTTTTATGAAAATTATTCAAAATTTATTTGTTTGAAAATTTTTTGCAACATTTTTAGCTCAATGAAACTGCGCTTGCAATTGCTTAGAAATGACTCGATCGAAGATTTTCAAAGATTATATGAGACTGTAATTCGAGCTATTCGTGAGGCTATGAAGCTTTTTTCACTAAAAAAAAACAAATATCACTAGCTGCAAATCAAGAAAGCAAATGAAGTCAATGTTTGCTGCTTTATAAACTACTAATATGCACGTATAATATTGCAATCACATGTCTATGTTATAGACATAATATCTGTGGATGATTGAGTGTTGCAATTGTATACCTTATAAAATCAAATTCAAAATTTTTCGAGATGTTTGTTGGTGAATGGTTTCTGCTCTTTTTTCTGTTGTTTCTAAATACGAAAGTAACCAAGAATAACTCTTTTGTTTAGAGAAGGGTTATGTTCTGCCTAAATTTTCGGCCTTTACTGTAGAGAAATTATTTGCATACTGTCGTAAAAGATACTGTCTAGGAGAGCATACTTTATACCAAACTGTATATCATCTAGGAATAATTAAGGACGCGCATGAATGGACGTAATTGTAAATGAACGAATATGCAAAAATTCCGCGTTTTTTAAACGCCTTCTTTTATTGAATTATTTATGTTTTTTTGTGATATTATAAAGTGTTATTGATGCCTATAAATCGACTAGGCATTTTGATTACATTAATAATAATCCACATTATTATACTTATTGAGGTTAACGAAGTTGATAAGTTTAGCAATATTATAAGTTGAACAATTTTTAACTCATTTTGCAAACTTCTCTCACTTTTTATTTCGTCGGCGATGAGATTTTCTTCAAAACTCTCCAAGCGAAAACCGTTTCATATAATCCTACCCTTTAATATTTAATTTAATCCTAATTAAGCGCTCATTTAATAAATCCTATCCTCTTTAAATATATTTGCTATTATAGGCGATTGTTGTAACGATGAAAAAAGGAAAGCAAGAAGCATTTCAAGCTTAAATTGCACCGCAAATTTTCTATGCTTTCAAGTTCGTGATTCAATATTAAATCGGCAATAGAAGTTGAGGTGGAATGACGCCGATTTTTGCAATTTGCAACAAATTTTTGATGTCCTTATTTGGCATGTAAGCGTTTATTTCATCATTTTAGTGTTGGCATCTTATACGACTTTTCATGCATTTTCTAAATGAACAAGTTGAACTTGAATTCACTTAAACTGAACTTGAACTTGCCAAGTTCAAACTTCAAAAGACTCACCTTCAAATCTCTCGATCTTCAAGTTATAGGAATTTGAAGGAAGTATCGTTAGTTAAATGAGAATTGAAAGATGCATCGAAGACTGCAACTTCGATTCTTTGGTTCTATGCAAGAGGTTTTTTCAACACTACACCAATGTTTTGGAAATTTATTATCCCTCTCAGTCATTCAATCTTTTGTACCACCTCACACTTTCATTTATCGCTTTAAACCTTTTCGTTCAAATAAACATTCAACTCTAATTAAAGCGTTCTAAACGTAGACAAGTGTTAGATCAGAGCTGTCACATCCACTTACCATACCACTTAAAAGTGACGTTGGATACGGTACGTTGAGAGCAAACACAATTAGCAATTTATAATGACCTTAACTTTTTATTCCATAAATCGCCCTCAAAAACATCGAGACATCCAGTTTGAAACCCCAGATTGCCCATAATCAGATTGCATATATTGAAGTATTTGAGATATTAAGTGGGAGCCGGAATATGAAGACGGGAAATTATGTCGAAAAAGTTTCTAAACTTTGTCTGCCCAAATTTTCGGGGATAATGAAGTTCGCCTATCTTCCAGTCAACTGAGATGTCATAAAGTCGCAGGTTGGGTACAACCTTCCTTCACTTTTTCCTCTTTTCCGTTTCCGTTGTAGCTTAGCAATTATATGAAGCAAACGAAGAGCAAAAGCTGCCAGCGCTGAAATCGGCCACGCCTTCCAAAAAAAAAAAAACGTTTTCATGCCTCTGTCAAATGGTGACGTAGAAAGCTTTACGCTTTGTGCATGTTTTGCATGATTTTATCCTTTAAAAACTCATAAATTGTTCCTCAACTTTTCGTATCAGATACTTTTCTTACTTGATTATGAATCCATTCTAAAAAATGCACCTTATTTTTTCCTTATCACAAAAAAATCCACAACATTCATTGAAAAAAAAAACAATTTTACTTTAACGATATGCTTATTATTGATTTGTTCAGCAAATACATTCTCCTAAATTTGAAAAAATATAGCCGAAATACAACTGTGCTATTAGTAAGGAAACAGTTTTTCACTCCTCATTGATAAATAAAAAAATGAAATAGTGCTTTATACATTTTTTTGCAAGTTTACATTCGCAAATGCGTATTAAATTAAAGCCATAATGCCACTTGCGAATGTAAACTTACTCGCACATATATCTTCTCTCATATTCGTCCATTCGTCCAAAAGTTTCAAGTAGAGAATCGCCGAAATAAAATTTGGAATTCTGATTGTTATAATCTGCATTATTAGATTTCCTCGACTCAAATCGATTCATCCATTTGTGAAATATTTAAAAAATATTTCGATGCTCCAAAAAAGTTTTTTTTTGCATTTGTTTTTTTTTTTTATAAACAATCCTATCGCATTTTTGCACCAACTGGAGCATATTTTAACAATCATTCCGATTGAAAAGAAAGGAAAAACCTATCAGCCCAACCGGGACTCTATGTGCTTTTGTTATCTCACCCATTAGACCATGTAGTTTCGTTGAACGATAATAAGTTATGTTAATAGGTGACAATAAGTTATGCGCATTCATGCTTTCGTATTTCTAGCGGAACGACCGCTCATATTAGTTTTAAATGAAAGCATCGTATTCTATCAAAAAAGCTTGATGATGCTCGCTGATTAATGTAAGTGTAATTTGCGCATAACATAAGATACATGCAATTTTTGGCGGTTTTGAGTTTTTTTCAATTTATTTCGAAGTTGATAGTGATGTGAAATCCTTTCTACGGATCGTTTGGGAGGTCCTTTCTATGATGGTGTTTAGGATCAGACGATGAGGAAACTCTTCTTCTTAGTTCAATCTGAAGTTCGGGCTCCTTCTGCAATTTCTATTGAATTGTTAAATTCCCTCGGATCGCCCCGTCCTTCAGAGTGCGCTTAGCTTTGAATCGTTTGAAACTATAAGATACCCATAGTTTCTAAAGTTTCTTGATGCAGTTAGGGTCATTCCCGGAATCTTTGGAGCAACCTGAAGTGAGAATGACTAGACGGAATGAAAAAGTGCATGATCCAAAGAAATTCTCTAAATGGCCCGAACTTCATGGGTCATATAAAAAATCTAAAAACGCCTCTAGTCCAAGAATAAGATTTGATACGGCTTCCCAGAAATATTCTAGGTTATGCTTAGCGTAATGAGAGGTATTCCGTGTTAAAGAGTGCCTACTTTAGGTTATTGGGATGAACTGTTTCATATTCCATTGTTAATGAGTTAAAGCTGCATGGCGGTTATAGAGGTAGTGAAAATGTTGCGAGATTGCAAAAGATGTTTCGATGTCGAACAAATTTTGCCTCTCGAAGTCGAAAAAGGGACCGAATCTTTATAGTAAAAAATAGTCGAGTTCGGAAACTAGCTTAAATTCAGAGATATCAAATTACTCTCTTGTCGCCATTATTTTTTATTCTTATTACGCTATTCTTTTTGAGTGAAGTGGACGATTGCGATTTCTTTTTATTCATCGAAAAAAAAAGGAAAAGAAAAACTGCGTTGCCGAAATTTCTTTGCAAAGGATGAATAATTTTTTTTTTTTTGGTGGACTGATATAGTGAAAAATAGCGACGATAGCGTATATTCTTCGAGGATGAAATTGCCGTTTGCAGTGGGGATTTCGTGAGGAGAGTTTTAATAAAGAAAATAGAATTGAAAATTTTTAAGAAAAACAATCGAAAAATAATGCTCGAAAAAAAGAAGGGAATTTATAAGTATTTTTTGGTGCAGAAAAATTTAGAAAAATTTTTACAGCGCAGAAATAATACCTATGGGACACTAGAAGAAGAACAATTTGACAATAATGGCCTAATTAAAACTAAAATATATAGAAAAAAATTGCATGAGACTTATTGAATAAAGTGCTTTATATTGCTTAAAAATGTAGCGCTAAATGAGCATGACATTAACAGTTGCTTACCACTCCAATAAGAATGAAATAGCAGCAAATAAAGATCGTAGAGGCGATGAAAGAAGAACATAGAAAAGTATAGATGTAATTTGAATAAATTGTAGGCGGAAAATAAATAAAGCGAGCGGTGATTTTCCGTATAAGAAAAATGCCACTGAAAGTAAAAGAGGAGAAAATATCGCTATTTTTTGAGCGCAAAAATGGAGTGTGTAGTCTTAGATTTTGATTTGTTTTTGATCGAACAACACGCCTAAGTAACTTGTGAACGAAAGTTGGAAATTAACCAACCGATATGGAAGATTGTATTAAGAAAGTTTAGAACTTCCTTGAATATTCTCGGTGCTCTATCGCGGTTCTGGGCTGGTCGAAGGTTCAGGGCCTCCCAGAATCTCGAGAGATACCAATGACAGTGTAGGTTATTTCCACAGAATCCCATAACTCTCTGTTCATCTGTATTCGAGCTGAAAATGTTGGACAAGCAGATATATAAGCATAGATGTATGTGTGCACATTAACTATCACAACGAGCTCTTTGCCAAAATAACACTGCATGAACATATTAAACAGATCTTTGGGTGGAAGAATCAAACGGTCAGTTGGTAGATTTAAAGTAAATATACATCATACTATTACTACCGCATATTTTATTGCTTTTGCTATTTACATATTGAATGGGTTTGATTAGCAGGTTTGCAAATGCGTACGCAATTGCAGTCGGGGGGGGGGGGGGGGATAGGAGGAAGGTTTGGAAATCTTCATGATTTACCGTTCTGCGATCTAGAGTTTACTTTACGGTATAAACCTTATAATATTGGTTTAAATCCTTTAAAATTTATAATTCACAAAGTATTGGTTGCCGTATAAAAATTTGAGTCTTAGAGGACAATCATTGCAAATCCTTAAATTATTCCCATAAGAATTTGAAGCGCTAACTTATTTAACATATAAAGTGTCTTCTTCAATAATAGTACTCTATATCGACTTATATACCATTTAGGTGTATTCATTCATTTTATTTGAACTATTAGAGTGCGCCAATTGAACTTATAATATAAGGCTGAATAAAATTTCGTGTGATGCTTAAATCGCCTCATCAAAGAGATGCGCGATTGTATCGAATTAAGGCGAGAAGAAAGAATCTCAGTGGAATAACTCAAATAGGTTTCATTGATTTCGCTTTTCTCTACTTATTTATGGAATGTAATAAAATTTCCGGGTAGTTGAATTATAGTAATTTGAATATAATTTATATTTTATTAGAAAACTTTGATAATAAGCGAATTAATCGAATATATCCATTTTTTATCACTATAATAAAAAATTTTTCTAACTTTGATGTAAAAATTGGAAATAGCTATATTGTTTCTAAAATCGATAGGATCCGATTTAAGTTACTATATGGGCAATGCCTTCACACTTTTATAAATGTGACTTTTTGCTTGCGTTTATATTGTTATGTATTATTTAAAGGTAAACATTGTTTACATCGCTCACTTATAAAATATTTCATTAATTCTTTAAAACTAATGTTCTTATTCTGCTATGAGCATAACATTGTTTTACTTATAAAATAATAAAATTAATCTTACCTGTTTACCTATTCGTTACCTAGACAATAATACCGCCTCCTTTGTTAGTTTATAATGTTGGGCATAGGTCATATAGAGTCGTAAATCCCAATCGCCAATAATTTTTCTTTATGAGCCGAATAACTAATTATTCACGGCTTCGTGAAGCAAGTTTTGTTGAAGTATATTTTCTCAAGGTTCCATATAGATTTATGGGTCTTTTGGGAAATTTTATTTTCTATTTATTGGCAGAAGCTTTATTAAAGGTTTATTTTTTGAAGGTTTTTTTTAAAGCGTATTGCTAAGAAATCATTGTACTCATTAACTTCAACAATCGTTAGTCATTTGCTGAATTCGAATGAAAAGTGAAAGGTTATTTTTCGATGTGATATTCATTTGTTTTATCGATCATTCTTTAAAACTTTCTACCAGTGTTTGATTTTCGATCATATAAAATATAGCCTATGATAATGAAGCATTTTTTAAACGCTTATGCTTTAGCTTATTTTTCCATTAAACAAAATTTAAAACAAAAAAAAACCATTTGAAAGAACGATCCGATGTATAGGGATAGTTTTGTTCAGGTGTTATTGAAATTTTCCAATGCTATTTTTTTCTTTGTTATTGGAATCTGATGCATAAATGACTAGAAAGTTTTTAACTAGAAAGAGGAATGCGAATATTTTTCTGCCAAAAGATAACTCAAAATACATTTACCTATTTCTGATTGAAAAATTGAAAAAAAAAAAACTTCAAAAGAAATTAATGCTTGGGATGTGGTAAATAATTCACGTTGATAGTATTAAGTTAAATATTTGCTTAATGAACGCCCCAATAGGCTGAAATTTCTCGTAACGATGCTTCAATTATTTCTCATTGTGACCGTTTACAACGTTTATTCGATGTCTACAACCCAAACAACGCTGCTTCGCGGCATTTTGCTCAGCTTAGAGACATGTAGTCGATAACGCTGTGAAAGCTTGGCTACCCTATTTGGCTGTCATAGTTCGATCGACCGCCAACTGACTTATTATAGATTTATCTTTTTATTTAACTGAATCACTTTTTTATAAGATGGTACTTGGGTAATTCCTTGTTTTGCCTCCCAATGAAATTAAGTTAAGAGGTATGCATGGATAGTGCAAAGTTGAGGAGTTTTTGAGAATGAGCTGGAACAAGACGGCAAGCATGTATAGAAAGAAATTTGAAAAATATGTTAGCCAACACTAGGAAAGATTGAAAATTTGAAAATTTTGAAGAAAAGTTTAAAAAAATGAAAGATTTTGGAAATATTTTTCAGTCAAGTTCCTTGGGCCGCTAAACATCGCCATTTATGGATTACTCAAACTTCATTACTGATAAAACATGTCGACCTTTAATTTTTGCAATGCAAAAGTTGCCTTAGCTTAAAATGTTCGACATCTGTGTTCGAATTTGGTGCCGTGAATGAAATGGAATAAATTTTGAAATTTTTCAATTTGAAATTAGACCTTACAGCATTATAGGTATTGTAAAAATATTGTAAATATCGTCAAAACTTTGAAAAAAAAGCAAAAAAAAAAACTAAGCAAAAATCGATCAAGCAATGAAGGTTGTAAATTACAAATCGTTGAGTCAGAAATTCTAGCCAGAAATAGTCCCTGCACAAATTTTCAACAAAATTCACTCGCAACTTATTTCAAAAATTAGGACAAGTAGATTGTAGCACGAGTGATTATTGATGCTGCTGCTTCAAAAAATTGTGGAGTGGAGACGAGTGAAAAAAGTGCCTTCGATAATTTGCAGAGTCCAAAGCATCGTTTCTAAGCTCTTCAAATGCACGCATAGAATGATTTCCACTCAAAACGTAAACCGTTTGGGGAGTTGTTCTGATGACGTCTATAGTGTAGTGAGTGAAAATGAGGCGAACCGAAATGTCGTGCTGATTAAGAATATGGTAGCATTAATGCTTTTGCATTAACACAGCACAATGCGTTCAAAAATGTCCACTCTAATTTCTTGTGCAAAAGATTTTTTTTTTTTTTGTTGAGCAGATGCTCCTCCTCGTCACTTCTTCTCTTCCCACTCAAACTTTAGTGCATAGATCTACACACTTGTTCTTTACCTGTATTCACCTCTGGCACTTCTTTAATTGGTTCATTAAGGAAGACTTCAATGGACCAGTGCATTCTATGACGGGAATGGGGGGAGAAGGGGAGGCGGAAATATGACTGTTGCTTTTTTACATTTTTTCCACTACACCTCGAATATTACTTCTAGCATAGAGAACGTCCTTTCTAAATAATATTTCAAAAACATCCATTCCCATGGTTGAACTTTCTAATAAAATCGTAATGGCTGTCACTTGTTTCAAGGAAAATATTTCAATAAGCGAATATGCAAATTTCTGAAGAAAAAACCTTTTAAACTTTCTATCCTGATGAGCGTTAAATATGCAAGTAATTTTTTTTGGTAAGTATCTTATGTTTATACTACTACAATTTATGTCTCAGATAGTATAGATTCTCCAAATTGATACATATTTAACAACAATAGTGAGATAAAGTTGACGAGTTGCATGAATGCTAATCGAGTCACTCATTTTGAAATTCGTTTCTTGAGCGATAGCATTTAATGCTGCTGCGCTAAGTTCGCTATTATTTAATGCGGCTGCCCCATGTTGCAATTTCTAAATTTCCGCTCACTGCAAATTCTGATAATCCTATGCGATTTCTATTCGTGATTGTTTCTAATTTGGACGCGTTAATCATCTCATCCGTTCTTCCCTTCGTTCATTTGTTGTCTACTATCGCTTGAATACATTATTAGACATACATTTAATGTAAATAGCATAAAATCACTTTAGTATATTTTCTTCATTAATGAAATCCTTTGTTTGAACGAGTGGTTCCTTCTCGAAATTTTTGCAAAATGGAAAATCAATGTTAAGACAGTTCATTCTTTAAACCTTCAAGAAAAATCTTAACTATCTATGCGAGGAAATATGGGCAAATACATCAGATTCATCCGTATTTTGCAAGTATATATGAGCGCAGCAAAGCTCAACGCTAAATACCACCTGAATAATTTAATTTCACTTCAGCAGGCAATAAAAGAAAAAAAGCGACAATATGCAAAAGCTATTCCGTTCACAAAATGGTGAAACTAAAATATTTTTTTGGAGCTCCGGGTTTGGTAATTCTCATTGCTAGCAATACTAAAAGCGGTGCGAGTTTAAATTATTGCAACATTTGTTTAGCCATTGATATCGTTGATATCCCGGAGGAGAATCTTACTTGATGCAAAAATACGCATCATACACGCGTATGTATATTTCTTGTGTTCTGCTAAGTGAACAAATATTGAAATGAGCAAAAGAAACAGTGCAACAAACTCATAAACTGTGTCAATCCATACTTTATTTCTTCCGATCGCTCGCATAGATCCTCTATACAAGATTATTTGCAACTCGATCGGTACAAAATGAAAATCTAACTCTATCTAAGAAATATATGCAAATTTTTTGGTGCGATTAATCGTCTTTAAATCACTTCAACGTTGATGGAACAATAAATAGAAAAGCATGCCAGGATTGGCAATATCTTTTAGTAAACTTTATAAGCATTTCATTTTGTTGCTCTAGCGTTGAAGATTCGGCTGACAATGGATTATGCATGCATCTACACAGACACAGGTACGATACCGTCGTATTACCTACTACAGATGCAGATTTTTTAAAATCCAGAAAAATGCGAGAAATGTGAAATTTATCGTTATGCTTATAGCTTTCGATGAGAACTGTTTAGCCAAAGATAGGACGCTAAAGATAACAGTTTCTTGCACATTTTTTATACTACTTTAGTCGAACACTCGTTGAACCGAACTGTGACTAGTGAAGAAACTATAAACAGAAGTAAATTACTGTGCATTCGCAGGCAAAATATCGTAATAAGATCATCGCAGCCTTTGATTTCCGGAATTTTTTAGAACGTGGCCTTCACAAAAAGGCATTTCATACTTTTGGGATTACAAATCCGAATTCCGCACTCGAATTTGTAAATTTGCTATAGTCCCTTTATTATTTTGGTAGCTTTATTAATGCTACATACCCATAGTACTTTCATGTATCCATCCACAAAATCGGCGTTTTACCTTATGCTAAAAATTTCTGTGAGCGCGAATATTCTTTTGAATCGATAGCCTTAATATATTTTCACAAAAAAATTTCACCTTTAAAGATGTGGACAGCAAAATTTGCGAATTTGAATTATCGACGAATAATCAAATTGATGTTGTTAGAGAGAAAAAACAATTTTGCACATTTTTTTAATTAAGAGCTGAGCGACGAACGTTGAGTGGATTTGCGAGGCGAGAAAACATCGACCAATGAATTGGCTCATTAAAATGCATTGAAATGTGCTTAATTACATTGCTTGAATGTTTGCAAAAATTTTTCTTCATTTCCGATCCTTATTTGAAGTTTGAAGCAAAATAAAAGTATTCATATATTTCATAATGTGATGCTCCAAAGAAAATGATAAGTTTTAAAGTTGTGAAGTTAAAATTTTGAAATTCTTTGAAATCTCCGAAGTTGCGTAAATTTAAGATTTCAATGTTTTGCTAGGAATTTTATAGGATAAAACTTTACAATATGGAATTCTCGCAAGAGTGCTTATACGATGCGATCTTTGATCTCGCCAGAACAATTATTTACCACACACACTCCAAATGCTTTACTGAGCGATAATAATCTTTCGGAGGCAAGACGATGAAAAAACGTAGCAACATTAATGTCAGTATAATGGCCGAATAATAGAGATTGAAACATCGGTAATCAGAAATTGATTGATGGGTTCATCTCTATAATTACACCAACGATATTCGCATGTGAAGCATTTTCAGAGTGGAGTGGAGTGAAGGAAAGGGGCAAAGAAGGTGACGAGAGGGAGAGGGGAATTTTGTCGCTGTGATATAACACTCTAACAATCATTCATCTTCTCAAACTCCTTACCTATTCCACTCATCATAAAAAATTCCAAGAGAAAATATCTTCGTTGCAAACATTTGCTGACCACTCACTATTTAAGTGATTGATTGAGGTTAATAGCATTAGATAGAGAAGAGTACAATAGCATTCATCGCATTTAAAATATGAGATTTTTTTCTCCACATGTTTCATAATCACCATCATTGGCACCAGTTGAGGGAGGTATCCATTTCGGTACCTTCCCGGTGACGGCATGGTTTCTGCCCGATTTCCTTTCTGAGTACGCTATTTTGGAGAGCAATAATTGGAATTGAATCCATTAGCATTGAAGAATGAGCTGAGTTATCTGTATTTTAGTTTTTTTTTACTATAATCATAAGTAGCACTATTCGCAGACTACCTCTTTCTTAATCTATTGCTTCACTAGCCTTATTTAACAAGCGATATCGTTTGCGATTTTATTTAATTGAATCATTGCATATTAATGAAGCCATTTAGTTACTTCAAAAATGTTTAGATGATTCGTTTGAGTTGGCATTAAAAGTCTATTCTCTGAAGCTCATAGAAAAACTGGACAGATCTATGCTATATAGATTTATAGTTTGATGTTTTGCGTATATTTTCATTCATGTAGGCAATTGTAAAGTATTGCATAAGCATTTCAACATACTTTAGAATTTGAGAAGTGAGATAAATAGAAGGAACTCTTTTCTTTACTGGGGGGAAGCATTGACCGATAGTGGTGTCATGCCGGCTGTTGTCTGTGTTACAACGATATTTACCAGTCTTGAAATTTAGGCCATAATTTTAGAAGGATAACGCTAAGGAATCTAGGATCATTCCCAAATTGGTTCTTTTACAGCAAACGTTGCACTATAATTAGTACAACGCAAATGATGAATAAGCATATCGCTGTCGACTCTTTCAACTATAGCGCGCATCTCTTCATCTCATACATAACTAAGCACAAACGTTGCTTTCCTCGATCCTTTTATAGCTCCTATCTAAACTTGTCTAAAGAGTGCTCCACAATTGCGATTCTCGTACTAATCTTTCTAGTCTCATCGGCAATGAGGCAATCTTTCTTAGAAAAGCTGAGCGCCATTTTCGTTAAGCTAGATGCTAGAGTCTGTCACTGTCGTTGCTATCGAACGTATAAGCGAAATCAGTGGAAACAGAAGTCATATTCTACTTAAATATGACTGTTTTCGATGATCTCAGGTGTGACCGATAGGCGTTTCACTTCGCATAATTCACGATGAAATCCTGCCTTCTCTTCTCCTCGTTCTTATTTCACAATGACATTTTTGTTTGGCTTATAAAAAAAAAACATCGAGGTGGCCTGATTGTTTTTTATTTCGGCGGCTAAAGTCTTAAGCTATTCTTATGTAGCTTAAAAATTATTCAATATTTTTATTCGCGTACCTTTATCTCTATGAGCATGCAAATATAATATTTTTTTTTCCCAGACCTCAAAAGATTTCTTAGGTATTTAAACAGCATCAACTCTATCTATTCTGCACGTTAAAAGCGCTAATGTGGCCTTCATGTTTCCTTCCGCATTCGGAAAATGGTTGGGGAGGGGGGGGGGGAAGGGGGTTCTATTTTGCATTGATGCACCTGTTTTGAAGGAAGCCCTGCTCTTAGAGATATTGGCGTTGAGCGGTTAATTAGATTTTCGAAAATGTTTTCTTCATCACTCTTTGCGTTCTTTACCACCTAGAATGTGCTTGTTGTTTTTCAAGACTAACGAGTTCTATGCTTATGATTCATTCGTTTAGTGCTTTCTCAGATGTAAGAATATTTAATAAATATCTTAGCATTATGGTACTTAAAAGCTTTGGAATTCTTGCTTCTTTCTTTCTAACTTCAAAACATTCTCCTAAGAGGTTAAATTTTATGTTTTAGTTGTTCGCAAGGAGGAATATTTTTCGACCTCTCTCCCTTCTTTGTCAGTCACGATTCGTTGAATTTCATCTTCCTGTTTTCAAAGCAAAGAACTTTCAATTGCCTCATGCAAGGCACTTATGAAATCATTTGTTGTAGATATTAAAAAATTTGAATGGAGAAACGTCACATCAATTTTACAAACGTCATAATATACCCCTTCCCGCCTCCCCCCTCCTCCTGGTCTGTATCTAAACATGCACTTCGGCGAGTGCATAATCCGATCGAGTTGTATTTCCCTCCTCTCCCTCCCCCTCAGCCCCTTCGGAACCGCTATATGCCGAATTACATAGCAATTTGAAATAAGGAAGTCGATGACCAATTCAATGTCCTGAACACTTTCCCACGTCGGCTTATTCTTCCTATTCGGAGCTCCTTTAGTTTCTTGCATGAGTTGATTGTTTTCTTTTGCATATGCAAGTAAATACTTCCCGACATTTGAGATTCACTTATTCGCAAATCCGAACTTTCTAACAATTTTCTGCACTCAACAATTCGAAAGTAAATTGTCGTATCAGTGAATTAAATCGATGATAACGATAAAATGTCGTTATTAGAGATAATTTTGGAAATTTTCTTTACATTTATCATACACTAATTTAGTAAATCTAACTACAACGATTACAGTAGCTAGAATAAATACATTTCCGCTCATCTATATTACAGAATATCATCCGCATCACCCAGAATTGCATCATCCAGGACTTCTAAAACTGAAGCCTTCATATCTTTTTAAATTCCATGAAAACGACTGATTCCACGATTCCAGCTATTTTCAAAAAAAAAAAAAAGGCTATTCAATGATTGAGTGCATTGGATTATGCGATATTTAAAGAAATACGTACTCTTCAATAGAGCCTAGTCTCTGTTATGCGAGCATTGCATCCTGTAAACGCTATAGCAGAAGATAAAAAATGACCATCAAGAGTTGCTATTTATTGAAGAAGCAATTTATTATTCGTCGTTGTTATATCGATAGAACGAAACGAGTCGTATGTGATGTGCTTTCGTTAGATGATGATTTTATAGATTTTAGCTTTATTGTTGAATTTTGTTAAATAGAAAGTTTTAAATAAAATAATTATTATTTATTATTATCGTTGAAAATTTTATATCGAATAATTATTATTTTATTATAAGAGGTTTGAAAATGATATAAAATCGATGAACATAAAAACGCTACAATTCGTTACCTCAGTAATTTATCTCTCCCAAGTTTTAAGACAATAAAGGGTAGTTATGAAAGAAAATTCGTCAACATGAACGTTTAGTGAATAATTTCAGCATAAAAATACTCAAGAATTTATTAAAAAAACAACGATATCAGGAGAAAAATTCTATACTAAAATGGAAAAATTGTTTAGTTGCACTAGAAATGAGAAATACGATAAACTATAACGATCACGTCATTGGTACTAATAAGACGGCTGTGATGGTTTAATAAATGTGCTAATATATAAATGCTATAAAAAGCAATATAAAGCTACAATAACGATATGTTAAAAGTTGTTATAGGCGTTTCATTCTGAAATCTATCATGAAATCTCGAACGATGGCTATTATCTGTATTTGACGGTGTTTTTTTCTGATTTCTTCAGTTCAGTAATTCATTTTCATTTACTCCTTATTTACCCAACAAAACTCATTATCTAAGGGTATTTAGTGGGAAATAAAAAAAAAATAACGTATTATAAAATCTAATATAAAATTCAAATTTAGACATTTAATGCCTATTTGTTAGATTTGAATACCCTCCTTGTACCTCTTGCTATCTCCTTTCTTTCTTCCTCGTAGTTGTTATGAAAACTTTTTTTTTTTTCACTCTATAATGTTGCTAATATATTTTATTTACTGCGAAAAAAGAGTTTATTGAATTATTTGAAATATTGTGATGTGTGCTCTATTCGGCTATGTGTTAAACGCATAGCGATAAAAGCGTAGAATTGACGAAGCATTCCGCAAAAGTTGACGTTGTTGCATTTGATGAGGGGGGACACTGAATACAACACAAGTTGAAAGCATTTCTCTAGGGATATACTTTCGCTAGGCAAGCAACGCTTCACTTTAAGTCTATTCTTGAAAGCAACATTTTGACAGCAACAAATTTTCTATATGCTTTTAAGTTTAATATACAATTATCGATTGATTGAAGTTACCTCAACACCTGTGAAAATATTCATAAATTATAAAAAGTTATATTGAAGGAGATATACTGCATCATCGAATTTTGAATTCTGCTGAATGACCCTTAAGAATATTTCTGAGAGTTCTTTTCAAAGATATTTTATTAATAATTTTCTAGGCACTTTTAACTGTTTTAAGTGCCTGAATTTTTTTTTCATTTCCTTCTTATTAACCAAGGCGGAAAAAAATGTTGCAACTCAACCGAGTGAGCGGTAGCATCTAGCGGTTCAACGTCATGAAACGCTCGAAAATTTTTAAAAAATTTAGATCTCATCCAAGAGATCTGATTTTTTTTTGATTTGTAAATGTGAACTAATACCGCTAAGATACTGAGAGAACGCTGATCAGTGTCACAAAATCCATAAAATTTAAAAATTTTGGCTTAAGCATCTGAAAACGCTAACGATCATGATAATAGTATCGCTTGTTAATGGATAGCTCGTAATCTGTTTGCTTTGTTTTTGCAAAAATTTTAGAGGTGAATATTGGCGGAAATGAGCAATGAGTAAGAGCTTGCTTATATTCGTATATTAGCCTGCACATATATGTGTTATATGATTTCCTGTCTCTTTGGAAGATTTAAATTTCAACTCTTAAGGCTAATTCATGGGAGTATATTGTTAGGGAACTAAAATAGTTAAGGTTTTATGCGGAAAAACTTTGCTTTGCATATTTATCGCTTCATTTTATTTCATTTTTATGCATTTATCGAAAATTCACCCAAAGCATATGAAAGCCATCGATGAAAAAAACTTTTTTGAAGAGAAATTTCTAAGCATAAGCCTTGAAAAACTGCCAAATAATTGAGGAATTTGCCAGAAAATTTCCTCTCTTCATTGTTGTAATGGTCGTGATGGTTTTGTTTTTCTTTTGCTGTTTTCATAAGTTACTTTCTGTTAATATAGAACTTATTCTAACTTTCTCATTTTAAAGCCTTTTTATGAAGAAATTAAAAACTGATAAGAGCTTTTGTTGTGCGCCTACATACTCATGCGCGTCTTGAAAATCAGGCAATCTAATTATATTCGTTATCTCAAAAGAAACTTACAAATTCAAAGTGAACGTAATGCCCAAGTAGGTCTCAATTTCCAGAAAAAATTTCAAATGTTGAAAGCGATATTTAAAAATTCCCAAACTTTTCAGAATTCTCTCGAACAAACTTACCCAGGCATACAAACAATAGGCAGAAGAAAACGCTCGCAACGAGAAATGATATAAGCAAACAGTAGATGGATAATAAACCACCTGTAAAGGCAAATTCAAAAATAAAACGACATTTGAGGCCATCTTGTAAAACTCTAGGAAACTTAAATTGCCCAAAATTAATGCGGCAGAGAAAATCCGCGCTAGTAAAGAAACGGCCCCAACAATGTCATAACGGTCGTCTGGTGGCTGCCTATAGAACAAACTACACAAGATGGTGGAAAGCGAACCTTAACTCTAACTGCTTAAGTCCGCAGTCAGATGTCTTTCTCCGCAACAGTTTCAAATTGAACTTGCAGGATTTTTGTGTATGGAATATTCCTTGAAATATTTTAATTTTCATAAAATTTTTTCATTTTCGAGAAAATTTTTTTTTCACTTTCGTCCAATATTTAATGATTTTATTAGCCAACGATCGGGTGCGTTCTTTTCCGTTTGAAACTGCAATCGATTTGAATGATCCTGAAAAGCGTCAGTTCTATAATAGTGTATCCTAATATTTATTAGTGCAAAAATGATATTGTCATTAATCACCTCAACGTCTCTCTGCATTGATTAGATTAGTTCTATGAAATTCTTATAACAATTTCAACCTTCCGAATAGCAGCAAAGGAAAAAACGTTATCTAGCCTCGCTCGCCTTCAGCGCTTTAGAATCAGAGAAGGCGAAGCAACTAAAAGTGTTTCATCTCTTCAACGCTGCAGATTAATATACGCATTACGAATAAGCTTTCTTAATCGGAACCAAAGTTTGAAAACGACTCCTCACATCCGCTGCTTATCCATTGCAATTCATGAGTTTGGAATAGCGAAGTTGCATTAAAAATTTCCGACCACCATCGAACAATAATCGCACTTCGTACACATCAGTTATATAGGGCTGCAGATGTCTGATTCTTTTACTTTTGTATGCTATCTTGTCGAAAAAAGCAATTGCGGGATCCCTCTTAAGTTTGCCGTACTGTGCCAAATATTAGTAATGAGGTAGAGCCTCATCTACCCATTACAAACCCCACAAACAACTCTCAAGAACTATGTGAAATTGTTATTAATCGTGGAAATTCTTAGAGTTTCATTTTAAAAAAATTTTCACGAAAACATTTCCAATTGAGCTCAACAACAAAATGATTAAAGTTATTCAACTATCTAGTCGATTTGTTAAATTTCATCAACTTTCGTCGATTTTAGTGAAAGAATTTTCGGTGAAAGGCTAAAAAAATTTGTTACCTTCTATTTAGTTAAAAAGCTAGTAACCTTTTTTATAGAATAGAGTAATATTCGAAGTATAATAGAATAGACATTTCTGGAGAGACTCTTCCTCTCTTCTCTTTCTTTCTCCCCAGTCCCCCACCCCCCCCCCCACTCTTCCCTCGCTTTTCTTCTCTGCCATTGTCATTTACAAATTGTACTGTAGTGCCGCTGATCGTCTTCGCTGATGCTTCTGTTTCACTTCCTTAAGTTGAATGATATAGATGACAATAATCTCCCCATGTTGTTTTTTCGTGTTCATCCATCTTGAGCGTACTTCTTATGAAGTTCACTAATAAAACTGTAGGCCGTGGTGGGGGAAGGGAAAGTGGGAAGAGGAGGTGACCCGGGCAAATTTCTGATTGATACTCGATACAGGTAATAAACGAGAACAAGGGAGGTGCACTAGCCTCGATTTTCTACTTGCACAAATCATTGCCTAAAATTGCGCCATTTCAAGTGATTATTGAAGTACAACTTTGTACATTTCGTTGTATGTACTTCTTCTAAAAAATCAATGTTCACCAGGTCTACAGAATCACACGACCTTATTTGTAGACTTGGAGTATTCTCGTGGCTTTGTTGTGCTTGTAAAATTATGAATCATCAATCTTTTACCACTACCTCCTGTCCATAGATCTTGAGCTCACCCACTACCGCTTGAGGTTACTTTCGTTTAAGATAAAAAAAAAACTCCTATAACATAGCAGTATGCATCAAAATCTCGCACATTATACTCAAGAAAAGCTAAAATGTCATCAGAGATGCGAAACTAGAGACGATATATTAGAATGAAAAAAAGCACACCGAAATTTTGTGTTAGGAAGAAGAATAAACTGAATTTTCTAAATTCACATACGAAATACAGCAAGTAAAATTAGTATATTTATTATATTTGAGCACTCGATGCATTATATCCGCTGTTCGATTTTCACTTTAAGAGTAGAGAGGATCAAATTAAAAAATTTTCACCATTAGACGTCGTTGCTCAATCATTCCAATTTAATGATATCAAAGTCCTCTACAAATGAATTTCGATCAATCTGCATATTGTTGCATAAACTCATTCAAATTTTTTTGACAGCAAGATTGATTTTACTTTCATAAGTTAAATTTCCTCAACGCCTAAACCTCATCGAATGTTTTATTTGTGACCATTATGCATTGGTGTCATCTTCGACTCCTTTCATCGCTCATCATTGAGAGATAAATTATTGAGACATAGAGACGTTCGAGTTTATGTGGATTTCCTATAAAGGATATTTCGGGTTTGTGATGACTGTTTATAACGATGACCGTGGTTGAAGTCGATTAGCCAAATATGCTGCGAGGGAACTGCGAGGAAACGAATTCCACAGAGGGAAGAAAACTTATTGGGGAGCGATTTGACTGAGATTCTCTGAGGAAAACAACAGGCAACGATTTATGGAAGCGGCTTCGCCGTCTTACGAGCAAACTTTTATGTGAAAAACATTTTGAAGCAAAATGATGAGAGGAGGGAGGAAAACCAGGTTAAGAAGAGAAAAGCCAACAGTCAGACCAAATCGAGTGTTGGTGTGGTACGAAGAGATTGTTTCCGGTCATAGGGATCCTCGTCTAGGATTGATTCGACGGCAAAAGAGAATTCCTACAGAAAATTCAAGAGAGTGGAAAATAGTCGGAATTCCTCTCGTGAAAAGGAATCCCTCCAGCAGAATGAATGAAATTAAAAAGAAAAGAACTTTTGCACGTTACCGGAAACTATGAAGAGTTTGCTTTTGAAAATATTTTCTTTGCTGATGCTAGACAATGCATCAAAATAAGTATGCGGCAAGGATCTTTTTCTTAAGTATCCAAATCAATCCAGCGAGTGAATCCAACGTCGAATTTATTCCTTTACTCAACGATTATCAGAAATTTCTGAGTGAAAATTGCAAAAAAAAAAGCAGAAATTTTAACAAATTTACTATAACAAACCGATTCACTTCATATTACCTTAACTTCACTAGGAAGCACTTTAAGTGCATTTCATATATGCACCTTTATTAATGTAAATTTCTGCAAATTGTTTAGGCCAGTAATTTCAGTGATCTAGGATAGTATATCAGCATAGAAGTCGAATGTGTGTGCACTTGTAACAAATAATTGACAAATGATTGTGCTATTGATTTTTTCTTAGCGAATTTTATAATTAACGATTTCCCCGAGTTTCATGTGAGAAAATTCGTCGAAATGTAGTAAAGAATACTACTCCTGAAGGGTTTTAACCCATATATATATATATATATATATATATATATATATATATATATATATATATATATATATATATATTTTTCATAATTTTGTGCATTTTTAGGCAGCTAAATTTGATGTTCGAAATACTGTTATGGGATGATGGATGCATCGTTAAAATACGAGAATGAACCACTGCGGTTATCATCGCGTCGAATCCGAACCAACTACCTCTGAGCCACCATCGAGGAGTTATGGTAAACATTTAGATAAGAGATATCCTTAAAATATATATTTTAAAAATTAAGGAAGGATTACGATGAATGTTTAAGATGAAATCTTATAAAAAAGGAAAATCATAATGTGGATTTAAATCGTTGTGTCTTCAGAAATAAACAGTGTCGTATAAAATATTGTTGAGTTTTTATCACATATTAGTTGTTGATAGCGATTATATATTTGTTTTTTTTTATCGAATCTCCCTGCACTCAACTTTATACTTTCTAAATTTTGTTCCACTCTTCAATCATAGCCAGAATGACGAATCTCATCACTCAAATATCTTAGTGGTGCTCCTTCCTTCTCTTTCTGAAGAGAGAGGGAATATTTTTTTGAAAAATTTTCCCATTTTTTGCATTTTTTTGAGTTCAATACCGGAACTGTCTTATTTATTTTAACGTATTTGTGGCTACCTTTCCGGTGTGGCAGTTTAGATACAGTTTTAAAGACATAATCAGTACTCTTCACCATTATCCTTTGAACCTAATACCTTGTCCATAATTTTAGTGATTTGGTTTCTGCAATTTATTTATATATTTGTCATCGTCATCATAAGCATTATTCGCTTCTTTCTTGTATGTTAGTTATACGGTGGTGTTTGAAGTTTTGAGCAGCACTCGTTTTTTAATAATAACGTAAATAAATAATAGCATTTTTAAATTGTATTTATTAATTGATAATTTATATTCTATCATAGATGAGATTAAGATGAATAGTTGTCAAACCAAATATCCGGAAATTTTGAACTATTCTTCGTTCATTTTTTTTTTTGCAGTCATCAGTGAAAATCATTAACGTCATAATAATAACTGCACCATATGAATTCCCACCAAAACTACATCATGCGGTAGTTCATGGTTGTCTTTTCCTGACGTCATTCTCCCAGCACTTCAAAGTACTTTTTGGAATGTTTCAAAAATACTTAAATAAAAGACTTTTTTACCTCAGTTACAAGTTCCGCGCGGCCGAAATAGTGTTGCATAAAGCAAGACATTAGCAGAAAAATATGCAAATTTCTGAAACAGCTGCCAAGCAAACAGCGTATTTGTTGGGAACTCGATGTCGATGTCCGTCTGAGGTGTAAAAAAGAAAAACATGTGTGAATATCGGCAAGATAGCTTGGCAAAATTTTCCCGAGGATTCATTGTAATAAGCTGCATTTCGTTTTCTTAAGTCGGTAGTCCAGAAAGACTTTCCCACCCACAGATCCATCACCTGTCTGCCTTTCCGCCTTACCGTAATTGCATTTCACGATCTACAAATTGGTGAATTTTTTTAAGTTGATCTTAAATAAAAGGAGATTCTTCGCATGAGGGAGACATACTCCAACCGAATCATCTCAAGAGAAAAAAGTTTATAAATTGCTCTGAAGAAAAAAGTTTGGAATTTGCCATTATGTCCCATCCCCTCCCCCCCCAAAAAAAATCTAGACCATTGTTTCGGTCATGCTTAATGCGCCCTATTGCTGCAAGATCCGTCGATTGGAAAGGAAACCGTCAGCTAGCATTACAATCATTCAACCGACCAACAAAAAATGCTCAGGAACCTCGTCTGCACAAGTTTAAATTTGTCAGCTAACTAAATTTCCTGATGCAATGTCAAACTCAACGCTTATCGTTCAAAAAAAAAAAAAACAACAATTAAATCGTTATTGCAACAACCCTTGATGCCAACCGTGTGGCAATTATCAATCATTGTTGCAACTAAAGGCAATCTTTTTTTGCTCGAAAGAGCCACTGTCAATCTCTTACGGCTGGACGTTATGGATCGAATTTTTTGAAATTTTTGACTTCATCAGAGAGATTTGAATT
The DNA here is from genome assembly GCA_037389465.1 of Baylisascaris procyonis. Classification (NCBI taxonomy): domain Eukaryota; kingdom Metazoa; phylum Nematoda; class Chromadorea; order Rhabditida; family Ascarididae; genus Baylisascaris; species Baylisascaris procyonis. Next base: position 868,902 of record JAZARR010000110.1, read on the forward strand.
TTTTCGTCTTCCACGTAGCATTTTGAAACAGTAAAGCTGATTTACATCGTAAATTTAGTATTTTACTGATATCGAACTGGTTCTTGCCCGCTAATTGAACTTCAAAAATTCGAAGTATTCTGCGTGCTATATTATTCAATCACCAGAGCACGATCATCGTTTAATTGAAGAAAAAATGCTGTCGAATCAAACGAGAAATGATTTTTAGGCGCTGAAAGAGAGCGAGAGAGAGGGAGGGAGAGAGGGAAAGTGAGGGAAAGAGAGATTTCGGCGATCATTTAGGCCGTTTTCTAGGTTTTTGGCAATTTTTGACAGAGTACTGAGAGAGAGAGGGAGGAAAGAGGACGTTGCTATGCCCTACTGCGCATAGTTAATACGCAAAGATGTTCACAGATGAAATCACATTCCCTGCAATTCCTGTTATAGTTTCATCTAATCTCATGCTTATTAGAAAGTGAAGCGTTGCGTGATTGCTTTCTGATTGAGCTCAAATATTGAAATAATTTTTCCGCGAATAAAATTTGATGGAAATTAAATATAAAAAACACTTTCAACTTTCTCATCCTTAGGCAATTTGGCTATATTTTATTATTCTTTGGCCAAAGCTTGCTCCGTTTTTCTTTTGAAAATCTTCACTTACTTTTCTCAATTTGAGCAAACTTGCAACCGAACATAGAAATGCATCCCTATAAGTTTTCGATTGACAAATTTCCAACTTTATAATGTCTATGAATTTTTCACTTCGATTTCATCCTCATTTTCAAGCTATTTTAAGGTGTAATAACGGCCGTTCCAATAAAAAAAACCACTGCTCAATATTTCTGTTCCATCTTTTTATCGTCAAAACCGGAAGAAAATAATCTATTTTCATGTGTTTTTCGCCAAAATTTTTGTGAAAGATACCATCTCAATAAACTCATCTCTCTTCTTCAATTTTAGTTAGAGAAGGAAATTGATAAACATATGAGTTTTATTTATCGTCATTATTTAATTTGACATGATTGTTAATGACGAAATTTACCCATGTAAGTGCTTACTTTTTGTAAGTAATAAAATTTACCTATATAAATGAGTTGCCCATATAAAGTAGTGATCAATAACTAAAGAAAGCACATGAAAAAAGGTAAGAAATGTACGTATAGTTTGAAAGAGTTTATTGTGATGTTAAACGACTCATCATTAGCGGTCGTTTGAGCACGCAGCTGGTCACTTTTTAATTAAAAATGCAAATGTGTGTTGTGTTTGGTAAATACTTTCTGAATGTTTAATGAGAAGCGCAATCGTTCATCGCAAAATGCAATACACTATTTACAATACCATTTTTGCAACTCATGCAATTGTACTTTTAATTTCACATAGCCTCTTTATTTAATGTTCTAATAAGTTGCTATCGAAACTCTGAAATTCAAATTGAGAGGGAACATTCGATGAAATCTGATGATTATTTCGCATGAAGTTTCTTTCTATCATTGAACAATATGTTTAGAAGCCAATAAATGCTCTTAGAGCATAGTACAAAAAAAGAGCGAAGCGTGCAGAATTTAGAGGATGTATTACGAGGGGAATTTGATGAAGAAATTGAAGATGAAAATTCAAGTGAAAGTTGGGGTCCAAAGAATCATATCTCTAAAACATTTGGAGCATAGGCCAGAAATTATTGAAATTCCCCAGTTTACTCGAGCATTATTGAGACTAATATTGGAAAGAAAAAAAGGCCACAAAGTGGTCATCGGTAAGGAAACGTATCGCTATAGCTGATAAACGGTAGAGTGAGTTGTTTCTTTTTTTCAGCGATATTTTAGCCCTGCTTATATTCTATTTCGATGAATTCAATAAAAAAATTCATATCTAAGATGAAATAATGATAATAAAATATTATTTATTGATCAAATTTTTACCAGATTTCCTATATCTATTTCGATGTGGACCCAAGCTTTCATTCTATATGTTCTTTTCAATTCTGCTACTAAAACCTTTTCCAATTCTTAGACTATATGCCAAAAACAATGGAAATCCAACTCGTTTTCGGGTTTAATTTTAGAACAGAAAATTTTATAATCAATGATCATAAGCATGAGAGGTTTTCTAGAGGAATTGTGATCATTAATAATAAATGAAATGGTTCATTTAATTATCCTCAAAAATGAGCTTTTGATATAGATAGAATGACTATAATGAGGCGAGCGGATTATTGTTTCAGAAAAAAACTGACGCGACATTCGTTTTTTTTTTTCAATATTCCACTCGTCATATCATATTTTTCATTCATTTCGATAAATTATCCAACAACAGATGCGAAAATATTTTTACACTGATATAGTATGGTGGTACAGTGGTAGATACAGTGGTAAAGCATCTTTTACGTGACCCATTTGCTCGTACATATCTTCTAGAAATGGTTCTTCTTTTAACAATCCAACATCCACACTTCTAGGCGCTTTCAAATTCCGCCATGAATACTTTAGAATTTGAACTTGATGGATAAAATTAGGAGTTAATGCTGGAAGTCGACAACTCTAACGACCTGTAACACATTTTATTACTCTAGCCTTGGTAATGTCGGGAGCTGTTTGACAGACAAGCAAACAGACAAGCACAAGCGTACATATACGAACGGGGCAGCGTTCGCATATTACGATAATACGAAAATTTGCAAAACAGCATGAAAATCTTCTGAAATTGCGGGAAAGTTAATGATGAAGAACGGCTGCAAACCTTTAAAATTTCAATATAAATAAATAAATGTATATATAAATATGTAAATATATAAATATAAATATAAATATAAATATAAATATAAATATAAATATAAATATAAATATAAATATAAATATAAATATATATATAAATATATATATATAAAATATATTATATATATATATATATATATATATATATATATATATATATATTAATAGTCGACATCTGAAAAATTGGTCAGCGTCATCACTTATAGGTACGGAATCACGACGAAATGATGGTTATGGCACTCAGGATCTCACCCCTCTTAGCCCATATGGGGATGATAGTATGGACGAATTGGAGCAACATGAACTTGACGATCATGTTGGCGATATTCCACAAAGTTTTATTAGGCGTCAACGGAGAGTATGGATTTTGCTTGTTTTTTAATCTTTTTTTTGCAAATCTTTATATGCAAAAAGCATTATGGTGAGTGTTTTCCTTATATATACACATTTTAGTATATCTATCCATTTGAGTTTCAGAATCACTAAAATTTTGTTTAAGAAAATTTATGGATATGATCTGCTTCAATAAATGGAATCAGGTAAAGAGTACCAGACTAAGCTATTGTCATCGAAAGAAGGCGTCGAAATTTAAATGCGTCTAAAATTTGCCAATATTTTATAATCGATTGCATTGAATTGCGTTCATTTTGGGGTAGAGATCAGCACATAGATATTGAGCGAAAGAGATTTAGCATTAAAAAATACTTCTGTGTAAACTGTCGAACTTCAGCTGATATATTTCTATTTATTTTTCTTGATAGGCGTTTTATGTGTTTTCAGCTTTATTTTGAAAGGATTTTCGAGAAAAATTGAAAATGCATATGATCTTCTTTATGCGCATATGCAAATTTGCATTTGCCAGATAATTTGTGCTGGACTGTTATTATGAAATTTCACAATATAGCCGAAACTTAATTTCAGACTCGGATTATCTTCGAATGCAATCGTTGGCATTTGAATGAGTGCAAAATTTTTGTGCATTTTGCATATGACTGAATGTGGGACAGCGAGTTTTTTCTATTAGCAAAAATATTTTCACCAAAAATATTTTCTATTAGCAAACATTTGTGTCTTCGCATATATATATATATATATATATATATATATATATATATATATATATATACGTATTTATAAAAGTACGTTTGTGTTCGTCTATTCGGTAATTGAACTCCAGATTCAATGAAGTTGAAGTCGAGAAAATCGTTGATTATAATCAACATTATAGGGTGTACTCATTAGCTTCAAGCTAGCCCATTCAAATTCAAAAATGTTATGGGCGTTTGTCTGAAAATTTATATTTGAAAGTGGATATTTTGCAGCTAATTAAGCTACACTTTGCATTAATATAATGGGAAAATGAATGAAACATTTGTACCATCGTTGAGGTTTCGTTTAATACGAAATTTCATTTATTTATTTATTCACAACTTATTAATTTATTCACAACTTATGAAGCTAGTATATTTGCAAAAGTTTTATATCTCATAGCTCGTCTAAAATGTCTTTCTGCCTGCATTTGTAAATTAGGCGTTTGTCGATAAAAAGGCTACTTGAATGAACGTTTTCTATTTATTTTTAAATAATTTTTTTATAATAATTTGAATGTTTGAATAGAACAGAAAATTACTTTGGAGTAGATTGCGACTAACTTAATGAATATTTAAAAAATTGTTGGTTTTCAAGTAATTATTTCTACTGCACTTCAATGAGAAGATATGACCTTGACTAAAGAGAGGGTGTGACCGTCATTAAAGAGAGGATATAACTGTCATTAAGCATTCTTTGAAATTTCGTTCATCGGAATCAAGCAACCTGAAGTATGTTACTTAACTCCATTTCCCTTTAAATGTATGAGTGTTGAAAATAGTTTCTGTGAATTTTTGGAGGTTTCTTTTCCTGCTAGAAACTTCAAATAATTTTCAAAACATCAAATAAATCTCCACTGTAAAACGTTTACAAGTGTTATGTTCATTAATGAAGTTTTGTTTGTTCGTTATCAGTGCCATAGTTTTTTCTAAAATGCTCATCTTTATTTGTGTTACGAATGTAAATATTTTAAAGTCTTGAACCCACTCATTATTACTTGTATATTTGTTGCAGTATTAATATATTTTTTAGGAAGCTTTCTTTGAGCCTTCGATGGCCCATTGCAATGCTAGGGAAAGCAGTTGGGATCGAAGCGATATGCTTAGTGTACCTGAAAAGGTAATTTCGCATTTCCTGTCGTCTTTTTTGTTGAAACTTCCTTGTATTATCATTGCAATGCTTAGCATAATCTCGTAAAATCTACTTCAACTGGTTGTTGAGGATTTTCTAACAAATGCGCTAAATTCATGAACGTTTCGCCGAATAATATAGCTTCAAATTTGCAACGAAATATCTATCAGGCTAATTGTCGTATTTTGTTTATTGCAACGACATTCCCTTTAAACCTTTACAAATTAGTGGATGAAATATAGAAGATTCTCCCATTATAGTTCATATCAGCTGCTTAAAATAGAACTGTAAAATAGGATAGAAATTGCAAAGAACAATTGCAATATTATCCCACAAAATTATGCAAAACTTCTCAAAGACAAAATTTAATCATTTGCAAAAATGTGTATAAGCATATTTTATCAATCATAAAGTTTATCATTTAGAAATCTTGCAAGAAAAATAAGTTTTTTTTTACATTTTTACTTAAATTTCGCATGAAATATAGCTAAATGTACTCGAAAGGGTATAAAATTCATTGAAGTTTTTAAACAAGAAGAAGCAAAATTGAAAAACAAAAACCTATCTCAATTTTTTCATTTATTTTCTTGCAGCAACAATATAATGATGATTCAACACAAAGTGATGAGACGTCAAAAGATTCATATGAAGGATCGGAAACAAGAGGAGTCAGAAAGGTTTCACATTTTAATTATACTGTAGCATGATGACGTCATTTTTGTTCCCATCTATGTGAGTCTTCTATCTGTCTGCTAGAGTGCTGCAACTTAGAAACCGCTAAAGTTAGAGTCACAGGAGCATGAGGGATGAGGTTCTGGAAGGATGCTGTCCAATACCAGCTGTTAAATTTCTCAACTAGAAATTTCATCTAAACGCTAATGCAATAATAAAGAACGATTCCTTTGGAAAAAATTTTTAGATATGTAATTACATTAGTTAGAATAATGCTTGTTCCCATTACTGTCATCATGTTATTTGCTAGTTTCGTGAAGGTATTACGAGAACGTACCTCATATCACGTTCTCTGGCAACCTTTTCTACGTGTTTAATTTTTGCATTGCACAAACGAACAGTGGAAACAGTAGAGTTATAGCTAGATGCGCAATCAATAGAACAAGTAAGCACAAAAATTCGCCTCTGCTTTCAAGCTACTTCAACAGTTTTCCAATAAAATGCCTATTTTTCATCACAAACAAGTCATAGCAATACGAATTTGAGTTGTATTTAAAACGAAAGAGAGGATGTTTCTTGTTTCACTGAAGATATGGCTCCTCTTTGATTTATATATTTGTTTATTTTAACTGCCGAAGTTGGAAAACACAGAAGACGCATTACGAGCATGAACAGCGAAGAATTAAGGGGAACATTCATAAAGCTACTATGTAAGCGAATTTATAATCGGCGAGAAAAAGATTCCAGACTCGTGTAACACGAAACTTGAAACTATGCGAAAAATTGTTTGTGCTGCAGAATGTTTTGACAACCTCAAACTGGTACCTACGTCGACAACAAGATATCGCAAACTAAAATATTTCTGAGAACTGCATTTCCAAAAAAAAAAATTGCCCATATTTCTATGAGAAAGAATCAAGCGAAACTTGAACATTTGATATTTCAATGTTCATAGGTTAATGATTAATAAAGTAATAATATTATTTATCCGTTATGATCACAGTAAGTCTAGCGGAAAGCAAGGAAGTGGAATGTTTCTGAATATTCTCTGAAAATTTGAAATCAGAACACCAAATAGAGAGACAAAGTATACAAGAGCAGAATACTCCAAAAAATGAAGGCATTTCGCTAATGCTCAATACATCTGTGCTGCGAAGCTTGGAAAATACAGCTTGCAGTTTTCGACGACTTTTCAGCAACGGTGAAACATCGAAGTTTAGAGTCGATTATGATATCAAGTTCACGAATATCATATGTAGTAGAAAGAGCGTCATTTCCTAGCTTAAGTTGGAAGTTGATATGAAATATATGAATTTTTTCGTGGAAAACATTTAAGTGCCATAATTTCGACCAATTGGCGTATGCATCAAGGTTCTCGTGCAGATATGGAAGTTATAGACAGGATAATGCAATGGGCGATAAATTTTGAGGTCATCAGCGAAGAGCTTCGTTCCGTTCACATTCTCATCAAAAACATCATTTTATATATATATATATATATATATATATATATATATATATATATATATATATATATATATATATATAAAATGATGTTTTTGATGAGAATGTGAACGGAACCAATTCCTATTTGAAAATTTTCTCCACATAAGAATGCTCTGACCTATTCTAGAAAAGAGTTGACGACACCATATTTTCCTATTTCAAGAGCAGCTTCATATAACAGACCCAAATCAAAGGCTTCACCAAAGTCGATGAATAAAATTTCGGTTTGATTTCTGAAATTCAGCGAATACACCTAATCGTCTAAATACGCAATAGGTTGTAATATGGAGAACCAATCAGGGGACGTAGCCGAGCTGGGCAGATTCAGAAAACTTTGAAAACCTTAAAACTGGAAGAAGTCACACTGATCAGGCGCAAACTGTTTCCTAATGTGGCGGGTGCTTTTCTCCAGCAAAGGTGAAACGAAGATATACTTACAAGAATGGGAAAGATACAAATACGAGTGGAAACATGGCAGTACGCGGATATGGGATCGCATTTGCACTGCAATTTTGGAATGCCATCTAGTTCGAGTGTAATCCTATGCTTTTACCGAGAAGAATATAGCATCAAAGGCTTCTGGAGGAAGTTTAAAGAAATGCATCCACACATACACGGCATCAACAATAATCCACTTTTGCAAGGCAAATTTATGGAAGCGTATTATATTGGATCATTTCTAGAAGGTGTTGAGTTCATTAAAAATGACAGTATTATTCTTTATATTTTATTTCTTTGCTGATAGTTTTTGGAGTCGATTATTCATACAGAAAGCGAATACTCTTTTTGCATTTTTGATCCTCGTTGACGAGCAAGCAATCGCTCATTAGACATTTTGTAATTTTGTGCGTACTCTTGGCATATATGAGTTCAGTTTGCAATAGAAGTTGAAACAAACAAACCGCTCAAAAAAAAAAAAACAGATAACTGCTTCCCCTCTTCTCTTTTCAGTAAAAGTGTGAGTAGGACTCGTAGAGAAACGAAATTATAAGGCTCCATATCATGCAACTATGACCAGAGGCTGAAAGTCCTTGGAAGGGTGCGCGGGTGGACGGGATGAAAGATGGTTACGCGCGCTAAACGTTGAGCCCTCGAGCTATAAGTGCGAGGTCCTTGGTCATGCGTTTTGATGCTGTCTGGTAAGGTTCAGGCAAAAATCGACTAGAATTACTTCAGTCAAAGAAGCCTCAGAAGTTGAATAGAATAATTAAATTTACATATTTTATTTGAAGTCCATATTGGGAGGTTGTCTATATTAAAATTTTTAAAAGATAAAATTCTTCCTTTCAATATTGTTTTCTACTTCAAGTTATGCACATATAGAAAGCGTCCTCATGGTTTTCGCTTGCTCCGTACTTCAATTTTATTGCCCAAATCTCATAATTTTATCTATTCTAAATCGATCAGAGACTTTAGAGCAAGTATGTTCCAAGTGATTTGGCAAAAAAAGGAACGAGGATCTTCATAGCGCCGCTAATGCAGCTCCATACATTGCTCATATCAGCTCTATCTGAGAGCTGAAGTCCACCTTAATTAGCTCCGCTTGACCAAAAGATTAGTGATATACCGACATGGATTAAAGATCCCCCACTCCACATTAAAGATCCCCCACTCCAGGAGGGTGGTTCATTTAAGTTCGCAAGACACGTGTCCATTTCAGTGCTATTCACCACTCGTATTCAAAACTTTTGAGGGCGAAGGCGTTGCTACTTTTATATAATGCTGGCAGTAATCATTTAAATACTCACTGCACAATTTTTTCAAAGATTAACTGGGACAATCTTTCTTCTAAATACTCTAATTTGTTTACGACAGCAACTAGCGGACACTCGACTGACATTAAGCGGGGAAAAAAGAATTTAAGCCAACAAATAACGCTTAAAACGTTCTAATCAAATAGCATTGATCGAATTTCTTGAGTGACATCTATTTCATTAAGTTTTTCACTATTTGGTTACGATGCTTCTCTCCACCTTCTTCTTTGGCCATCGGAAAACAACCCGTCACATTTATTACTTCCGAATAAATCTATCGCTTTTATTGGTTGAGGCGTTATTATTGTTCTTCGATTTCTAGCAGCAGAAAAAAAAATGTATATTGTACAATCTGAAAAAGGTTCAAATTTACAGTATGCAAAGTTGATACTTCCACATGTGGGCCTTGTATTGCTTACATGCGCCTATACAGTTATTGGTGCCTTGGTTTTCTACAGTGTTGAGCAGCCTCATGAAATGGCGACTAAACGGCGTCAGGTTACGATTTTTTCAGATTTTCCTTCACTTTAATTAATCAGAGAATGTGATGGAATAACGAGGCCTAATTTTCAAAACGTTTCGATAAAGTGGATTTTTCTAAAGTTTTGGTTTTAGTAATGCTATGAGGTTTAGTTTTAGTTGCAAAACGATGCATAAATTCGGAAGAAATGAAATCATTTATACAAATGATTTTATGAAGAGTTGTGGGATTTATCATTATTGCTTGAAATATTCGATTTTTTTGGCATTTTTGACTGCTTGAAATTTTTTTGAAATAAAAAAGTGCTTTTTTGAATTTTCTTTTCTAAATTTTAATAGCTAAACAAATTTTTAAAGAAAACCGAAGTGTTCATTTACAATGTATCAACGATATGAAGTATGCAGCGAAAATTTCATAACGAAGATAAAATTGAGCTTACACTTCCTTGCATACAGGAAATCGAAATTGTTATGCCTTGAAGGTAGCAGTAAACGGTTGCCTTAGCACTGTCTACGTCAAAAATGCCTGTTTGTTTTGAATGAAATGGATCAATTTCATAACGTTCATGATTTACCAACGTATCTGGGTAATATTACCCTCATACCTGGGTAATGAAAATGAAATATAAAATTTTCTAGTTGGATATGATTTATCAGCGTCAAGAAGAATTCGTGAATTCGTTATTCACATTGGCGATGCTCAATGAAACAAGACATGAGGTATGGACTCAGGTGGCACGTCAACATATGCACAATATGAGTGATCATCTATTCAACGCTTTCGAAAAGTTCTTCCTCACCTCAGCCGAAGTTCGTAGCAATGATACAATTGAAATATGGTCTTTTTCAACCTCGATTTTCTTCGCCGTTACCGTTGTTACAACTATTGGTTCGTTTTTCAATTGATTTTTAAGAACTTTTTGCTAATTAATGAAAAATAAAATAGATTTTAGCGATCAGTTTTAGAGGCTTATTCTTTTTTATTTTCGGTTATATTGGAATGCAGGATATGTTTCCAAGTCCACTAGTGAATCGACTTCTCTGTCATTGGACCATAATTCAAAAGTTTTTTTTTCAAAATTTAAATGACTTTGTAACGAAAGATGTCTTATTTTTTGAAAGGAGTAGAAAAATATTTCAATCCTGATTACACTAGCATTGAAGCTGTTATTGGTAAACGTTTGCATCGTACAAATACGAAAAATTTCTCGAATACTATGTTTAAAGAGTAATGCAGTAACTGTTAACTGAACATCAATTAAGAGGCGTTTAAATTGCAGGTTACGGTAATCCAGTGCCGGTGACCCAATTCGGTCGTATGATGTGTATCATATTTTCATTGTTTGGTATACCGCTTACACTTGTCACAATTGCTGATATTGGTAAATTTCTCAGCGAGCATTTAATATGGATGTATGGAAATTATTTAAAGTTAAAGCAATTTCTATGTCATCGACGAAAAGGAAAGAAAGAACGTCGTGAGCATATCTGTGAACAATGCAAAAAACAAGGCCTTTCTGCAAATGTGCAACTCGTCGAAGAACAAAGGTTATCATTTCGAATATTCTATACATCTTGTGCGAATAAATATCCCATTCAATGTTGACACATTCAGCACTTTAATTTATTTTATAGAAATTAATAAAATATATTTTTATATATTATCAGTCTATATTAACTTGTAATTACATATAAATTATTTTATTTTTTTAAATCCATTCTATAATTGCGAGAGGAAATAGAATATTTTCTTTTCAGTTGTTTTTTGGCATAATTGTCACTTAAACAAAACTAACACAATTTACAATTTCAAAACATGAAATGCTTATTTTTAAATTTTATAAAAAATAAAAATTAATTATTGCACGTTGATTAATCCAAAAATATTAAATAAGATGAATTTTTCTATAGCGATAAACAACTATTCTAAGGATTTCTCATTTAATGCATCTCCAATGATCAACTTACTAGAGCTAAGTTCATCGTAGAATTAAATTTGAATTGCATCAATTTAGAGCAATTTTTGTGGATCGTCGCTCTCAATTTCCTCATTAAATTCTGAAGACTAATGTACTCCCTTGTTGAGTAAACATTGTAAAGTATGATGGTCCCAATTTCCGATAGTTTTATGCGCTGGTTTGAATTTAGTGAATGTTCAACGGGTTGCACATAGAAGAGTACATCTCGTTTTGCATTTCAACATACGTTTGCGAGTATATTTTCTCTTTAGGCGGCAAATCTGTCCACTTGCATTTTGATTAACCCAATTTTGCATATCACATATTGGCAAAACTTTTCTACTTCCCTTTTCCGACCATAAGACACTTATGACGCCATTTGTCTATTTTTTTTCACTAAGTAAAGTTATAGGATTTACCACTTTGTCCTAGTAATGTAGATGTGGCTCTAGCCGTATATACCTGAGAGTTGTACATCGCTATCGGCTATTCTATAGCGTATCTCAAGTCTCGATCAATGCATATTCAAAGTTTGGCTATCATTATGCCTCAGAACTGCGATTAGCTTAACATATTCTTTACTTGTGATTCTTACCTCCATCCGATTTGCTTTTTGAAATAAATTTTTCGCCTCATTAAATTGTTTCATCAAGTATTTAGTTGCTCATAGTTACGTGATAACGTCTATTGTGCTGACAGAGCGCTGAGCGCATTCACCCCACAACTATCCTATTGGAAGTTGTAAAAGTGCTAAAGATCAAACTGCTGTGAGTATAATTCAAGCCCGGCGTTAAAATACTGTAATGTGCTGGTCGTAATTAATAGAGTTGTGTTATTGTTGCACTTGATTTCCTTCGACGATTTAATTTGCACACCTAGGGAGCAATATGCAATATATACGGTATAAGACGCAAAGGCGAATATACCACCCAATGGACGAACCGGTGGAGAGAGTGAAATATATGAGAAAGACAAAAAAATAGAGAAAAAAGGTCTATAAATAAAACGCTAATTGAACGTTAATGTCGGCAGTAGCGATATCAATGTAATCGAGAAAAATAGACTCAGGGATCGCAGAGGGAAGGTCAGAACCTGCATCGTTGTTATCAGCCGTTTATCAGCGAGCATGGAAAACTGCTCTTTGCAAGGAGAATTTTTTTTTTTAACATCGTTTTATAGTCTGCATATTAAAAGAACACTCCGTTTACATAGATTACTGGTTCTACTAATCGAGCGGTATTTTATATTTTCATAATTGGCTCCCTTCTAACAATGAAAGAGCTAAAGTAATAATACACTTAGAAAATACACTAGCAAATTATTAGGTATATATGAAATTTGCTGAAGGCATTTCTAGGACTTCTACGAAACGCATGCACTGAGGTCTACTTCATCATAAAGGATGGCACTTATATTTCTAAAATACGATATTTTGTTACCGTCCTAGATAAAAACATATTCATTTTAATTAATAAATAATAACGGAGTACAATAATCCTTCTATAAAATTTCAATCCGTTCACTTCCGCATAAATATATTTGATTTTTTTTTTTTTAGAAATAACTGCAAATATTATAGGATTCCGGCGATGTTAGTTTTAACGATTCTTGTGTTATATACGGCACTTGGTGGTGTACTTATGTCACATCTTGAACCGTGGAGTTTTTTCACTTCTTTCTATTGGTCCTTTATTACGATGACTACGGTTAGTTGTTTCTATTATTATTACAATATTGTTTTTTTTTAAATAAAATATCGGCTTTAATTATCAATAAGTTTCATTATCAATAAGCAATTACCGAATAGATATTTCAGCATAATATGATGCTCTTCGAAGAGTTTCACTTATTATTTTAGTACATATGTGTGAGCATTTTAAAAATTTCTAGCAAGCAATAGGCTTTTAATCTAATCTCTTTTGAAGTCTCATCTTTCGAAGCCGAACTCAAGAATGTGGAGATTGTAAATTTGGCTTACCCATTTAACAAAAAAAAAAAGATAAAATAATTAATTTCAAAATGTGAGTATTATATGATTTTATAATAACTAGTAAACAAATTGCATTAAACGATTCAAGAAGCGATCGTAAAATTAATTGGGGAAATTGAAATTTTTTTATAATTATATAGTAATATATTATATAACTGTAATAGTAATTATTGAAAAGCAGTTATAGTAGCCTTTGTTTTAATTACTTGAGAAAAAAACACAAAAAAATATTTCTGAATTTTTATGAATATATGTGCACATTTAGTTTTCATTTCACCAATTTAAGGTTGGTTTCGGTGATTTGATGCCTCGAAGGGATGAATATATGTATATCATTTTGCTCTACATCATTCTCGGTTGGTCTCCATACGATTGTTTTTTCCTTCCTTTTTCTCTTGTTGAATAACTGAAATGATGCATGAAAGGTGTGAAGTAGAAGTACGCTTAAACGATAATTTTTTTTTTTTGATATTTCTACATTTTTCGATATATAAGAATCGGGTTTTTAGCGACATTTAGTCTATTGAAATTTGCATATGCAAATTGCATAACACTTCAAATATGTGAATGAAAAAAAAACTCGCATATAACTGTGAAATGGCAATCATATCCACCGAATTTTGATCGTTATTATTTGTGACTAATAGTTTGAAAATACTAAACGAATGTTTAGAAGTAATTACATATGCAACGATTTGATTGCCATATAATAACGTTTTGTTAAAGAAACCATGTAAAATATCTTCAGAAATAATCGTTCTTTTCTATTCAATGAATAGAGACGAGTAATGCAAAAAAAAAAAGTTAATGCAAATTTTAATTTACCTATGTAAATTCTATAAAACGTTTATCAAATTCATCCATTTTTTTTTTTTTTTGTTCAAATGACAGATTTTTGACATATTGCTTTGAGTAGTTTCGAATTGTTTTTTTTTTCGTTTATTTTGTGAAATCACTTTTTTATCGATTAGTTCACATAACTGAATATGCTAGAGCTTTAATAGATTTGAAGATAAAGGTGTGGCATGTTGAGTTTGGTTTAAAATGGTCACCATTACAGAATTGGTTTTATTTAGCGAAAATATAGCATAAATATAGTAGATAACCTTAGCTGCATTACGTGGCATGGACAAGAATTGTTTTACCCTGAAAAATAAGATCCCGAATTTGGATGTGATGTAATACCATAGGATAAGTGTGAGTAAGAGTTATGGTCAAACGTTTAAACTATTCGCAAGTGTCCTCGTTTTGCCTTCACTAGAGATTCCAGCTTGCAGCATTAAAATGTTTTCCCGTGATTAGGCATATTCAGAAAGCTTCTTTGAAAGAGATGAATTCATCAAATCCACGAAATTTTTTTTTTGGTCATTATTTTATCTGTGCCAGGAAACGAAAAGTTAATAACTTACCAAATGAGTGCAATACATCGTTTGACAGGCATCAAAATTGTCACTGATAAAGTCGATTTTCAATGCGCATTGCACTTGTCATTTTATAGCACCAAAATTGTTCTTTGTCAGTGATTTCCGCTTCCTTCAAACTGCTTTTCGCTCAATTGAGAGAAAGGAGGCGTCTGGAAGCCTCTTCCCCCTCCTCCGCCACCCACTCTTCCACCTTCCCCCCTCCCCCTCCCCTTCTTCGCAACCTTGAATACTCTGAATTTCTGCGAGAGTGAGGCGGCTTAATAATAACGCTCATACGAATTGTCATATCGAAGTGCCGCTTGAGTGGAGGGTGAATTACGCTGAAAGCGAACAACGACGAGAATTGATGGCAACCACGTCGAATCGATAAGATAGCGGCAAGAATGACATGATGTTGATTTGAGATTCCCTCTCGAAACGAAAAACCACCCAAAAGCATTCAAATGCTTAGACAACAAGGGACGAGCTAAACCCAATTCTCGGTTTATCATCATACAGCCACAAATATTCATATAAGATTTTGGCATGCTATTCCCACTGAATAAATGCTAATTTTGATGAAGAACTGAAATCATTTTCGGGGTTCTTTATTATTAATTCACCTACCTTCAAGCATGTAGAATGAGATATTTTGATATAAGTATCGCTACGCAAATGTTCCACAATGCGAAAAGGTCGATTAAGAATGTCCTCGAACATCATGTGACAAAAATTTTATTATACAGCCTTATTTGGCTCACTGTGGAACGTGTATAATGCATTATGCAATTCCGTTAACAAATGAATAAAACAAGATCGGTTTAATGTATGCAATGTTGCGCACAATTAAAGCTTTCACTAGCGCATAATAAATACAAAGCTATCAATTAAACTGCATATTATTATCACCCTACTAATATGACTGCCCGGACAGGTCAATCAGAACTCCAGCTAAGTTTGTTTAGATAAATCTACGCGAATTGAAATAGTGCGACTTTCAAATATTGAGTGAGAACATGCGTATTTTCAATAAAATTAGAGGGTGTAAAACCCATCAAACAGCTGCAATCTTCTCAAAAAAAAATTTGCTTTATGCGAGTCGCAGCAATTAAAAATTCATACGATCGGACTGATATGAGAGCATGAGCATATAAAACTTGAGCATTTTATGGATAGCATTGCCAGTCATCGTTGAAATCCTCAATAATATGAGTCGAGAGTCGACAAGTGGTCTTTTCAGGATTGGCTATAACAACTATGTGTATTGATTTAGTTGGAGTGCAATATATACGTAAAATTCACTACTTTGGAAGGAAAATTCAGGATGCACGCTCGGCATTGGCTGTTGTTGGAGGCAAGGTGAATAATTTGGAAATTTATTCGTCATCTCTTGTCAGAAATTTTTTTTACAAAAAAATGCACTTTTTTTCGCAATTTTAGAGTTTTATTTTATTCATTTGTTTTTGCACATTTTAGAGAATTCAAAAATTCTCAAAAAGATGGAATTTCATTCAAAATTTAAATGAAACCACATCGGTTTTTCGTTCAATGTGATGTTTTTTGTCGAAAAATTTTTCGAACTTCAATTTTTTATTCTGTAAACCGCTGCACATTATTGCTGCTGATATAAGCCAATTCTCGGTGTGATTGACGTCTATTCGTCTAGAATGTCATTTTATAGACATTTTCATTTCTTTCATTTCATCGTATTTTTCCGTTCTTTATCCTCCGCCCTCTTTTCATTCTAGTTCTATATTTTCCAAAGAACAAAAATAAACAATAACGAAAAAAAGTTTGATTCATCGATCAAGAAATAAGATTGACCTTCAAAAAATAATTAACTCTTGTCAGTATTCGCTGCCAACGCAAATATTTGTAAAAATTTCTTTAATTATTCTCTGTCAACTTCAAAGATGACGAAAGCGTAATTCAAAACATCGTTGAGTGAAAAATACTTGAAAACTTTTTCATATGTGTTCTTTTTCTTTGTCAAAAGAAATGAAATAGGATCCGATAAGGTAGCATGCAAAGAATTTTCCCTTCTCATTTCATTGTTTATTCCTAACTTGTAACAAAAATCTATCCAGAACAATGCGCATTTTTATGCGATCAATCAGACCGGTCGGTCGCTTTATGAATACTGAAATATTCTCCTTAAAGGTTAAAGCTTTAAAAAAAGCTATATTTTTATTCATATATGGCCGACCGGGTTTTGCTGATCCAAAATGGAAAGAAAACATGAGAAAAATTAACTCACAATCTATTGGTTTAACGTACAAAAGAACGATTGAATAATCTAGAAAAAATGTTGTTTTTATTCACTCTAAAAACATGAGTTAAACTTATTAAATTTCTTCCTCATAGTTATATTAATTGAAAACCTGAAATAAACGAGTAAAATATATAAATGAGCAGATATATAAATAAGTTCACATATGCATAAATGCAGCTATAAAATTAATTTTTTTTTTTTAATTTTCACGATATACACAAAAAATTTTAAATGAATGAAAATTTTCATCTGATAAAAAAATTTTTAAATAAGTAAAAATTTTTTTCTGAAAAACTATTAGTTGAGAATTTTTACTCGTGCCAATAGAAAAATTCAAACTTTAAAAAGCACTTGTCCCAAATAAACGTATATATGCATGCTATTAAATTTTTGATTTTTGTTTTTTTGAACGAATATTAATTTCTCTCAACATTGACGGTCTTTATGAATATACTCATTGCGTATATTGATTGATAAGTAATTATTTAAGGTTGTACTCGTTTCTGAGCTCTATGCAAATTTAATGCAAAAACGTGCCAAAAATGGAAGCAGGGAGGCTTTTATTATCGAAAATCTCTATATATCAAAACATATTATTCCGTTTATTCCATCCGATATTCGATGGATCAGGTTAGCTTTTTTTTCAAAATTTTTCATTTATTCATTCCCAGGCATTTTCATTTTAAGCAACTTGGAAATATTCAACGGGAAATATTTGGAAAAATGCCATTTTTGAATATAATATGATAAAAGTTTAACATTTCCAAGCCAGAAGGTGAATTACTTATGCAGATGACAAAAAGTGAATAAACCACAATAACGTCAGAAATGAGTATATCAATATGGTGTCAAAGACAATCGCTATATGTAGAGATAACGTGAAGCAACTTGGAGTGGAAAGAAAAAGAGAGTATGAGTGGGAATCGGACTTGTCTATCATGCTTCCAACTCTTGAGAGATAATAAATGTTTTTTCGAAAAAAAAATTTATTCTTAATTTAGTAAACTTTTAGTTCTTATTCTCCCGCTTTATATATATATATATATATATATATATATATATATATATATATATATATATATATATATATATGCGATGTGAAATTTTTGATTATAAATAGTGGCAATCGTTGAACTGTCTAAAACTATGTGTCCTACTACCAAAATTACATGACTCTGTAATTGGAAATTTTCCAATTTTTTTAGGCGTTAATTCACGAGGAAAGGGTTTTTAATAGTTATGATCTTTTAAATCAATGGGACATATCTTAAGCCAGGAAGAGCTTATTACCATATTCGAAGTATATAAAGAAGCTGATGTCACTAATATTAATCGATATTATCAGCTAATTGGAACATTATAGTGCTGTCCTCAAACATTTCAGTGACTTGATCAGTATTGATCTCTTGCAGGTATATCGATCAGAATGCCGAATCATTATCAACGTCATCATCAAGTGTTGAACTACATTCATGTCGTTTTTGTCATTCTCGTTTTAGCATATCTCATCATACATAATTTCTATGAATCGCTCATTTACTTACTCATTATGCCAGTTTGCTTTCGAAATCAATTGAGGGAAGAATATGCTGGAAGCTGATTTTGAATTTGGCGCATATTTTCCAAGGCAGTTCTCCAAATCAATTCTATGAATATTGTTGCATTAAATTTATTTACAATTGATTAGAGGGTTCTTTAATGAATTTCTTTGCCAGCAAGGCACTCTGCAAGTTTTGATATATAACGCTATAGAGAAGGTAGTTTGGGATAGATTAATTGAAAAAAACGCAATAAGGTAAAAATAAATAAGCTTCGTTTCTTCAGTATACATAAAAATCAATGAATATTGACTACAAGATTTTACTTGCGACAGGAAGATTGCTTCAACGATTGGGCCGTTTCGGTTAAGGGAGACTGTAAAACAATTTCCGCTGCAAAGGCTTCTTTTAGAAGGAGGGGCTTTCTTTGGAGGTGATACTGTATTAATGATCATGCTGCCAATGAAAACCGCAAATATAGGTATTGATATATTTTACACGACATCAAATCTTGAAGTGAATGAATACTTAATAACGGTCGTAGAAATAAGAAGAATGGCTGAGAAATGCACTGATATGTGCCGATCATGAAGATGAACCCCAACGGTGGAGGACGACTCTCTACTACCTCTATTCAAAGCGTTTCGTCTTACAACCGGATAGGTATATTTAAATAGTTAACATAAACCATACGCATTGAAATATGAGCGAGCGGTGAGATTGGGATTTAAAAAAATGATGAAAAGAAAGGGGAGCAAACTTATTAAGGATTGAAATCCCCATCCCCATCCCCCCTTTCCCTTCCGTAACCAGTTTTAGGCATTTCGAAACACAAGTTTAGCAGAGAAAAGTTTTCTCTCATATAACGCTCATTGAGAAGAAGGAAAAGGTTGTTAAGAGTTAAATTTTTTTTTAATATTAATGCGTATGGTTTATGTATAGCTAAATAAATTCGAAAAATTTTACCGGTTGCATTTTGTTGGGAAATTTTATTTCTTTAGAATTGTCATAAATTTTCTCGATTTTTATAGTTTATATTGAATGCTGTCTTTGTTTTATTTTGAAAATAAAGTGTGAGTTTTGAAGTTTATTCGCTCCTTTTTCGTACGATAAATTTAAGAAATACTAATTTAATGAATCACCTTATTGCGTATGTGATTTTCTAATTTATACGATAAAAGATTAATAACGAATATAAGGATAAGAGATTCAATTATGTAGAAATTGTTTATCTAATATCAACTAGATTTATGTAGTTTTTATGATATGAATTTTTCGATGATATTACGACCTGAAAGAAAAATTAATCAAAGTGGAAATTTTTCAAAAAAACGGCACATAAAAATTTCACAATAAACGAATGATGTAAAACATGTAGTAAGCTCTTCCAGAAAAGATTGATTGTCTGGATTTTATCTTAAGGATCATCGATAAGAACGTCTAGCCAGAACTTCAATTATCAAAGAGATGTCAAGTATGATGGCTCCTTTATAAAAGCTCTAGCTGAATAATGAAACGAAAAACATTTAGGTAAATCAGTTGGGCGTGAAATAACATAAATAACGGATAGGCTGAATGAATTCCGATGAAGTAAGCAAATAACTTCAAAGGACGCTTTGCTTCAAAGGTACATACTAAATAGATATGTGTATTTCGGAAAGTAAAGTTGTGAATCTATAATGCGTCGAGTTATGATGACGAAGTACTTTAGAGCCCAACTTTCGCCTTCTTGAGCCTCGATTGGGACTAAAATCTTTTGCGACATAGACCGCAGTCTAAAGACCTACAGCCTGCAGTTTTTCGCAAAAAAATTAGGATCAAGCGCAGTGCTTCCCCCATCCAAAAATAGCCAAGCAATCCCATGCATGGAGAAGGAGGAAGCATTAATGCGGAGATATGGCGTTAGTTGAGAGGAATAACAAAGCGGTATTATTAGACCAAATCTGCAACTTTAGACTGAAAGATGAAGCATTAAACCGACGGTGCATAGTTAGGTTGAAGAGGAGAAAGAAGCGGTTGTACTAGGCCAAGCAATACGATGTACGTAGATAAACAATCCAGTATTGAGTCTCAGGCTAGTACAATACTATGATTTAGTCCCAGTGAGCGCAAATATCAGCTTAAAAACACTGGGGCATCTCAACTTAGCATTTTATACACAAATTTACATCTTCAAGTACGTACTTCATCTCGATAGAAATTTAGGCACATTCATCGGCTGGTGTGAACGAACACATTTGCTGGGGATGAGCACCGAATCTATAGAGCCTTTGATTCTATTACATACCTAAATTCTCCTGATGTAATAGCGACTAATTAGGCCCTCAGGCAATTTAAGTGCTAACTGAACATTCATATAATTAGCCCACTAATGTACAGTCCCACATGCGCACCATTTCAAACATACAATTAGCCCATCATGAATATATTAGTAAACAAACCGCAATATGAGGCTGTTAAAGCTTGTAATCGCATTCTGTGTTGCTTATTGAAAATATCTTTGTTACCTGTAAGTATTTGACACAACTGTCGGGCCGCTCTTACAGCTTTTCTTTGTTCAGCATGCTCGAGTAAGAGATACGTGCTTTCGGAAACTAAAAAAAAATCTCGTGAAAGTGGCACGGCAAGCGATAGTCACAGCAAGCAAACAGAAACGTTGTCCCCCCATAGATTTCGTTTTTCCGCAAATCAACTTTAATTCACTTGCAAATGCATTAACGACTTGACTAGTTAATTAAGAATTTAGTGTGCATATGATTTCCCTAAGGATACACATACATATAAACACGCACATGCACATATGCGTATACAATTCATATATAGATACACACATGCGCAGACACACACACACACGCATACATAAATACACACGCGCACATACGCACATGCACACATACATACCATGACAATGATGTGGATTTTCATGGAGTGCTCTGTGGTGTATCGTTCATGTTCATCACTTTTTGTCGTAGTATCCTAATTCCAGGGAGCTGCAACGACGTATAATCCTCACAATAGATTCGTTGTAGATTAAGCGATACTTGAGAAGAAGGCTAGCAGGAAGAGAGGATTCAATAATCCGTGCGGAGATTCAGATCACATGCTCGATAAAAACTACGTCTGCGACAAGTAAGCTTCAAAAGGATCGACAGAGATCGGCATTAAATATAATAAAGGGAAAAATTTGAAAAAGTTAGCTGATATGAACTCAAATTGGTGATTTGATTATTTATTAAATGGCATAATTATCGAAACATTTTTTTTTTGTTGTTGCTGTTGAAACGAAAATAATGTGGGAAACAAATACAGACTGAAAAGGAGTATCGTTCGATTAGTTTGGAAAAATTTCATTTATATAATTTATTCAAGGATATTGTTTTTTCTCCGATTTCCATGTTTTTCTTGTTGAATCTCACTGGGAAAGTAGTATTAATAAGAAATATTATGCAGTCAAAGATAGACGACGAGATTAGATCAACAGTGAAAATATGTCAACCTCTGTATAGCTTTTTTCTAATGATATCAATCGACGGGTATGGCTCATTGGTAAAGAATATTATGATTCCTTCCAGGATTTGGAAGCACTTTGACTTACGCTTAGCCGCGGTGGACCATGTCAGTCTCTACTCATGTAATTGAAATATTACGCCGCTTTGGAAAACGGTTGCTGTTTGTAGCGATGAAATGGGATGTTCAGCACTAGGTCAAACATTTTATCAATTTGTTCCTGACAACATATTCCGTCTTTCACAATAATACACCTCGCAATTTCGTGTTATCACTTAGTTCCATTCGCATTATTTTAAGGGCGCATTTAAGAGTATAAAACGGAAATTCAGCAGAAATAATATGTAACGTAAATCAGTCGGCTATAGATCAAGTGGGAATAACGCGCCGTGCAACGTAAGTAAGAGAAGGTTAAGAGCACACAGGTAAATCAACGACTATCCAGCATGTGCAGTGAGGCTAGCCTGAGGTAGAATCGACATGATATAAAAGGGTTGATGTGCTAATACACTCACTCCAGCTTTTAGACTGTTCTTAAGGCCAAACAAGCCTATGGCTGGCAGTTGGAGTGTGCGAGGTGATCGGCAGCAGCGTGAATTTCCATCGCAGGATCGTGCTAACGATCGAAATCATTCTTGTGAACGAGTCCCTAGTTGTTTATCACCTTACTGTACAAGCGTGATAAATGTTCACCCTTATACCCGTGTCATCTCGCAGTTTACTCAACAGCATCTGGGCAGCAGACGCAGATCCTCAAGAAGACCAAGACGATTAGAAGAATCAAAGGTGGCCGGCTCCTACAAATATGCCCAGGTGGATTTCGCGATAGTTCACTGCTTTCTGCAGTGTTATTGATCACCAGAAGTTCGAGGCATGTAATAATATTCTGTCAGCAGTAAGTTTTCTTTTTATAAAATTAGTGTAAAAACACAAAGCACGTTTATACAAGAACTAACATTGCGTTAAGAACTATTTACTACATCTGTCTAGGTGGTTGATTTAACTAGATTTAATTCACATTATACCTTCATCTACACTGAAATAAAATCTGAAAGAAATTCACGGCGTTATTAACGAACGAATTAAAGAGAAGCGCACTAGCAGTCATCCCTACACTGTTTGCAATTCCTCATCGTGTCTGCTTGTCTCAGCACGAACCCGTTCACTGGTTCTTTCAATCGCAAAGGTTGTGCACTCGCAACACGCTCTGGTTGGGGCATGATGATATGGCTTATGTTGTGGGAATCTCTATGATGCGAGATGATTACTCCTGTAACATACGCTGACCCCAACAACGAAAGATGCTTGTTTTACGTTTAACTTCGAATTCGTATGCTTAATTTGTTCAAACTTTAGAGGCGGCGCTCGCCTTCTCTGCAACGGTGGTTTAAATAGGAATTTCTGAGTCACACCAAAATTTAGATATTCCAGATCAATTTGCCACCTTCGTCTTCGTGACATTTTTTCTAGCTCGATCCACTATCTATAAAAAGTTTGCATCAAAAAATTCATCCATAGCTCTTGATCTCTTCCGAACTATCAAAGATCAAAAGGATAACTTTAACAGTTGCTGTAGTGGGTGACTTAACTTGACTTTCACTTTCCGAATCAACAATCCTCCAAAGAATAAAGAATTTTCCTTTGAAGGATCATAAAGTATACACCGTCAATATGAAGGAAAAAAAAATTTGTGAATCTCTCAGGAAAAGATAAGGAAATCGGTAATGTGAGCAAAAAGTGATGTGATATCAAAAAGTCAAGCTCCATAAAAAATATTTTCAAATTTTTCAAAGTTTTTGAACTTTCGATGTTTTCAATCTATAAACGAGTCAACTGATACGCAATTTATTGAAGAGCTCAAAAAGCAGACTAACCTCCAAAATGAATTTTTTCAAAAATTTAGCCATTTGAAATTTTATCCATCCTACATTCCTTTCTGCCCTCTGTCCTTTCCCGTCCCCTTCCACCTCTCAGCAGAGCCGATATCGAAAACCTGACTTTTATCATAAAGCAAAGCATACTTTCCTCTTCTCCTAAACGATACCAACTATAAGCAACATAAATAAAAGCTAGCACCATTAAACATAGACACAACAGTAACAAAAGCAAAATTAATAGACAGCAATCTATGATAAATTATTTTTGAATAAAGTTGACAGTTGAAAAATCCACGAAGTAGCACAACTATCCCATTTTCCCATCATTAAAAAATTGAAATCTAAATTTGACGGCCATTATTTTCGCATCAATCAGTCGCCACTAATTTTTTATAGTAAAAAAAAATCAACCTTTTGACTGCTTTTATGAAATATTTATTAAATCCTCGTCACTTTTTGTCTCAGAAATTATCAACAACGATGATTGAAAAAATCTTGATTTATAGCAATCGACAACTCAGCCGCTATATAATATAAATTAAAATTCGCTATTTTAGATGATTCTTTAAGAGTTTTTAAGAATTCTACTATCGAAAGAAATTGCAAAAATTCTTAATGCGAATTTTTCCACTTTTTCAGTCCTGTTTGAAATCATCAAGTGGCCACAAATCACACAAAAAGTCGGTTATTCGAGGTGTTCCTCTTATTTCGATTCAATGAATTGCTCATTTACGTGTAATAATAAAATATACAAAAATAATTCGTTTACAAATAAGAGCAAAGTAGGAATAATCAAGAATGGGATGGATTATTTATGAGTGAATTTTTCTTTTTGTCAAATTTTCTTGAGGTGCTTTAGGTTTATTACAGGCATCCCTCACCTAATAAACTTAAGCCCTGACGAATTAAAGCAGCCCTGAGGAATTTCTTTTCGAGTCGCACTTTAATTACTTATGCAAATGAGACATCAATTAAGAAAATTTGCAAATCAAATATCTTTCATAATTTATCAACATTTTATGGGACTTTTTGGTGCAATGCGCCATTTTCGCTCTTCAACGAAACATAAAACGCAAAGCATAACCATAAGAATAAATGAACAATGGCATATCTCTAAGGCAAAATAGAGGCTCGTTAAAAAGAAGTATTATCGAAGGCCCACACCTCAATATTCAGAAATGCAAAGATTGTGCATATTGGACAAAATGGGGGAATTCGGCGAGTGAAATAAGATGAAACCGATTAAAGAGAAGAGTAAAAGTAAAAGTAGAAGTTTAATTACAAAGTTACGAGAAAGAGCAAAGCTGGTTTCTTACGTCAAAACACCTTCACAAACATAAACAAAGATATACGCACGTAATCAGTTACATTACATTACAAGATAGTTTATTAAAAATGTGCATTTCAGCATGCGCTCGCAATTGCATGCGGACTCAACCATACCAAATGTCAGCCAACGCGCTGACCAAAGGCCAAAGCCAAAGGCTAAAATCCCAGAGAATATGGTGACCCGCTTCAGAGGAAATCAGAGCAGACACAACAACATAACGCAAAAACATTTTCATTAATTTTCACCCTCTATCGAAATTATCTCCGAATGTAGAAAACTTTGTACGGGTAAACAAAATGGCTATTAGAGCTCATAGAATGCCAAAAATCTGCTACAGCAATAAATATATCGCGAGATTCTGCTACACCATTAAATGAGTAGAATAGAGCAAATTTCACTGGAAATTACCATTCAAAAAGGATAGCGGTCAACCGTGATTACATCCAGCAAACCAATGGAATAACATATGGATCACCTATGGATCTGCTCACCTGGGTGAGCAGATCCATAGGTGATCCATATGGTTATTCTCTAAGTCGTTCCTTGGAAACAGGTAATTCATCCACTAAATGATGGTGGCCCTTCATATATGGTAAAATAATATCTTCGCCAAGACTCACAGATAGCAGAGGGAACAATATCACTCAATGTGCATCCGCAATTCCCTCTTCTTGAGGAATCCCTCCATATTACCAAGGACCTTCTTCTATGTAACAGGGATGAGATTTATCGATCCTCGGAGAGAGAAGTGGGATCACGATCCGAAACGATCAGAGGACTAACTTACCGTGTCCAATTTTTGGCCTTTACAACATTGACATTCGATGATGCATGAGATATTGATCGCCCTCTAGGAGATACAGTATGACAGCAGATCTTCAATTAATGCTACCGTATTTTTCCAAGACAGCCAAACCACTCGAGACGACGTTCATTAGAGAAATTATTTCATTCGGATCGGCTGCAGTTGATAGCTGCTCGGTGGCCCATGCCAATTTGTTTTTGATTCCTTGAATTGCCGCGAGCGCCTCATGAGATCCGCTAATTACCGCAGAAGGCTGCGGCGTCCCTGATATTGGTACACGCAATACCTTCAAAAAACATACTGTCTTCGATTGCAAAGACATATCCTCGGAGGCCCTCTTTAGCAAAATACTTAGTGTATTTGTGTAAATACAGTACGCTTTATAAAAAGCAGTGAAGAAAAATTTTTTAATGCTTATCATTAAAACTGAATTGATAAAATTTTATCTCAACTAAACCTTAAAAGTGAGTGAAAAATTTCTTTAAGAAAAGAAAAGAAAAAGTAAAAAAGCGATAATATTTCTTCCTTTCTTTTTGCTAATAAATGCGCCTTATTCTTTGAACTTCATGTTAACAAATAAAAAAGATTGCCCGATTATAACTACAAGCTAATTAACTCCAATACATTTCATATACTATTCACCTTTGATAAACATCATAATGAATACTGCAAAACAGGAGAATATTGCAATCAAAAATGAGCGATTAAATACAAACCGGTACATTTGCGATTGGTGGAGTTGTGCAAAGAGTCGATGTTGGCGAAGTGGCTACTACCGTTGGAGTGACCATTTGACCATCTTGTATTAATGATCCATCTGAGATTTCTTGAGCAACTTGAGCAACTTCATGATGCACCACTGGTTCAGTGTGAACGACCACCGCCTGTCGTGTCTTTTCTCCTTCACTATCACTTTTGCGAGTGATCAAAAGCGTAGACGAATTCACCGGTTTACTATTCGTTGACAATCGCATTCGTTTCGTTGTCTGACCGGCACCACTCACCAACACTTCAGCTTCCTTAATATTAATATTCGACATTCACGCATAAAATGTTAGTGAAAATTGCATCCGCTAGTAAAATTCAGATTTGCGATCGCCATAATAACCGATTGATATCTCAGCATGGAAATTTCATAACCAAAAGTGATTATACCCCCCATGCGAGAATCAGAAATAGGCTTTATAATGCTGAAATAATCATATAAACCTGTAAAACGCCGGGATGATAGCGTCGCATATGCTGGACGATATTCGATACACCGAAAGATTTAATTTCAGTATTGCATAGGAGACATTTATGGCGATCAGGCCCTGATCCGGGTACCACAAACTCCCAAGCTGGTGAAACTCGATCACTACTACGATTACGTACATGTAAATTCCCTGAAGTGGTGAACATCGGTGCTACACCTGCAAATAATGAAGGATACATGTGAAACGCTCTTTATATAAATCCAAATATTACCAATAAATAGTAGCATAAACGCAGTTATGCATCCACATTTTAATTTTACTGTTCCACTCATGAAATAATGCATTCATATAAAAAGCAATTCCTATTAGACAGTTGCAAAATATAGACAAATTTTTAAGTGTGTACTTATAACTCGTTTCGATGTTGAAGAAACAAATAGAAAGTTGGCGCCAAGGATCAGACGAAAGAACAAATAGAAGAGAAAAACGCCTTTTCGTTTTACGAGATATAAAAACATTCGTTTTGTTATCACTAAAACCCCTTCCACAACATGCAAATTCAGGATGGAAAAAGTCTTGAGTAACAAAAAAAATCTGCAGCTACCAAAAAAAACGTCATAAAACCTTCAGAAACGTTGCCTGTCGGGAGATCACCAAGTTGCCTAAGCCGACTGGGCGCATTTACGGTCACGAAATGACCCTCTGTCGAAGTTGTTGTCGCCTCACGACATTGTGATGTCTGAAAATCAATCACATTTCGTTACCACAATCAGACTGATTCCATATAAAAGTAACGATTAAAGAAGAAAACAAAACGGGGAATAACAAACAAAGAAGCGACGAAGAAATCACACCTATCAAAGATGACAGAATTGATTTGAACATTCGGTACCTTTAATTTTACATCCTATTTTAGATAAATAGTGTCGACAATAAAACAAACATTGTTTTCATCTTGTGGTTGTCCAGAAGTCCATGAAGCAGCATGGAACTTGCGAATATGATTCGATATGGTCTGTGTCTCAAATTGCGCGAATTTCTGAAAAATTAAATAAATTTTTCCAAAAAGCAACCATCCAAGTCATTAAAGAATTTCAACAAGATCCTTTCCAACTAAACACGCACAAAAAAGCTTTCAAGTAATAATTGGTGCAATAATCAGAAAATACTATATTAAAGCTCAAAAACTTTTTACTATGTTTTCACATTCCGACAGCGCAAGAGAAATACTGTGAACTTCAAACGATGGGTGACAAGTTGGCCTCATATCTGAACATTGCTTCCCATCAAGCATTGCTATTACGGGTGACATGAAGGGAAGCAAAAATTTGAAAAATCACTATGCTGTACGCTGATAGTACAATGGTAAGCTCGCTGACAGTCGAGAATATAAGCAAAGTAGGAGTAAAGGAATGAATAAATTTAAACGGTTCTAGCACTCCATTAAAACAGCATATGAAATATTAAAAAGCAACTTACTGCGCTACAAAGTTTGCAGCTGAATTGCACATCGCCAACGTTATGGCGTAATTTTACAAAAGGAAGCAGATCGGCTGGCAGTAACTTTCCACACACCTTTCCATCGCCAATTCGTGACGTATTCGATTGCTTTGTTGTAGTTTCATTTACAGAATCTACTTCCACCGAAACATCAGAATCCGATGCAACATATTCTGGACCAATATTTGGTGCCGACTCCTCGAAGTTGATTTCCTTCTGCTAAAAATTCTGTCAATAAATAATGCTTGAACAAATTGTAATAAATAATTCGCAATTTCAAACACTGAAGATCTCAATTATTTACATTAAAACTATTATGAAAATCCCATTTCTTTCTTAGAAAACTTTATTATTTTCTTTGAACAACAAAGATTTTAAACGAAAACAACCTAAAGACTCATAAACTGAAGAAAGTCGAACAAACAGCACATAAATCATTTTCAGCAATAAAACAGCAAAGTGATCGATCACATAATTTCAAAACCTAAGTCTAGTCATTGAAAAATTTATCAATGAATTTATCATCTATTTTATAGTTATAAAGTTCAATTCGTAGCCCCCTTTCAGTGTTGGGTAAGAAATTATATAGACATCGGTAAAGTGAAATTAAGCAGAAAGGGTGAACTATATAGTCAACAAAAACCATCAAAATCACCTCCGTTAGCAGTCGATCTGCGAAGCTCTACGAAATGCATCTAAACGAAAATAACCTCAAATTCGCCACAAGAAAATGGCAGAAAATGATCGCTCCCATTCAATAATAATACTTTTCAGTCCCCCGTCAAAAATTTTTGGAATATGAATGTCTACATTCTAACAAATGATGAGATGTTGAAAGTCCAATCAATACGCCGTGATCGCTATACTGGACTATCAATCTTCTCGTACCCAGGCAGTTTTACAGTGAACGATAACGAGAGGCATCCTAAGCGATAAAGGTAGAGAAGCAGGCGTCTTTTAGCATCGATCAACATGAAGATAATAATATAAAAGGTAAACATAAAATAAACTTATGAATATATAGAATATGAAGGGAAATTTGCCCAGCAATGGATCAAATAAAAGGGAAAAAACGGCAAAAAATAATGGCAACATTATTCCTGGTCGGCAATACATTAGTCATTTTGCGGCATTCTATAAGCTTCTATTATATTGCTCGCAAATACTTTGATAAAGAAAACATCTGACTTTCAATGAAAGAATAAAGATAACTAAGTAATGGTTTAGTAAGCGTACCATAAATAGTACAAATGGTGAACGCAGAGCATATGGAAGTGAGACGATGCATATTTTTCAAATAAGCATCTAGTGCCATTACTGACTGCTCTATTATATAATCGCTATTTTGCAACATTATTCTTTTCACTAACCGTTATAGATTTGTTGACCATTTGGAGAACGCGTTGAGTGGTCGACGAAAGATCGGTGCTAGAATCGTCTAGCCTTTGTCCATCACTCCATTCAACCTGTTGGTTCATCCAATTCGGTTCTTCTTTCGGTACTATCTGAGAAAATGGAATTGCAAATAAAATGTAATTTGCTTTGATGATGCTTCCATATGAATGAACAGAAAAATGAAAATTTTTTTCATTAAACTGAAGTGGGAAAACTTCAAAATTTTCAGCTTAAATGGTAAAATTTTACATACTAATCACACAATTGTGCTAGCAAACATTCCCTCTCACCCTCACCTTTTAAACATTCACTCAGCACTTCAATAATCATACACGAATGAACCCATTATAAGAAAGAGCATCAAATAATCTCTTTAAAAATGCTCAACGAAACGCATTCCGTCCTAGTGGAATATACTGAAATATGCCGAAGCCGTAATAATAAATAGGAGATTTATTCATGAAGACAAACTGAAAAAAATGGAATATAGAAAACAAAAATTCTAAGTCTTACATCATCATCAAAACCTGCTGATGCTGCGTGCGTTAAGTAATTTGGGCCATCGCTGTTCTGCTCGTCCATACGATAACCGTCCTCTTTAAAAAGAAAAATTATGTGAATTTAACTTCGCAGCAGTGCCAAATAATGGAAAAACCACTACGCTAAACGACATATATAACGTCTATAATCTTCCTCATCGATAGCTCAAAAACAAAGATGTGCTTTGCGATCGATATACGTACAACATCCTTCAATTTTTGTTGAGGAGGAAGCATCGAAAGAAGGAAGAGGACGAAGGAGCAGAAGGAGGATGGACAGTATGTGTGTTTCGTCACAAAGAACTTATGCCAACTAGCACTTCCCTCCTCTTTTGCCTTGAATAGCAAAGATTATGCAACCATGGATAAACCTGTCTTTGCTCTTAGGTTTCAAAGAATAGCAGTATTACTGCATGACCCTTAATAACAACAGTCACTGTCATTTTGGCCTCAAACACTCTCTCAAAAATTTGAGTATATAACACCTAATTTATTTTGAATGAATTAGTTCAAAATGAATTAAATCAAAGAATTTTTTCTAGTATATTACAAACGTTTCAACCGAGACCGAAAGACTTCTAAGAACGTCTGCCTGCCTTGATACGATGACGTCTTCAATATCCAATCTCACTACCGATTTTCCTCCTTATTCATTCGTTATCAGAAAAAAAAAATGAATGAATGGATAAACAAATAACTAAAATAAATAAAATAAAAAACGCTGCTCGCACAACATCACTCTGCACGCATCATTGAATGTATTTTTCGAGTATTCACTTACCCGATGCGTTATTGCTAGATGAGGTCACTGCATTATCTGACCATCGACGACTCTGAAAATGCTCAAATAAAGCTGCAAATATCATATTTTAAAAAACGTTCAAATGGAATTATTAAATTAAATGATAAAAAACCACTATCATATAGACAACTGCCTTATCAAACAACGTCACTAAAAAGCCAAGTGGTCATTTAGAGGAACAAATACAAGCATATGCGCTTTAAAAGGACGATCCTATACACTACATTTGGTATGTCGGTACACTTGGACATGGAGAAGCAATCGAAATAAAGCATTGCACAGGTGGGGAAAGAATCTGAAAAAATTTGTTCATTGCACTTTACAACCTGTAATTAACCTTTAATTAGAAATATAAACTAATGAATATACGTATCATTAACTCAAAAAATAGATGGACTGAATTTTGTATATTGCCACTTTTAATGAATGGAAAAGAAAGAGGGGAATGACAATGTCCTATGTGAGTTCAGCTAGTCTACCAATGAAGATATATCAATAGTAGAATAACTACCGGAAAAAATTCAGCGAAAGAGAAGGCTGCCATCAATGTTGGGTTATTGCCACCCATTAACGGTTTAAATAACCACAAAAATTTTGAGATTTAATTTATTGACAATCAAATATGAGAAAAAAGACAGGAAACTTTTCTTTAAACAACTCATTTGAAAACGTGAACAAAAAAAAAATTGCAGCTAACCCCTGGAAACTCTATCATCTCGCTTGTTGTATTCCTATTCTGCAACCTTCGTCGATTATTTCATTATTATTCAAAATATTAAAAATCTACAGAAAATTCTACAAAAAAATTTAAAAAAGAACAAATAAAGAATGAACCGCAGACGATGATAATCCACTACATTTGCGTCTTCGAACAGCATTTTTGAAGCTATCAGAGTATTCTTTTGGTAATCGAAGGCTTCTCAATGCCGTATAACAAGTTGAAAGAGGTTGCTAAAAAAATATCTATTCAAGCAAATATTCATCGATGCCTTCCAGTAGATCAAAAAGGATTAGCGCAAGTATTATAATATTTCAAAAAACGCAAAAACTCCCCAAAAACTTAAGCAGAATTATAATATTAAAAAAAAAAACGAAAATTTTTCAGAAATTTGCAGCGTTCACTTTGGAAGCTTATAAAATAATGGAAGAAAAACGAACAGACTCATCTTATTTGATCGAATTTAAACAAAAAAAATTACGTCAGCTTTTTATCTCACATGCTTCCCGTATTTTAAGAGTTGGCTCTTTTTATTTTTCCCCTTTCGACTAATGTGTTTTTCGAATAGTTCGAGAGATCTTTTTTTCTGTAATGATTTAATTCGAAAAATTTTCCAGTTACTGTAACACTCTGAAAGAAATAGGAAACGAAGCCCTTAAAAAACACCCTTGATAAAAATATCATCAAAGGCAAGTATATTTTATATCGGCTTGCTTTGAATTACTTATAATATGTATAGAATTAGGATTGAAGGCGTCTTCAATCCCAACGAAAAAGAAATAAGATCAGAAAAGAGAGCATCGGAGAAATTTTGGGTCTATATAAGGGCTTCGCCCAAAACCGTTGACATATTCGTCGAGTTTAGTGGTTTCACAACTTTTTTTAAAGTCGCAAATATCCCATCCCCGTTTCCGCCTATCCGTCCCCTTTTTGTATTACCTAATCGAGGATACTTTTCTTAAATAAACTGGCCAAACACTATTGCTCCTCCCGAAAAATAATTTCTTCTTCATTTAACATTTAACACAACATCAAAAATTTAAAAAAAAAAAAAACAACTGCTCCAATAACTCCCTTCATAAACGATATTTATTTTCCGGGTACGATAAAGCGTCTTAACTTCTAAATATTATCCTACTACTTATATCTAAACTGATTCGATTGCATGAGATGATAATGAAATTATCCCGAAATGACTTATTTAAACAAAAATAGTATCATTGGTGCTTCTATAAGAAAACGAAGAAAAAGAAACCTGAAGTTCGATAGCAATTTGTGCGAAAGTCAATCCTTGTTCACGTAACAATTTCACCTCTTCACCTAGACAGCGTGCTGTAATATAGAATTCTTTTTTTTTTTTTTTTATTTGTTTCGACAGGTACTGTTACAGTTGTTGAAGCTTTCAACGATGATAAGAATAAAAGTTATTCTAAAGTGTAGTGAGAACTGAGAAGCAAAGCTGAGAAAAAATTCATCGAAGCAGATGGAACCACTTCACACTCGACTTATTCTAAAACTCTCTAAGAAATTAGGCACTTAAAGCTATGCAAAGTTTTAAGCAATACAGCAGCAGCATAATTTTTGAATATCGCCATCAATCAACCCTCAAAAAATCTTTTCCGCAGACAACGTCTGAAACAATGAACCTTTTCTAGCAGCCCAGAAGATTTAACGAAGACAACCGGGTAGAAGAATAGGGGAAGAAGCACTGAACATCGAATGAATTGACAAAAAGTCACAGAAGCGCGACGATGAAATAGCGCAAGTAATACTGTCGTATGGGGCTCCGAAAATTTCAATCCCATCTCGCAGGCACTTGGACTTTGGGATTTTTGAGCTTCCCGATTTACGGAACACCCTCTCCCCTACCACCTCACGGGATCCAAATCTCCTCTTTATGAACGCTAAACTTGTATACCTTTTAAATAATGGAATCGGATAGAAGAACTTTTGTATTCGATACTAACTGTAAGTTAATAATCACCCAACGAAGGTAGAACATAGTTAGAAAACATAGCATATAAGGGAGTGATTGCTTCCGTAATGAAAATGTAATTGGTTAGAAAAGTGTTAAAAAACTGCTAAAAATTGGGTTCAAAATGTGGATGGTCCATAGCAGAGCCTAAGGAGAGGGAAAAAGGAATAAAACCTAAAAGAAATTTTTTACTGCTCTTTTCACAGGAATAATCAATTAGCTCCATGCTATGAGCCAGCACTTGAAATCCCATCTGCTTGACCACCTTTGCCTTCCCCCTTACCCTCTCTTTTTTCATCTTATTGTGGACCACCTGTTCTGTATCCCGGCCACTGCCGAAACTTTTCGATATATACATTCGAATCGTTCATTCTCTAATTTATATATACAACCGAGGAAAAAAGATGGAGTAAATCGAAGCGCAATTTTAAAATACGAGATTTTATGACGAAACGATAGCGAAAATAAAACAAAACATCCTTACGAAAATAAACATCCTTCTGATTAATCAAGGAATCAATTCTCTTGATCCAGAAAAGTTGAAAAAACGGAAAAATTGATATCCTCTAAAGACGAGGTTTAATTGAGAGAAATAAGCTATGATACTAACATTTAGTCTCGCATTCGTTGACCACTTGTTCGTATTGAGGTTCTTTAGTGCGTTCCGCATCGGCTATCTGAAAATCAAAAAATCCTTTTCGAAGAGCAAAAAATAACCCCCCAACAAGAGTAATATAATTCAAAGAGAAAATAATCACTATACTAATATTTCTGGCAGCCAAAGAGAAGTGCTCTTACCCTTTACAGTTTGTCTACCGTTGAAATGTTTGAAAAACTTTGGCAGTTTTTACCCTCTTCAATTGAAATGATAGAATTTGAAAAATAAAAAAAAAATTTGTAGATTAAAAAAATGAAAAGAGGAAGAACAGGTATGCAATACCTTCAAAATTGCAAGGATGAATACATATGGAATACCTTCTAAATTAATTAGTGTATTTTTAATTAATCGTTTTGAAGTAAATTTTAAAAAAAAGTATGGATTTTTAAATGGAATAAGACCAATTTTACAGTAAAACACAGTAAAAAAAAATTAAAAGAATCAATTAAAAATATTGAAATAACATAGATCAATTCAATATTTCTTTCTCAAACAATTATACTATGGAAACATTAGAAGTGGACAATTAGCAAGAGATGATGCCAGCGAAGGATAAATGATTATCAAAACATGCACCTGCCACGAGTGTTCTTGTTGCGTTTTTATGAAAGTTGGCACTTTTCCAAAATTCTTTACCGTAACAATTAACAGTACTTGTGCGCTCATACATGAAACGATTTTTGGATGACATACGTTGTTATACAATATAATCTGACATGAAATCATTTCTATTCCTATATCATCCCAAAAGTATACCAAGAAATAGAGGGGCAGGAGGGAGGAAGAGATAACGATAGAGGACGAGGAAGGAAAGTGAGAAGAAGGTGAATGGGATGGAGGAAATTAATAAGGAGAGGAGGCTCAACATTCTCAATGCACCCTCCATCGTCATTCAATTTCATCAGAAATCAAAAAACATGAAAATATTTTTTTATATTGTACGCTTTTTTATGTATACAATAAAAAATAGTCTTAACAATTAGCAATAATCTTCAATAAATATATTGTTAAATTTTATAGTACAATTATTTTTGGCCATATTATTAGCTATTTTTGGCCATTTGGCGATTGGTCATTGTTAAATTATTAAATTATAATATTATATAAATGATGATAACTGATAGCTAAGTCAACCAACTGTGTTGTTTTTTATCACCGATGCAATTGACATTTCGAGAGGATCATCGATGGAATCAGAAGGCCAAACTGTTTGATCCATTCGTTGATATTTTACCAATAACAAAGTGCCAACCGATCCGTTTCTCATAAAGAAAATTTAATAAAGATCAAATAAAATTAAATACTGATCCACAAAAAAAAAACATTGAGCATTTTTATATAATCTCCATAAATTATAAATATAAATAATAAAAGAAGCGAAAAAATATTTAATAAAATGCTGTTCATTGCAAACAATACATCAAATAAGCAACATATATTAGATCATATGGAAAAAAAAATGTTTAAAATATTGCACTAATCAATGCGTCTTCTACGGCAAATATTATGAGGAATCGAAGCAATCGGGAAATGAATCGAAAATATTCATCGGAAGATTCGATAGATTAAAAGTTTTGTGTAGAGGGGGTGGAGATGCGATAATATAGTAAAAACAACTCTCCATTCTTTTGACCTCACCGAGGAAAAAAAAAATTTTTTTTTTTTTGAAAATCAAGTCAACAACTTGAGAAAATTTTTGTTTTTTTACGAGAAAAGCGTTGAAAATTTTTTTTCGTTCTTTGAAAAATTTGCATTTTCCACGAGAAACAATGAGAGCTATTTTGAGCCGATGATTCCGTTTCTCTTCCCACCCCCCCCCCCCCAAAAAAAAAATAAAAAATATTCGATCTATAACAGTAATCCTATAACCGTAAATATTAGTCACAATTATATTTATTAAGAATTCAGGTTGAAAATAGATATAACATTTTATGTATAGGTTGCGCAATACATTGAAATTTTTAAGAGCAAATAACAATAATTGGCTATCTAAATTACTGACCTCAGAGAAACTTTGGGGTGAGGAGAGTGGTTCATAAAACTCGACGCTTCGAAAAGTATACTAATTATATGTCCACTGAGGTAAATAGTATTCAGTCCCGAGTACAATTTTTTTTTTTTTTTTTTAATAACAAGCAAACATTGCAACAGGAGAGGTAGAGATCCATTAAAAAAATTTTTTTAAGTGCTAATGCTTATAAAAAAGTGCTAATAAATAAATAAATAAATATGTGCTGATGAATATATATGAATATTTAATTAATTAATTATTTATTTATTTATTTATTTGTTTATTTATTTTATTTATCAGCACTTTTTATACAAATTTATTTATTTTTTATTTAATAAATTTATTTATTTATTTTATTTCATATTCGACATTTTTATTTGCAAATTTTTCCCGAGGAAATAAAAGCATTGCAAAATAGTCCCAAACGTTATTTGTGTAATTAAAAATTCCCTACCGGCTGTCACTTATTCATACTTCATTACTGCGTGGCGAATGAACCGAACAACTAATAACCACTGCGGACGAGAGAAATTTCGCAACCCTTCGCTGTTTACTGTATTCGCTGCCGTTTGCAGATATAGATTACAAACGTGTAATACGGTGCTTACCAATATCAACCAGTCATCCTTTTCCCTAGCACGCTGGGTAATTTTTAGGCAACAAATCATTTCGCCAATATACTCAGAATTTAGAGATGCAGAGATGCTTGCATTAAGATGTAAGCCAACGCTGCTGCAAAATTTTGAATATTTAAAAAAATCGCTTTCCCTACCTTTAAAAAATTATAGATCTGAGGAAAAATTAAGTGAAAAAAAATTGGAGACCTTCCAGATTTTTTTGAAAAGCAAGGTACAGATTTATGCACTATGATTGGCGCTTCACATAGACCAAATATTTATTCTCGCTTTTTTATTTCAAATATATGAGGAAATAAACGTTTCAAAAAATGAAATTATTTGGCTTTGAAAATATTTACTTTTCATCAATTCGAATTTTTGAACTATTGAAAACATTCGTTGAAAAAAATTTCTTTGAAATTTTAAAAATTTACAAAACCATTGAAAATAACAATAAAAATATTCAAGGAATATGAAATAAAAATTTGGCATCCAATATACGCAACGCCCCGCATCCAAGAGTGAATAGGACTAGCGGTAAGTTAACACTGAACACGCGTGCGACGTTTTCGATTTTTTCATCGTAGTGAGTATGGCTCTCGAAGAGAGTCGAGACGATAAAGGAAAATTGATATCAAAGGTAATGAATTCTTGAAAATGCAGACAACAAGACAAAAATAAAAGAAACATTAAATTGGCGGAGTGCAATCAGAAATGAGAACGCAAAAGGATTTTGAAAGAAAAGCGCCCACAATATCGCAAATTGCAAAGTGGTGCGTGTTTGCCCACCGTTCGATGGCCCAACCAACTCACCAAATGATATAGGATTTCAAAACCAATCGATATATGCCAACTCGATGGGTTAAGGTTGGATCATATCTCAAGCCAAGGTTGAATCTTATCTCAAGTCGGATTGGGCTAATAGCTGCTTTTAACCATTTTCCATGTTGGCACTGGTTAAAATCAGACGTCGCCCATGCCATTGACTATACTGGAATGAACCAAGTCAGGTTTTTTCTGTACTGAAAAAAATGCAAATTGGTATGGAAGTGAACGTAGGGCCCATAGGTACGATATATTTTTGAAGGATTTTCACTAAATAATTGTCACAATAGGTTGTTTAGAATGCTGTAGGTGTTATTTTCAAAAAACTCTGATCCCATCTATCGAAATTTCATCAGCGAATGCACACAGTAATTCTTTGATACAAGTTTAGAAATTCCAACTTATCCATGATTTAATTACGGGTAAGGAATAACGAGAAAAATTTTTTGCTTGTGTATGAGAATGCAACCCAAACCGCTAAATTCGAGTATCTTGTGGGCAGAAATTTGCCCATGTTGTGTTATTCATGTTTCTCAATTCGCTGCCACCTACTCATACTCAGCTTTGTTCGGATATAGAGGCAGGGGAATTTCCTGGATTTAGAGGTCGTCATATTTGCCCAGTTAGGAGGCGGAATGTTTATACTTGTAAAGAGTAAACGAAATAGCTATATCTTCATCCACATCCTTCAGGTTCATCTTCAATAATATTATGGTTCGATTGGCTGACGAAAGAAACCGGTTGCTTACAGCTGATAAGGAGAGCAGATTACCAGATATAAACGAATTAGGCTTACGGCTTAGGTTACGGTTTGGACCTATGCTACATCATTTCCATTGGCCGGAATCCCTGAAATCTCGGTTTTGAGGCTCCTAGATTTTAGCATGTGATGGAGATAGCGGATAAGAAATGTTTTTTCGAAAAACCTTCCTGAAGAATCAAAAAAACGAAATTTTGAGGGATATATTTTTGTCACTAATTTTAACAACTTTGGCATCAAATGATAGAATTCTTTGATTTCTATCATTTAGTACTCTTCTCTAAGGACCGCTGATCCATACCCCTTCTTCTTGAAGACTAAAACAAAACAAAAAAATTATAATTTCATTAGTTGTTGAATGCTTGATGATGAATCACAATTGTTTGAAATAATATTCAAATATCATTAAAATATTTTTAAAAAAAAGAGTTTAAAAAAAATTCACTGAAATGTTCAAATAGATTAAGAAAAGATCAAGTTGGTAGAAATTTATTTATTTATTTCTTATATCAGACATTTTTGATACAAAAAATCCCCTAAGAAATAAGTAGTTCAAATTTAATTTGCCCATCTTTTGGTTTCTATGAAACAATCAACTGAAATTTGAAATCAACCACCACATATTAACCAATATTCATAAAGGCCTAATTAATATGCATAATACTCGAAAAAAAAAGACATTAAAATTGTTATAAACATAGACATTGACATCGGCAAGAACGATCACTTTAAACGATCTCAGAAAAAGGAGTTCATCGCTAATGAACCTATCATCGAGTGAATAAGTTGGCGAAATGAATAAGGTTATGAACCTTGAATCGTTTTAATCAGCCTTGAAAAATGATACTTCTTAGACGTATTCATTTCGAATTCACTTTCACGACAATCGAATGAACAACGTTCAGCTCAATGAACGACTCGCTATGATCACTGATCGAGTGATTGTTTTCGATGAGATCTTGCACCTCGGAATCCACAGAACGGATCTCGGAGTCTATAGTACGACAAAGTTTTACCGTCTGCAGATGGTGGGATCCGAGATCCCGGAGTCCACATTTCTCCCACCCTGCATTTGAACTTACAGTGCGCAGATACAAGAGCGCTGACGGAAGAAAATTTAGTTGGACACTTTTCAGTACACGAGTTTAACGAAGTACTTGAACTAAATTAAGATTGCTACCGAAACCAATATCAATTCGATGTCGCATCTCGAGTCTGATCAATAAACTTCCAATGGGACTTAACTCGTTCAGTATGTCAGCCACCGTTTGCTACGCCACTTCTCTACTGTCGCTTAGATGCAACCCACTTGATTCCTCGACCTTAACGAACATCACAAAGGAAGGACTGCTTGCAGATTGTGGAATGGTGGTGCATCCGTGCACTGCTTCCGTGAGGGATCGCAAGGCAAAAAAAATTTCTCGCTCGACCATTTGCAAGCAACCTGAATTGAACTTGCGGACGGATTCCAGGGAATAGGTCATTATCTTGACCATAACTTAGGAATGATGAGATTATCCGTCTTACTCTTCTCTTCTTTACTACCCGTAGAGAGCTATTATCTTTCATTTGGCACTCGACTCTTTCTCACCCCTTTCATCGATTTCCCTCAATTACCCGCATTTATTTTTTCATCCTTATCAACTGTACTCTCTCATTAAATAATGGCAAAAAGCGTTAACGTTTGTTCCGAAATGAAGACAGTTATAGAGGAGATCATGTCGTCCATGTCTGATATCATGCATAAGGCCATGGAGCATACGACGGCAACCATGGCTAAAGAAACGGATATAGATGAGCAGCTTTCTGCCAGAAATATATACCTCAGGAAAATGTGTTCACATTTCCCGATCATCGAGAACGTCGACCACATTGCCTCCAACTAGTGTGGAAAACATTCTGCATGAATGACGTCCTATACAGCTTTCAATTCAGAGTTGTTCGTATTTGAAATTAACTTCCTTGTGAAATCACTGAAGCACAGAACCTCTTTGTGTTTATGAGTCACCTCGAATCATTCGTTCTGAGAACCATCGCTTATTTAGTTTAGTGACTGCCTTATTGCTGTGATTCGATTTCGTTTGTCTTTCTCTCTCATATTTTTTTACAATTCACTTCATTCTGCTCGCTTCTTGTTATTTTAGTTATTTGTGTACAGCAATGAGTTTGTATTATCTTCGACGTTGCGCTGTGCTTGAGCTGCATTGCCTGCTACAGTGCGTGGATATATATATATATATATATATATATATATATATATATATATATATATATATATATATATATATATACTCCACTGCTTGTTGTAGTCTTCTTTGTTTTTAAATTTGAATAAAGATAATTTGATTGATTGAAACAGTTGAATTGGCGCCCAATCGACCTTTCTTTCCCCGCCACTCTCACCATTCGTCTTGCTCACACAATCCCGACTTTCCTCAGGTCTCATAGTTTCCCCCGCAACAACACAATTCCAGCTCATTGCGAACACGCCCCCCTCATTCATGGGTCCCACTGCGAAGGATGCCAATAGCCGTCGTCTACCCGCTGGCAAAGCGATGTGGTCATTGTTATCATTCCCCTTTCGAACATCATCACCGCTGTGATCGGCCGATCGTTTTCTCGATTACTTGGTCACCGAGGTGTATCCTCCAATGCCGTAGAATTCGGTTCATCGTATGTCCAGCAGATGGTTCATACTGCAAGCCTACAACGGATGAAGGATTCGGTGCAGGACGCGTGCGTATGATGACGGCTGCTGGCAGGATAGATGCTCGGAAGCGCCACAGCGGCTCATACTAACATTAAAAATTATTTTCCTGAAAGGAGCAAGGGGAACAAGAAAGGATCGAGAGAAGCATCGAAAGGAACCTGGCGGGCGATTAAACATCCGATAACGTCATAACTATATAAATCCCTTCAAATAAAAGTGAACGTCAGCGTCGCTTAAAGAACCTAGAAAATAATGACTGGCCGGCAATAGTGGGAATTCATCCACTTCCCAATGTTCAGCATAATTAAATGTGCATATATAAAAACACAACACAGTCTGA
The DNA here is from genome assembly GCA_037389465.1 of Baylisascaris procyonis. Lineage (NCBI taxonomy): Eukaryota > Metazoa > Nematoda > Chromadorea > Rhabditida > Ascarididae > Baylisascaris > Baylisascaris procyonis. Next base: position 911,010 of record JAZARR010000110.1, read on the forward strand.
AAGCCAAGCGATGGGCGAGAGCAGCTCTCGATTAGAATTCTGATCTGTATCACCGCTGAGTATAATGGGAATTAAAGCAACACGTAACGATATGTATTTACCTCCTTCCACGCCCATAAGTCCCGGCACAAAGTTTACAGTAGTGACGGATTTGCGTCTACAATTGCTGTATCACAGTCATGCGCAATGCGGACTTCGCTTACCTGTTCGGCTCTCGCCTTTATTCGTGCAGCCTTCCTACGGCGAGATATCGTCTCGGCGCTTTGCCTTTTCATACGAGGCATTTGAGTACAGCGCTATAGGTGGTAGAACACCGAAATATCGAAGCGTCAAGCAGGCCTGAGCAGTCGGTCAAGCGAACACTGAACGTTGTACGTGAAAGCTAACTTCGAGATTTCGTGGAATCGACAACGATGAATACAGAAGATATGCAAAACGTCTTCGTTTCGTTGCTAATAACGATCTTTTCTGAAAGCTTAAATTTTTCCATTGGCAGAACATTAAATGCGAAGAATATTTTAGAGCGAATACGGATACATAAAATTTGAAACTATTTAGAAATATTTCCATGAAGCATATGTGCTAAAATAGATAACAATACAAATCACTATCAGAAATGTTTTAGAAGTCATTAAAACACAAAATTCGAAAGAATATTTTGAATAAAAACATTCATAAATCAACGTTCATTATAGCACAAACGATAAACAAACGATGGAAACAACTGTGACGGGGAATACTTTGCATGCAAACGTAAAAGTGACGATTGAACGAACGCAAGAACTAAACTGTGACCTTTGCCCTCAAGAGGGAAGCAATTCGCCGCAGGGAATCGTAAAACGCAATTAACGAGCTACATTAACCAGCTTTTGACAATAGTGAGATTACTCAATTCGTGTTTTATGCAGAGTAACGTTTAAAAACTAATATACATTATATATATATATATATATATATATATATATATATATATATATATATATATATATATAATGTATAAAATTTACTCACTAATATTATTTATTACTCATTAACCTGAAACTCCAATCTCAGTTTCAAATGTCAAATTTCAATTGAAAAATCAGAAATTTTAAACATTTGAAATCGCATTTGCAAAGGAATGAAGAAAAAGAGTTCTGTAGAACTGACCAGTCAAATACATATACCTGTAAACAAAGTTAGCGACGACATGCCGATAAATGACAGCACAAGCATTTGACCTTTACTTGTAATGTGACCTTACCTAAGCATCATAAATTATGGTAGGTCTAGGTATTTAACTTTGCTTAGGCACCGGAATCTACGGTAGGTCGCATCTCGAAAATGCAAAAATCCTCTCATGACTAATCTATGCCAGCTGCAAGTAATAAATTGCGATTCTAATATAGAGCGAATGCATTTGAAAAAAATTTTTTAAAAATATAAAAAAATAAAAAAGAATATATCTTTATTTTTTGGAGTTCAAAGGAGGAATTTTAAAAATACAAAAATATCTTATTATAGATCTCGCTAAATGCTTTCATCTGAACTCATTTCAACTTCATCTAAGTGTGTTGAAGGATGTTGGAATCAAAAAACAGTTCTATTGCAAAAGTGAGCAAATTTTTGCTCAAATCGTTTGTCGATAATGTTTAGTAATCTATACAAAAAAAAAAAAAAAAAAAAAAAAATTGAAGAAATATGACTGAGGAAAAATTCTACATTTAAAATTTTGAAAGCTTTTAAGTAAGTTGGTAACTAAAAAATTAGCTTTAATTCTTGTACGGAACAGACCATGTAATGGTCAAGAAACATTTGAAAAAATCGGTTGAAGAGGGGAAATTAAATTGAGAAAAAATTCAGTATCGGAAATTTCAAAAAATTTAAATTTCGTTCGAGTTGCAATATTGAAACTTGCTCAATAAATCACGCTCGAAGCGGATAATTTTAACCGTTATTAAACTAGAAATTTCCATTTGGTTTGCATTATTCAAAATTACTGTTATTTATTTTGTCGATAATAATCTCACTGAAATATTAGCGTTATTCAAAAATAATAAAATAAAATTCCATTTTTGTTATAAACCATCTTTATTATATTATGTTTTACTGTGTCACTGTTTATTCGTTATAAAAAATTCTCTTTTCAAATGCAGTAATATTGAACTGTTATTTAAAATGGTGTTCACTCATCGTCATAAAATTGTGTTCCACTTTTCCGACATTCCGCTGTCAGAAATACTTCAATTTGCTCCTCCCCGTAATTGACGTATACGTCAATTTCAGCTCGCCAAAAGATTTTCTATACAGTTTCCCGTCTACCGTTGTACGAATCTAGAATCCGTCGCCCTCCCGTATCGTTATTGCACTCACTCCTTCAGCTTTTAAGATGCGACTAGGTGGTTTCGATTTACTCACTATAGATGCCTTTATACCTAAATTATAGCTTTGCAAATGTTTTTATCTTTCTTACTCTTCGTGTCTTATTTTATCACATATTTCTGTTCTCCCATTTCGGGACATGAAAATAAAACAAAGTAGATATAAATAAACATCGTTTAAATATTACGCAGAAATAAGAGAATGCAGACTATCTGGAAAAGAAGCAATGAAAAATCAGCAATAGTAGAACCTGCAACACCCTAAACAACAGAAACCCTGGTTTTCTCTCATAATTCCTACTACATCCCTAGTATACAGCGGCATGTCCTTCTACTTCCATGCCTATACATATAGGGTAAAATTGTTTATAGCCACTAATTTATATACCATACAAGAAGTGCACCGCAAATATCGTAACATTCATCGAATTCATTTGAGGTAACATCTCTCTTGCAAGATAATAATGCACGCAACACACGAATGGATCACTTCCTGCCAATTTACAGTAATCATAGGTTACTGTAAGTTGGACCGAATGCTTCAAGTACTTACGCCAAAGTAACAAAATACAAAGCTTTCTACTGCCATTCTATCAAGAAAAAAAAGATTCGAGTGAAATCGTCTCATTGAGGTCCCTCTTCCTTCAGATTCAGTCACCCCCTTAGAGCCTCCACCAACTCATTCCATAACGCACATGTGAGTATGTTGGCCATGCTTCGGTACGACCTGAAACTTGCAGCTTTATCTCATCAAACACAAAGAAAAGAAATTAATTTTTAGATCTTTGACAGCAAGTCAAAACGTCTTTCATCGAAGTTTTTTTTAATAAAAGCTCTTTCAGCATTCCAAAATATTTCCGTATATTGTCGATCCACAGGTGGATACATACGGTAGTATGACCATAAGGAAGCCGTTGAAATTTCGCCGCTCAAAAGTATCTAGGCTTTACCGCCCTTTAAAGTCTCCACCAGCTCACTAACCCATTTCTCGCCTCTTTTAATTGACTCCGTTTTCCTTTTAAATCTTTTAATCTCCGATCCGAATAAAAGCAATTAAACAATTTACTAAGTTAGCAACATTATCCTTTGAACTCTTCCACGACATAAGTGCCGTATCACTCGATACAGCTTATGAATAAATGAGGCAGATATTGTAACGCCTTTCTTCAATATCACTGCATGAGTTTATCTTTAATGTTATTGCATTAAACAGCAGATTCAAATATGGGACAAGTCTTACCAACGCCTGCACACGCTATATCCCTGTCGTAAACATGTCTGCTCATCGCTTCACGTACCATCGATTTATCAACTCTTTCAATGTCCCTCTCCAAATTTGCCATCGACTGAATCTTACCTGTGTCCAATACCTTAAATATATCATCACCTAGAATAGTCTCATTCTCAGATAGCATCAATAATAAACAAGTAGCTAAAATAAGGTTTATTTCTCTAAAAAAACGCTTAGCACATCAAGGTAGTTGGCTTGAAAACAAAACGTCCCTCCACATTCACCCTCAGCACGAACTAATGATTGTAGAGAGTGTGACAACCGGAATAAAAGCAACATTTTATTTTGAACATTTTATTCTAAACGCTTCAATCACAAGCAATATATGCTTAAAGTTGCACTAAATAAGTTGGATTTAAATATTCAAATTTGAAGCCTGTTCCTATACCTATCACTTAAAAGCTAAAAAATAAAATTCTACCATCGTTTCGGTCGGTGCATTCCACGAACATAACATTAAACATCAATGATACCTAAACACTTCCATAAATCAATAGCTCTTTTTTGATAAGAAGTGCCGATCCTGAAGATGACGCCTCATATCCGAATGTCGAAAAATGAACCTACTGTTCACTATGCTTGCTATTAATTATTTTTGAATCAAACATCTTACGCTTTTTTTCTACAAGTAGATTCCTATAAAAATCTACATAAAATCACTTACGCTCCTCTAAGGTATATAAGTAATTAAACTGAGACAGTGCCCCTCTGGGCCTATAACACTGAGTATACCGTGATTCCACACTTTGCATTGATGCTATCCACAATACTTCTCCATACAAAAGCCACAGCTGTTGATGACCATGATGTTGTGTTTGCCTTTAAGGAAAAAAATTATCTCCTTCACCTTCTATATCTTACAGAGGATCGAATTTTCTTACTCTACACCTCGACGCTTAAGCAACTTCCTCCGGAAGTGAAAATCAACATACTTGCAGCGCAATATCATCTGCCCTACCAACGTTCGTTTCCAACGATTGGAATAGATTTGTCTTTAGCATATTCTTTGCTCGATCAACTCCTTCATCAGTGACACTCGTTGAGAGGTGTTTCCTTGAAATTCATATTTAAAGAAATATTTTTACATTAAATAGGTGAGCAAATATTACCTTCAAAATATGGAGATCATTTGAATGGAATAAAAATTGTACAAATAAATGCACAAATATATCGAAGAGATTTCCAAATGAAGCAATGTCACTGCCCCCCAACCGGATGATTACATCCAATGACAGCATTTGGGTAAAATGTATAGAACTTTGTGAGACGTAAAAAATTCCTCAACCTGATGTATTCCCCTCAAGAAAATCTCTGAAAAATACCCTCTGCAATCAAGCCGGTAGATGAAAAAACGAGTGGATTTTTCCATCACAGCCATTCTTCCATCCCACACCTCCCCCTCTTCGACAGTCATAAAATACTAATATAAAGACCAGGTGAGACTAAGGGACATAAAAATAATAGGCATGTAAAAGTACCCATTTTGTTGAAATATACATACAGCACTCGGTCTTGCAGATAATTCATCCCAGCATTATTGACCTCAAGCGGTCACTCTGCGCTGACTCTTGCATTACTGACCAAGTATTAAAACACCTGTTATTGCTTTCACGTTATGTAAAATTAAACAGCCGACCTAGTGCAACTGAACAAGTTTCGATATTGCCTGACATACTATAAATAAAAAGGCAAAAGTTTTATGCCACAAAAAGCAGCTCTATGAAATTATGTTTCACAAGGAAGGCCATTTAATGTCCTGCCACTTCCCTTACAAAATATTATGGTACCGCTTCAGTTCACAGCGCCTGCCAGATGATCGTTGAGGGGGAATGAAATGAACGTAGGAGGGAGGAGGGGCAGGGCCGGGGGGGTGTGAGGCATTGTAAAATAATCATAAAATTGCCAGATGCAACTCACCATTCCTTCTGTACTGCTTTAACGATAGCCAATGCCTCGTCATGATCATTTCCATCGACAACAAAGTAAATACCGAACAATCCTGTATCCTTATAACTAAGCATGAAGGACTTATATTGATGCAAGTTGGCCGCTGTCGACAATTTCTGTGCCAGCCGAGTTGGTGCATTCACTGACGATCCGTAAGTACGATCCCAGCAGCCCACAAACTATAAAATTCTCGAAATAATGCACTCAAATTTCAAACCAGAATCTATAATGCTCGATTATTCATCAAGAATAAGTAATGTGACCTCCATGACGTTTCACCCTCCTCAGTTGAGGCTAGACATCTTAGGACACCTACTGGCTACCGCCGATTTTGATAATCTTGTACGCATTGTAGAAAATTCTAAATTCAATCAAAATATTCAAAACCTCTGACCAATGTTCAAAAAATGAAAACCGAGACCGTCCTTTGATGGCCAATCTCTAAAAATCGGCTTTCTACAGGTTCGGCATACAAGGCTGTCTTTACCTCACGTCCATTTCCACCATTCGAACGCCCTATCCACCAATTTAAAGAAAAAAAGACCAGTGTCTCAGAATTTAACTTTAAACAAAGAAAGAACCTCTATGTAGAAAAAGACAATAACTAAGGCAAATGAAAATGTTACCTTTTCTATAGCGATAGAAGATGCAGAAACTCAGCAACGATTATAATCTACGCCCATTGTACTCATAAAAAATTATGCTTACCGTGTTCGCCACTTGAAGTGGAAGGTAATCGTGATGGTTTCTACCAATTCCCTCAACCGCTATTGCACCATACATAAACGGTACATTGTCATCTCTATAGCGAAACTGCAAAAGATGAAATTATCTCAAGACAGGTCAGCTAAATTCACATCCTACACCTATATACAACGTGGTCCATTTCTTCATTATCAACCCATAATATGGTTCACAGTAAATAACATTAATCCAAAACATCCCTTCACATTTTTTGGACAAAAGCGCCGATTGACACGTTCACCACCATGCTCTATGCAACAATTGTGCAATGTTACATTGTTTGATTTGACCACTGGCACCACTGGCGCTTAACGTTGCCTCGGTGCTTTCCCTAGATACTACCCAGTTTCCATATATCTTCAACACTTACTAACCCTGACGAACCATCAAGAACGCCTCAGGCTGCTATCTGGCAGTTGGTATGGCTTAACACAAATTTACATAAACGACACCGTGATTTTGATCTTGCCGATAACCCCCTACAATTTATCCAATACTTGCAATTTTATAATGACTTCTTCCAAACTTCGGGGCATTCGGGACCCCGAATGATCTTGGCCCCTCGCACGGTCGACTGCCCGAGGAGGTCAAAAACATGAAACAGCGAGCGTCTGCGTACAACAGGTGCTGTTTTTTGTACAACGATACAGCCATCTATATTGTGCGACAGGTCCTCCACTACAGCGAAGTATCACACGTTGGATCTTGACCAGTTTTGATGCTTTCATATCAATCATCAACCACATCCAGACTCATCAATAATTACGATCTACGGATTTACATGTTTCTTATGCGATCCTTTAGGCTGAAGGAAACAGTCCTATATTACAAAACGGCGAAATAAAATGTCAAAACACGTTGTTCGCAATAACTGCTTTAAAAAATAACATAACCTTGTTCTAATATACAGTCACAATACCATGAATCTCTGCAGTTTACATTCTCGGGTTCTGCTGTTGACTCAATCTGCTGGCCAATCCACTGAGACTGCGCTTCAGGATAACACATTCACTTATGAAGGCAACCTTCGCGCACTTCGCAATCAAAGAAACAACAACATACTTCAGAACCAGTGAATCGAGTCCCTCTAGCACCTGGTATTTTCCTTTGATAGTCGTTCGAGAGGTCGCCAAAATATTTCTCTGACAGTGATATGAGCTGTCCATGGTCGACCCCTCCCACACCAGTCAACACCATACGTACTGGTTTGTAGCTGTCCTCAACGAAATCATGCAGCATCTTCCGATCCACTGACCTGATATACAAATAATCTCTTTAGAGAACTATACTGCCTCAAGAATTTTATTAAGGAATTGAGTTACTCAACCTACATCTCTGCCATATATCCAATATAACTTTACGACCCTTCGGGACTTAAGAATATGCTGCGGCATCGAACACTTGTAAATAATATTTTTGATATATATATATACATATATATATATATATATATATATATATATATATATATATATACAAGGCATTTAAAAATAGAAAGGACTCTAATACTATAGTTTGTTGAATACTATTTTACAGCAAATTCCAAGCGTACGTATACAATCATGACCAAACTAGCACAGAGAAGGAAAAGGAAGTTAGCAAAGATTTCAAAGAAAAAAAAAGAAATGGCTGCAAAACAAGAATAAAATAGATGTGCAAAGTACCGCTATAGAACAACAACGAAAAATTAGGCGGAAAAATTATTTAAAAAAGATTTCGAAAAACTTACCCGAGGGCAGTTCTCAAAGAAAGGAAAAAAGAAAGAAATAACATTATTCTCCGAAACGGTGGAGAAATTATAGTAAACTTTTGCCCGAAACTTGGGAAGTGACCAATTGCATGTTCAGATTAACTTGGGTCATGGAGACCCGTAAATAATCGTCCTCAATTTAAATCCACCCGTGATGTCTATATTGCCATCTCAGATTTCCGCACGCCCATTAAATGCATTCAAATATGCAATGATATTAACCATAATCTTTTTCACTAATTACGCATTTTCCGTCCACTCTTAATAGTATGGCTTATATTCACTTGGTGTAAGCCCTTTAATTCACGCGATATTACCATGATAGAACTTACTGAATGACTTTCGTTGGCCCAATGACCGGATTGGCCAAAGGAGTACCCTGGAATGCAGCCGCATGAAGATTATCGAAGACCACACCCTCGAAGTCGTCTTCCGCCTCTTCAAGCTTACGCAAGATCACCGATCTCTCCTTCTCGATAGCCGCCTCATCGAGTTTGTTATTTCGAATCATGTCCGCCAAAATAGCTACTACTGCAATATAAACGTTTATTCCCTTCATCCAATATATCCTTGCCAATAAAAAAAGGAAACACCATTAATAATAATTTAATGTAAAATAACTGTTTCAGTAAGCGCCAATCCACCTCTTCCTTCCAGTTTTTAACGCCAAATAATACTTCGCACAGAGATAGACTTATACGAATCAATTTCAAGATTTCATCATAGATGGGTTGATTCTATGACAACAATGCGCCATAAGGTTTTTGCGATGTGTTTATATCCATCAAATCATTCACCCATCGAATTTTTTTTCCTCTTTTGGTTTAATTTTTACGATTTTCCCATCGTATTTTTGAATATTTATCACTGTTTAGACTACTATTGAACACAAATAAATTCCATCATTCATTTATTTTTCAACTTTGCTTTTTTCATTCCATATCTACCTTTCATTTCACATTTCTACGGATTTTAATAAAAAAATTATTCCAATATGAATAAAGAAGGCTCTCTTCATTTAAAATCGGTTCATTTATAAAGTGAACTGCTGCCGACCTTTTTCGACATCCTTCGATAGGCACTGTGCATAGATGGCAGTATGTTCCCGCGATGTATAGGAGCTAAGTCGAGCACCGATGCTCTCCAATTCCTTTTCTAGCTGTGATTGTGCCCTTTTCATCGTACCCTGCATTATATACATTAGGCGACTACTGATCACGCTGATCGGCGAACACAATCATTGGTTATGCCAATCTCGGGCTACAGATTTTTGCACTGGTCCCCTCTTTTCGAAGATTTCCTTTCTTTTTATGAGTAGCGGAGGAAATCCTTCACTGAAAATTCGCCATAGCCAACAAAGTTTGAAAATCTCTCAAATCAACAAAATTCACCACATTTGGAAAGTAAGTTACAGTTTATTACTTTAACTTTACCTGGAGATATTGAAACCTACTGTTACGTGATATTAGTCAAAAATTTGATTAAAAAATGGGAAATAATGAGATGCAACCGACTTACCTTATAGATCATATGCTCGAAGAAATTCGCCACTCCATTATTTTCTTCCGTTTCGAAACGACTTCCCGCATCAATCCATACACCAACCTAAACCAAAACTTCAACACCTATTATATAAGATTTCGGTACACCTTTAGGCCGATCACACCCAAACAACATACTTCGTAAATGGGTTTGCCCGAAGCCTTTTGCCTATAGAAGAATATTACCACTACTTTGGGAGCAATGAAATTAAAAATTTGAACAAATTTAAACGAAAGAAAATTCCTCACCAATATGATGCAAAAATTTGTACATTATTGAAAAAATAGGGATAAAATGCAAAAAATGTGGATAATTCGTTGACTCAATAGTTTAGTTTCAGAAAACGCATCTGCAAATTCCCCTGTACGAAAAAAATTCAACCTTTCCTAAATAGAAAAAAAACATTTTAATTTCCATTATACTTCTGAAGCTGCATCACTTTTAATTTTCTCCTTCCTGCACCACTCAATTTCCATATTCTACATTAATTACTACTTCTCAAAGATAGTTTTCAAACAAAAAAAATTGGTCTAAATGCATCGTAACTTACAGTAGCTGTAGGACGACCGTTACATTCGGATGCAACACGAAATCCATTTTTCAGTGAACTGAGATCCGAATCCGGCAAACTACTTAGAACTTCACGGGCTGCGATACTCACTGCGCGTACCTGCACAACCATGACCACAATTAAAACCATTTCAACTAGCAAAGCAACAGAGACCCAGCAAATAAAACGAGGGAATGGGAAGCAGGAGAGTTGCAGAAAACAGGATGGTTGGGAATAGAAAGAAACTAAGGAACATGGGGGGGGGGTTGTGGAAAAGAGGAGGTGTGGAGTAAGAGGAGAGTGAATGGGGGACTTTTTCTACCTGCGCTTGTCACATCCACAACTACGGGCTCGGAAGTGTTACACATAACTGACGATGAGAGAAGGCAGAGGTCGGGCGCTACCCTCTCATGCATGCCAATCAAAAGCTTCATGGAATGAAGTTCTGGACCTAATCCATCATGAAAATGGGAGACGTTGCGAAGTACTACCAATCTTTCTGAGTTGATAAGATCAGCTCAATGAAAAAACGACAGTTGCTACAGTATTTAGTTCGAAAGTGACCTCAGGCGACGATGAAAACAAGCTGAGAGGGGTCCGTGCTCACCTGAGTTCCTTAGTAGAGTAAATGGAAACTAAAATTTCAGGTTGAAACTCTCATCTAACTGATTGTGGAATTATTTGTTCGTTTAATGTCGCAATCCCGTTCCCTTTAAATTTCTCCTAGCGGAGTAAAACTTTTAGAATGATAACTAACTAAATGCACCTCCTCCGATAGTTAGAGGAACATAAGCCGAAACAAGGAATAGAACAGAATTTAAAAAATAGGAACTTCAGAGAGATACATATGATTATGAGGTTTTTTCATTAAATTTGACTATCTTTTTTTATGCTCAATATATATAAAATAAACTTTTATCACTCAAGAAATAGTAAAAGAGGAATAACACCTCCATTTTGCTTCCATTTTTTCTTATGCAAATACACTCATTTTTGCATCCTTGTATCGATTGGATTATTTTTTATAAACCAACATCGCAAAATTAATAAATAAAAATAGCTGAAAAAACAACCGACCGATGTTCGTAAACCGCCCATCAATCCGACAGGATTCATCACAAAGCGCATCGCCATCGTCAAAAAAAAAAACACAATACGCGCTTTACCACCCTTAAAAACAATCAAACACATTAGACACATTTAAAACATGGTTTCTGTTTTCGCATACAAAGATGGTACTATTTTTGTCGAAATAATGGACGAAATTACAGGTAAATCGCATAAATTTAACACCTACAGGCATGAGCAGATAGGTCAAGATTATGATTAATGAATTCGCAACTATAAATACAACTAGGATTATAGAATAAGCAGCCAGCATTGCAACAATCATAGAAATTGTTGACCAATTATTGAGCATATTAGCTGGAATTACCTCATCTTGAAAAGTTGCATGGAGTAAGATGTCAGGTCACGCTAGGTTACTGGACACCTGACTCCTAAGGTAACCTAGATAGAGGGGTTATCGTCAAAACTTTTATTGACAGCTGCACTGCGTTCATAAATCAGCTAAGCCTAATTTGTTGGATAAGTGTTAGAACATTATCTAACTGTTCTAGTGTTTAGTGCAACATGGTTCCACTTGTCTCATCATACTATATACTGCTGCCGAAGGTATAACAATGGATCAGAGAAGAACTGCACGACTGTGATAACACAAATTGCTCTGTGAAACGACCTACGTGAGGAATATAGCCGAATTTAGGGTAGATATAGGGAATTTACTCCTCTTTTGGAAAAAATCCTTCATACACATTAGGATATTTGAACGACGGAAGTTCCGTCAGCAGACGAAACTGCCATTAAGGGGCGCTCTTTCCTCAGCTAACCTTTGAAATTTCTTCTTCATTATCGACATGCATAAAAATGCCTTTAATTAACTTTTTAATCCCTCTTCCCATTCTTCTTCAGTTGAAATCTTGGACGCAAGGCCGAAAACAAATGCCGATTTTATGATAACGGAGCTCACAAAGTGCTGTTAAAAATTCTTTGGCAAAAGGAGGCTGAGCTCGGATTAAACCCAATCCCGATGTAGTAGCGGTCGAAACTCGACCTCAGCTCAAGCCTCATACTTAGCATTTCAAGTCATATTAAAACACCGAACTGCGTTCCATCCGAATTGTTTCATACTTTGCAAAAAAGCTCGAGCCAAAACAAGACATTCAAGCAATGCAATATGGAAGTCAACGCACTTAGCCAGGTGAGGGTAACATTAGCCACAAGCGCAGGCGCAAGAGAGAGAGACGGAGAGAGACCGATGCGTCCACAGCGAGCGAGCGAGCGATGCGGTTCTGCTTGCTCAGTAATGAAATCGTCGCAATAAATGTGAAAGTATACGGTAAGGAAGTATGATTCGATAAACGGAATTTGAAAAATTCGAAAGAGCATTAAAAGCTCTATCAGAATTAAGAATAACCTGAGACAAAAACAAGAACCTTTCTATAAGATGAATTTCTTATCTGCCATGCAATTAACGAAAATTCCATGGCGATCGATAAACCTGGGCCTATAAGTGTATAAAGGAACAAGATTTGGGGAGAGTGACTGGGCATATTCGGAAGAGCATTAAAAGTCTATCATAATCAAAGATAACCTGAGACAAAAGCAAGAATTTTTCTACAAGATCAATTTTTATATGACGTGCAACTGATAAAAACTGTACTATCGCCTAATGCATTATTCTTTTACGTTATTTTTGTGCATTTACGGCACTGTTTCTAATGCAGAGTTGAATTCATAAAACGCCTTAACGGTGTAAAGAATTGAAAAAATCATTCATAAATCACATTAGACTTGTTGTGGCTCTTCATGAATAGATCTTTTATGCGATTGTTATATGCACCAATTAAAAATTCTTCAATTCGACTGTTCTGGGTTTCCTTCCTTTTATTTCTCTTCCGTAGAGGCATATCGATAATGGGCTTTGCGGATTCGCTTGATGGTAAAAAAATCAACTAACTCGTTCGGCGTATGGTTAATTGCATTGTCATACGTTGATTGCACACAGTACTTGCACGTCATAAAAAAGTTCTTGTTTTTATCTCAGGTTTTTAATGATTCTGATAGGTTTTTTAATGCTTTTTTAAATGTGTCTAGTCACTGTCCCCAAATCTTGTTCCTTTATACTCTTATAGGCCCAGATATATCGGTGACCTTGTAATTTACATCAGCTACACATCATATGAGAAATTGATGTTATAGAAAAGTTCTTGTCTTTGTCTCAGGTTATTAATGATTCTAATAGAGTTTTTAATGCTGACTGAAATACCCGTTTTTCGAATACTGCTTCCTTGCGGTGTATTTTCGCATTCATTGCGGCAATTTCATTACTGAGTGATCATAACCGCATCGCTCGCTAGGGGCGCGCGTGGTCTCTCTCCACCTCTCTCGTGCGCCTGCGCTTGTGGCAACATGCGCTAACCCCATTGCGTCCACTCCTTACCGGTTTAGCGGTACCGGAAAGTGATGTGCAAATGTTGCGATGTTGCATGCGTGGAGCTATTGTTTTTCCTTTTATTGTTAGATTTTCTAATTTTTTCCATTTTTTTCAACGTGGTTAGCATCACTTGAATTTCAAAAATTTCCATGAATTTTTCCGTGTTTCATGTCAATTTCCGTGAATTTCAAAAGCTCACACGGAAATTCTCAAAAAAAGAATTTCAATATAAACGTGAGCTTTCAAAGAGGCACGATATGCACTCTTCAGTAGGGTCCATATGGAAAACGGCAATCTCAATCTATGATACCGTGCAAATGTAGACTAACAAAGTACATCATAAACAAACTCGAGCAACGATCTCAACTTGTAAATCATAGGTGAGACATATAAACCCTACTTTCGGTTAGTTGTGGAGAATGGAATGCAAAGTTCAATTTGGTCTCTGAAAGAAAGCAACATTTTCAGAGGTACCGGAAAAAGAAAGAGTACAGCACTTTTGCAGCCATAAAAAGGAAAATGCAGCACTCACTAATGACGAAGTGTCTCTTTTATAACACCATTGTAATGAGTTTTTGCAAAATAATAATGCACACGTCAGCAATAAACATCAATGCGATTCGGTGAAATGCTTTTATCATTTTATGCAAATTTCTGTGACAGTTAATGAAGATATATGCAAATGTCGTTTGAAATGAAGCGAATTCGCACAGTCGTCGCCATTTCGTTCCTTGGACGACATTTGTGGAGTTCGTTCCTCACGGCGATTTCAAATTTTTTTTGCGACCGAGGGGTTTGGTCCCCCAAGGTCGTTAACAGGTGTTTTCGCTCGACCAGATGGGCCAAAAGCTTTTCGCTCCGCTTGGGGTCCTGCTTGTGAACGTAGCCAACACCTGTAAAATTAACTGCACTTACAGTTAATTCACCTGTACGTAATTCATATATGTATATTGTTGTATATATTTTATTCCTCCTTTTTTCGTTCTTCTTGTATCTGTATTTTTTATTTGTGTGTGCGTATTTTTTGTTGTTGGTGTATATATATGTATATATATATATATATATATATATATATATATATATATATATATACATATATATATATATACATATATATATATATATATATATATATATATATATATATATATATATATATATATATATATATATATATATATATATACGTGTGTGCCTCTCGTAAAGAGGAAAAGTCGTCGATACAATAAAAATCGGAAGATTATGAGGAGAATCAAAGCTGCGGATGTTTGCGCCACGGAAGGAAAAACCAATTGTGATGTAATGAATGCGAATCTGCTGGCGAACCCTTCGCAGTTGACGCCTCCCACGTCGCTAAGTGAAAGTTGCGAGTTGCCAAAGA
The DNA here is from genome assembly GCA_037389465.1 of Baylisascaris procyonis. Taxonomy (NCBI): domain Eukaryota; kingdom Metazoa; phylum Nematoda; class Chromadorea; order Rhabditida; family Ascarididae; genus Baylisascaris; species Baylisascaris procyonis. The sequence goes on from JAZARR010000110.1 coordinate 926,071, forward strand.
TTATGCACAGAAGTGACAGGAAGAGGACCTATAGATAGCGTGCCAGATATATCCACTACGCGCATATCGTCACCGCAAGGAGGGCTTCGGGATACGGCTACCGGAAATAATTGCGATGCATCTACAAGTGACTGATGATGCTATTTGGCGCCCACTTGAGCCTGTAGATCTAATTATGTTGTTGTCCACCATAAAATAATCATCATACGTTTATGGAAACCATGCAAATGTCACCATAGTGTACGCAATTCACATAGCGTCATCGCAAATGGAACCAAGTTCCACTCAACCGAACCCTCCGAGAAAATAAAATACATGACGGCCATCAGCAAAATATACAAAAAAAGAAAAAAAGAAAAAAAAGAAGAAAAAAGGCGCAACGAAGGTAAACTTGAACAGCAAAAGCTACACACAGTGAAGCTTGAAAGAAGTACCCTCTGGTTTTATACGCGGCGGTTGATTAAATGAGAAGTAGTGGTGTGATTTAATGAACCTGCACTCGCAGCAAATGCTTATAAATAATTGGTAGAAGTTGCATGTTTGGCTTTGCTGCGAGGAGTTGGACCAAGGCGGTGTGTTCTTTCTGCTGCGATAGCCTTTATCGTGGTCCTAGGCGGAGCATCGGCTAAAGGCGTTTTTTGGTGCGTTCGCGTGGCAATTTTTTCGTTTTTTGTACATATAGCGCAAATTTGTCGTATTAAATTCGATCATTTTGCCTGTATTGCTTGTAAATCACTATTTCCGTGTGCTTTTTTTGTAGGTTCCTGTGAATCTAATTTCGTCGTGTGTATCGTTTGGAATTGTAGGTTTATTGAATAGACATATAAAGCGTTTGTTAGCATTTTTTCTTCTGTGTTTCAAGTAGCTCCCTCCGGTAAGTCTGTTTTTTTTCTTTTTTTTTTCTCACTGTTTTGTTCTTGTTGATTTTTTTTCATTTAATTTGCCGTTATGCCATGCGTTAAAAGGAAGAGCCTCGACCGATACAATAAAAAGAGGAAAACTACGAGGACACTCAGAGCTGCGGATGTTGGCCCGGAGAAAGAATTGATGACATAAATGCGGGTGAAACTACTGGGAAGCCCTCGCCTTTGACGTTGCTCTTGCGGCACAGTGAAAATTCGCATTCGAGCGTATATGATGCCACAGAAACGAAAGCGAGAGGACCCACACATGACGTGCCAGATATATCCGTTTTATGCATATGTTCATCAGGAGGAGGGCCTAAGGAAACGCAACTGCCGGAAGCGATAGCCGCTCATCTACAACTAATTGACGATGTTATTGGGCGCCCACTTGAGCCTGCATCGGCGCGCAGCTTGCTATGTCCCACTGGCTGGTTAGACGACGTAACCGTTTACTTGTATCTGCGTGCAGTCGCAATAGGTGCCCCTCAAATTTGTATTGTAATAGAGCCGTTCATGTGGTTCTTTACGACAATGGAAGAGGGCAGCGTGTAGTCATTTGCACATGTGACGCGTTGTATAAGATATTTCGCCACAGATTGGGAAATAGCAGTATTCCCAATTATGCTGCCAGGCCACTACGTATGGGCGTTTATAATAGGCGGAGCCAGTTATTCGCCTACTACGACTCGATGGTCAGTGAAATATGTGATACATTTCGCTCCACAGTTAATGAAATAATGCAGGTGTTACATCTACGTACCATTCCTACATTTGTTAATAGCAGCAAAGTCGTCCATCAAACCGATAGTTACAGCTGTGGAATAATTGTGTTTCACTATACGGCAGGTAATGCACCGTCTTCCAATCACAAATGCCATTGATTTTACACAGTTCAGGCAGCACATGTATAACGTCATTACAGGTCATGCTCCTGTCCCGCCTGAACTATTCGTCGACAACGACATATACGGAAGTGTGCACGCAGCACCGAGGAGGAAGAAGGCTATTGAAACCGACCTTGAGAACGCAGTACCAGCCAAAAAACCGCATGCCGATAAAACTGTGAATAAAGCGACATCTAAAGAGCGATTTCTTTTACCACCTGCATTCACATTGGGCGCAGTGAATAAACTTTGCAAATACTGTAAAGCGCTTCACTTCACGAACGAGCCGGAGGTTTATTGTAGTGGCGGACGTGTAAAAGTGGAAAAAATCAAACACCTGGCTCATTTTAAGAAGCTTTGCAGCGGAAAGCATCGCCATTCGAAATGTTTCCTTAATAATATGCGAAACAACAACTCAACGTTCGCAATGGCCTCATCGAGTGGTAACGGGGAAAAAATCGCAGATGGTTTGCAAGCGTACAAGATACCCGGTGAAATATACGTCAACGTTTCTGCTCTATACGAACGAGGCCCTCGCCCGGCCTATGGCAACTATTTCCACTATGATACCGAAGAAGCATGTGATCTACGCAAAGTGATCGAAGACGGCATATTGACCGCAGCCTTTTCTTAAAAATCGACAAATGCCTGCGTCAAAACAACGCTTACTTAAATTGTACATGCAGTTCCATCAAGTATATGAAGACGCACTGCGAAGACTCCGTTCGGATGGAATTGATAGAAAACCGTCCGTAATGATGAAAGTAGTGCCAGATACGGGCGCTGGTGGTCATAATATTGAGCGCACTCATCCTGGCCGCTTGAACGCACCTACTCCTGGACAGGTTTTGGCTGTTTTTGATGCGCTGGAAGAAGGAATGCCACCTGACCCAAAGAAACATGGAACTTGGGTCTTTCAAAACACTAAAACCGCCAGATCTCTTCCATATTGGAATAACGATGCCTTCCTGCCGCTGTTCTCTTATGGTGAAAAGTTTTATACAGGTGGCACTCCCGTATGTGAGAGTGAATCTCGTCAAAGCAACAAAGTCGACAAGACAACTACAGACAATGAGGAAGAGGAAGGCGACGTTTCGAAAAAAGGCCCACGTAAATTCGTATCTCACAGAGAGTATGCGCTTTATCGTTACGCCTACAGAAAGTGATGAATTTGACCTTCATTTATGCTTTAAGATAGTGAAGGGCTACCGCGCATTCCGTTCGAGAGCGTGTTTGCGTACACCCGCTTCAACACAACGCTCCAGATTTCATCGTTTTCAGTTACAACGCAAGTTTTCAACCAACGCGGATCTATTAAGTTCGTTTTCCTTTCGAGTCATTCGAGTATGGAATCAACTACCAGCTGACATTGTTGAAGTTAATGTTTTTGTTTTTTTAAAGCAAAGTGTTTTAAAGTTTTCAAAGCAAAGTTATCCCAATTTGACTTATTGTCCTTAAAGGGTGTAGATGCCCAGCGAATATGTGACTAATGAATGCTTCGTCTTGCTTTGGCCTTTTTGCCAGTGTTACCTTATTGACGCTATTTAAATATTTGCATTTTTGATCTTCGTTCTCGTTTTCACTTTCTTTTAAACCTTTATCAAAGCCATCAGTGTTTTCATTTTCGTGGAACCTTTTTTCAGTATCGTTAATGCGTCTCTCTTCACATACTATGCATGTTTCTTTATTTCTCAATTAAACTATTTCTCAATCGTCGTCGATGCTCCACATTGGTCGTGGGCAGTTCGGCGCCTCGCTCAACAATTTGTCTTCTACATTCACATTTGTACAAGGCGCAGAGACTGGAGTGGATCAATAAAGAGTGTGAAAAGATGTGAGCGAAACAGCGAGATGACTTATTTAGAAAAGTCATGGATGAGAAAATAATCGCCAAAGGAGCAAAGCTAGGAACGATAGTCATATTGCCCAACTCTTATCCAGGAATCCTATGTAATATGCAGCGTTGTTTCGAAGATAGTTTAGTACTGGTCGGTGGGGTTGGCCGACCTGATTACTTCATAAGGTTCACAGCGAATCCAAAATGGCCGGAAATCACCAAATATCTGAGGAAAAGTTGAACGTTGTGTAGATCATCCAATGTTGGTAGCGAGAGTTTTCCATTGCAAATTCAAAGAGTTCCTTTGCGATGCTGTTGAAGGAAAGGTGCTCGGAGAAGTAGCCGCTTCCGCGTGTAATACCGAGTTTCGAAAGCGTGGTCTGCCTATGTTCACATGCTCCTGTGCACAAAGCGTGAGTATAAGGAGTGTGTTGTTGATAGGTCCACGCTACCGAACAAAAGTGGTTGGAGGAATTGGCCAGTGAAGTCCACCTGAGAGGATGACATTGCAGTGTAAATGCGTTCGCTTTCCGCTACAAATATACCTACGTCTTTCCTTGACCAGGGTGGATTTTCACAACTATCAACTGATGTACCTTAATTTATTGCCGCGTCGCGTGTTTTCCTCTCTATTGGTGCTCTTTGACGCTTAGACGGCAGTACGAGATACCGATCATGCTTACAGTGATATCCGGCATGACTCAGACAAAGCGTAAATCTCAAATATCATGTGATCTTCTATGGTGCAGCATGAGCTGAAGCGAACGGTCGCAGCCGTGGTATGTGAGTCTATAAAGAAGCTACTGCCAGAACTGTCCAGATGAATCGCCTTGACTCTCCAAACTCATGATCAAACTCTGCTTTGAGCATCATCTGAGCCTTTCGAAGAATCAGCACACTGTCACACCGGAGGATTCAAGCCACGGCGCGCAACCAGTACTTAGTGCAGACGCGATAATCAAAGGCCAAGAGGAAGGAAAGCGCCGACGGTTGGTGGTTATTCTCGGCCTTCAGTAGTCTTCTACGGCAGTCCTCAGAAATATAACCAAGCCGACTGTAATGGTATGAACCAGGTTTTGAAGTCTCCTGTTGTTGACGGTTTTCTTCTAGAGGTGTTCAGAACGGATGGAGGTCTGCAACCTTGCTATCCCCTTTTTTCTTTAATTAGTGCAGTTACGGTGGGTGGTGGGGGAAGCGATGTTTCCACCGGTTGCATTGCATATCAAAGTTTTGAATTTATTTCTGCAAAATGAAAATCGTTCTATTTATTTTCATCCTTATTCATAAAATTAGCGGTAGGAAGAATAATATAGCGATAAAAACTCAAGAATAGAAGAAAATGAGATGTTTCTCCATGAGATTGAAATTTTCGATGAAGCCGAGATACAAAAGTGAAGAATGGAAGTAAAATAATAGAAATCATTACTAAAAGACGATAAACATCAGAAGTGAAAAATAAAAGACAGTAAAAGAACATAACGAAAGGAATTAGACCCATCAAAACATCCAAACAGTTGACGATGTACGGAGTGTACACAGTGAATTTATCAGCCACTTGCCTAAAGCACGATTTGGTACGAAGATCGAGGCACTGCTAGACTTAATGAAAAAAGGGGGTGGATGATTTTCGAAATATAAAAGAGGATGGCTTGGATCATTACAGGGGTCAGTAAGGTGAAGTGGCTGCGAAGTTCTTCTTTGCCGTCCCTGAAAATATAGAACTGCTTTATGCGAAGCCGAAAGAGGGCTTCAAACTCTCTGCATTCTTCCTGTAAATGGAGGCACGCTCATGACAACGATGGTTCGATATGCGCGGTTGTCCTTGTTAAGCGTAGACCAATCGTCGTCAAAATTTCTTACGAGTGTGATCGCCACGGCGTTGTTGTAACAGCGTTGAGAACTGTTTTGGTACAATGTGGCCTGCTCACGAGGAGGAAGGAGTGAAGGAGTTATCATTGCCCAGACAGTAATAATGCAGCTGACGAGCTGATTTGCGGTACAGTCACCATTTGCAAGACGAGTTCTTAGCGGATCTTACGGAATGCTTGTGCTTATGCATAGCCAGGGTGTGGTCCTGCACATTCCAAAAACTGCTTTCAGTTATAATGATCCTGAAATGACGCGTTTTGAAAAAAACAAACAAGAAAACAGTGGAGATGAAATTTTCCTTCCTATCATTTACGGCAGGACTACTTCCAAATGATTCCTCCGTGCTTTATCCACATCTGGAACTGGGAAAGCCCAGTTTTAGCCATTTGATGCATATTTGTCTGCGTACGTTGCGCATAATTTAGTATAAGATATTGACCTATGCTGGTTTGATATGAAAAATAAAATCAGATGCCACGAATTGCGATAGCTTAGACGTGCCAAATGTAGAAGTTATATACTTCGTTGTCTGTGATTTATGGCCGGTCCTCTTAAGGCAGATAAAGTGAAGAACCCTTACTTTAGCATGTGAAACCTCGTCCATATTTCGGGAACACTTTATGAGATATTATCTCATCGCTAAAGGCTATGTGCCTTGAGCTGATAATGAGAGTCAAGGTTGACGATCTGCCGATGAGGTTTGAACCGAAGCAGGCGTCCTCTTGTACTCTATTTCGCGCTATGTGTGCGAGTTATATTGTTGTAAATCTGCTGATATACCTCTTTAGTGAGTGAAATGGGTGAACATTTATTGGGGAGACAAGGCCTACTTTGCTGTCAGTGAGGTCTGAACCGAGACAGCTGTTCCCTTGTGCTCCGTGTCGCGCTATATGCGCGAGCGGTACTATAAGGTGCTTCCTTCACAACGTAATAAGCTGTGATGTTCAGTACAATTGCATTGTGAAGTTCTTTCAAGAAACGAAGAAAGTTGCTAGCGAGAGTTGGTGGTTGACTGATTTATGCTCATTTGAAAAAATCGGTTGGAAAATCTCACCTTCACAGCTTTCCTGCCATAATTTCACACATAACGCGATGATATTCTGAATTTCGGAACGGTGGTAATAGATCCGTAAGTGTAAGACAGCTCCAAGCTCGCCTCGCCACCTTTGTTAGGGTCATCCAGTCCTTTGTTCCTCCTCCTTTCACCCCTTTATCCCTCTTCCAGCAGATTGTGGTACATTAGCACAGGTCTCAGTTACCACAATAATTCCACGACGTTCGTGTCCGTGAGGGATTTTAGATACGAGGGTTCTGCACTTGATGAGAACAACCGCTCGTTCATGAACCCATGCTGTCCTAATTCCAACTGCAGTGTATGAGGCAATGAAGTGAACTCAGAGGCACTCATCCGTTTTCTCAACTAGTGGCTCTATCTGTTTAGAGGCTGCAAAGAGTAATTCGACGACTACCTTACTCACTTGATACATGGAATGGACCGCTTTCAGATTCTTCGGTTGTACTGGTCTCGTTCTTTTTGTTGGCCTGTGCTACGGCAAATAGCATGACCTGCAGGCACTGAATTTTTATTGAGCAAGGAGACAGTGGGCTAAAGTTCTTTCGAAAATGCTGTAAATTCGTCATAGAAAATATGGCCATCGGAAACTTGATGGAATAAGAGTTGTGGAAAAAGTGCGACGTAACAGCATGACAATCTGTTACGTTGGAAATTCTATTGTTTCTGACTTTTCACTTTTTTAAAGAGAAATTAATGGTGGACGTTGAAACCGACCTCTCAAAATCAAAATTTCACACCTCACAAAGTTTACACCTCTTTCACACCCTTTCATAAAACATTCTATATCCCTTGTCCATGCACAGCCCCACGTACCCCTTTCTGTAAAAAGGCATCACATTCCACCACTGTGTGTGAAAAGGGGTGGAATTTCCGGAGGAACAAAAATTTCTTCTTTACGGGTTGGGCTTTTGTGAAGTTTCGATTTTTGCGATTTTGGGGACTCCCGCTTTCTGTTCCTAATGAAACTTCTTGTCCCCTTTTGTGATATCTTGGGAGAGCTCTTCAAGGCCTATCCAAAGATACCTCTTGCATCCTCCTCTCCTATGAGTAGGGATGTTCTTCCGCAAGATTCATCGTTCAACATTGGCTACTGCGCGGTCGGCTGCATGTAAGCTCCGACCATCACAAGAGGAACAACTGTGAATCGACTCGTCAGCATCTAACGTGCAGGAGACGAGCCTAAGCCCTAACCTCCATGCAACCAGTTTAACTATGTACATATAATATGAGACGCTGCTATCGAATGAATGGTTGAAGGAATTAGAAGAAGAGGCGTCAGAAATCAAATTCGATATGATCGGCCTAGCAGAAGTAAGGAGGAAAGGCAAAGAGGCGTCGGCCGGCCAAGCGGTAACTGTTTGTTTTACCGGAGAAAGGATGAGGCATCACGGCGTGGAGTCGGATTTTATGTTTCGAAAGAATGGAAGGCTAAGATAATGTCACTCTCCTCTCATTCTCCTAGAATCGCGCAAATCAAAATTAAGATCAATAGGAAAACAAATATGCGATTAATTCAAATATATGCACCTCACGGAGGTAAACTAACGAAGAATATACGGGATTTTTGGATGACTGACTGCTGTAGTTAATGAAGAGTGGTCTTCGCCATTATAATCGGCGTTTTTAACGCTATAGTTGGAGCACGAACACCAGGAGAGCAGTCAGTTGAAAATTTTGGACTGGGAACGCGGAATCCACGTGGACAACAGCTAGTTGATTTTTGCGAAAATAACATGATTAAAATTACCAACATGTTAAAAAAAGGACGTCATGAAAGGCAAATACCGGTACAGGTAAAGAGAGGAGTACGGCAGGGAGACTGCATATCACCACTGCTTTCAACGCAGCTCTACAGCTCGTGTTCGACGAGCTAGATTAGCAAAACAAGGGCGTGAATGTGTGAATGCGAAAAGGCTTTCGTACTTGAGGTCCGCAGACGACGTAGTCTTAATATCCCACAACTTCAACCAAATAAAGAAAGTGGTAAGAGGACTCGAGGTAAGAAGTGCTGCAGTTGGTTTGCGATCAAGCACATCCAAAACGAAGCGGATGAGCAACCGAGAGCTGAAATCGACGGTTGCCTTAAGAGGCGAGAAGATTGAAAGCGTAAATGAATTTATCTACTTGGGCAGATGTATAAAAATGAGCGAAGGGATGGAAGCAGATGTACGACGCGGGATCGAACAAGGCTGGAAAGCTTTTTTAAGAATAAAGACTCCTTCAGTGAGAAAAAAGTGCCGGTGAGTCTCAAGCAACACTTTTTTTGCACAATTTTGCAAAACATCGCATAAAAATGCGTAAGAACCAACCTTTTTTGTCAAACCGACCGACGAATTTTTTTTTAATCGAGCAATGAAGTCAAAAATGTGCAATTCCGGTGTAAAGCTCACAGAGTCGGAGCGTATGGTTGCCCGCGACTATCAGTGTACAAATTATAGGCGTAGAGATATGCGGCCGAATATATAATGTTGCATAATTTTTATCACCGGTTAGTTAGCGAGTAGTGATCTCAATCCTCTGAAGTAGAAGAAATTAAGAAAGAAGGGTTTTAAAAGATATAAAACGCAACTTTTATCAATGGTATGTAAACATACGTCATTATAGACGATAAGGTCGATGTATACATTCCACAATGCAATCCTCCTCAAGAGTAAGTGTCTTTACTATTTTCAGCACTGATAACTCCTTATCACTTCATCGTAGCAGACGCATTTATGAGTGTACACTAATTTCAAGCTCGTCATTTTGTATTTATTCGTCCTAGTTTTGCAGTGATAGCACACTCAGGGAAGGTGCTTGCAGTATGATATTATTGTTGGACATCACCTTTCCCAACTAACCTCGGCTGCACCATTCTGTAAAAGTTACGCTGTCTAGTTCAGCGTTGACTGCTTTTGTTCCGTTTTAAGGTCCATAGTGCACATTTGCTAGCCACAGTGAAAGATAGTGCTTTAGAGCTGCGATATAATTAGAATGTCTCAAAGCGAGAACTTGATGTGGTTACTTTCCAGCTTCGCTATCAGATTTTATATAAGGTTCAGGTGATTAAAACTGTAAGCGTTGAATGGGTAAATTTATTCTGCAATGTTCGTAAGGATTAGGGTTCTCAGCTCTCTACACATCCTCAGCAATTTAATTAAGGTAAATTTTGGAGAATCTTCTTTATCGGTAAGAAAGATGGGGATGAGGAGAGGGATGTAATAGTCAGCTCACCTTGGCTCTTCAAGTCGTTCAGGTCTCCTTGAAGATCTGCACCCTCCGTCGAGTTGCGGTCGAATAGATTGTGAGGCAACAGAGGTATAGGGGTCAGACAGTTTATTACACTTATATATTAAAGTGGCAAACAAGAAGGGACACTATGATAGCTTCAGTCGCTAGCATGATCCCGCAGTTGAACTCTGGGCTGCCGCTGATAACCTCGCGCACTCCAACAGTCACCCGTAGGCTCACTTGATCTTACGAATAGTCTAGAAGTTGGGATATATACATGAGCATATCAATTCTTTTTATATTCTCCCGATTCTATCTCAGCCTAGTCTCACGATACACGTGGGACAGTCGTTTGATCTCCTGTGTGCTCTTAAACTTTTTTGACTTACTTTGCACCGCGCACTATTCCCACTTGATCTATAGTCGACTGATTTGCCTTATAGGAATGATGTTTTGCTCATTATTATCATAAGAGTGAAAGACGTCTATTCAAAAGTCTCGTTTTACCTGCGGAAAGCCTATTTCAAAACGTTTGTGCGTCCATAACGTGTCTTCCATCCCCTTGTTTAGCAATTATAACTTATATGTTCGTTACACCTGTTGCCTCCGATCTCGCTCCCCCTTCAAAAAAATCTATTTTTCGTTCTTATAATATTTCCCCAAACCTTCGTCTTAATGCCACCCAATTAATTTCTCTTTCAGTCAGCTATAATATAGCCGTTTTTATGCGACGCTTTCATTTTCAAAAAAAAATATACAACTATATTTTGTTATGTTGATTTAATAAAACTTTTGGTAGTCATAATAGCGAAAACGAATTTGTCGTGGTGGGAATTCGTTCCAATTTGAGTTGGGAATTTTCATAATGGCGTTTTTTTTCTAAAAAAGTTCGAAATTTCGAGTCAGAATTGCTTGGTAAGTACCAAGTAAGTGTGTATTTTTTCTTGTTTTCTTTGAGGTTTCATTTTCTTATCGCTACTTGCTTTATAAGAAAACGTTTAATGCATCAGTTGTGCTTGAGTGATCAATTTCTAAGACATTTGTTGCTCATGCTTGAGTGACCAGTCTCCAAAACGAGTTTATTTTTTCATATTTTAAGACCTCTGGTGTTTTGGAAGAAAAATTTGAAGGCGGTAGTGATTGACGGCTTACGGTTGAGTCTCTGTTGATTGACGGGTCATTGTTCACTGTCTGGCGATTGAAAAAAAATCGGTAACCATAAAGTTAAACTCATAATTTGATGATGTCTGGAGGCTTGTTTGTCTTCTCTTTTTGTTTCCGACAAATTGTGCTAATATAATTATATGTTTTATCGGATTGTTCATTAGGTGGATTGATCGATTTTCTTTGATTTCCTACTTGCATTTATTCTCACCACTTTCCGTTTGCCTTATTCGTTCAGATACAACTACCCTCGAATGCAAAACTAGAACTGCCTCTTTTTGGATGAAAGAGCTCTTCAGAATAAGAGTTGCTCCTCGAGGGCTTAGAATGTCTTCAATTGACCACCCAAAAGCTTCGAGTTGCCGGTGTGGAAAATATGGCATCAACCAGGTCCGGCATGTTTTCATATATGACCTGTTTTTGAGTACGTCTTTCAGTAAAAAGTAATATGGAAAAGACAAAGCGCTGATGAATGCAATCCCCCGCTCCTCCTCCCGTTCCCACTCTCCACCCTTGTGCAAAGGCCATTCTTTTCGTGAAATACAAAAAATTCAAAACTTGGCGACTTCCATTCAAGCATTGCATAATACTCTCATTTCAGATGAGCATGTCGAAAGTGGAAGGGCAATATGTGGCGAGTCCCGCTCTGTTCGCTGAGAATCGTTTGCGTTTGGTCACCGCACTAAGAGGAAAGGCGAAAACGGGAAGCGTTATCGTGTTGAAGGGTGGCGTTGAACACAATCGATACAATACTGATGCTATGGATCTTCCCTTCCGACAGGTTCAGCATTTATTCATCGCCCATGCAATACAAAAGAAACTTCGAAATTGATTGGACAGTGGTACTTTATCAGTCAAATATTAGTACGTCAGTAAAAAAAAAAAGCTTGATACCAGTATTCAAGTACTTCTTCATAGTTTATATCATGCATATCATATCTTTTTAGTTGATCTTCAAAATACGATAAGGTTGAGGCTGTGGATATGCCTCCATCCACAACGTATCTGATGAGCTAAAGGGCGAAGTATGGGGTTAAGAAGAGGGAGAAGGCATGAGGAAGGAGGAATGAGGGGGGGAGGGGGTGGGGGAGTCCTCTCTCAGCGTCGATCGCTTCAGAATCTAACAGTTTTGCTTAAAAATTTGATTGCATAGAATTTGCGCGTGAAGAATACTGCAAATACGGTGGCCTAGATAAAAAGTTCCGAGGGAAAGGGGAGGTTAGGCAATATATTTATATATGCAAGTGTGAATTCTAACCAGGTTGGTAATCCTTTCTTTTTTTTTGTGAATGTTCCGAGTTCTATGCCAAACATTTTAATGCTCGCCTGATTTCACCTCATGTTCACATGTATTTCATTCAATTTGTGTTAATATAAAATATGATGGCGATCACTTGATCTCATTACAACAGCATCTGAGCTAGGACTTAGTGCAGCCGCATAGAGGCTATAGGCAGATTTTTGAACTGAATCTAATCAAATATTTTCGATTATTTTCAATCGACATATGAAGATGTCTTTCAGGAATCGTATTTCTTCTGGACGTTTGGTGTACATGAAAGTGAATTCTACGGTGCAGTTGATGTTGATACTGGAAAATCAATATTATTCCCACCTCGATTACATCCGGATTATGCTATCTGGGATGGAAAGTATGGCAATTTAATAATGCCTTTTTGTCTTTCTTTTTTTCGGCATCTTTAAAGCATTGGTTTTGCTGTTTAGCGGTGTTTGATGACACGTACGTTTGCTTTCGAGAAAAGCCGAAGCCTTGTTCCACGTTTCTAATTCTTCCTTATTCTTGAGAAGGCGAGAGGATAGAAAGGGGAGGGTGGAGGGCGGAGAAACATTTTAAAAAATGCCTTTTTTATTTATTATTCGATGAATGCAACAATCAATCGATAAGGGGCAGTTATAAAATTTGATGAGTTAAAACGAGGGGATAGGGGGGAGGGAAAGCTGTTGTGACAGTTGAAATAGAATGATAGACAGTTGAAAGTGATTGTTTTAAATATTTAATTGTATCTGGTTTTGTTATCTTTTCAACCCATAAAAAACAGCAATTTTTAGAATACATCCGGAGAGTTGGTTTAAGGACGTATATCAAGTCGATGAGGTACACTTCAACGATCCTAACACGATTAATGAGACTTTAAGGAATTTGGGAGCAAGACAAGTGTTGTTACTGGTTCGTTGTTTTGATTTTTTTTTTCGAATGGATTTTTTCTGGCTTATGGTAGGAAGGGAGGAAATTGTCTTCATGAAATGACACCAGAAAAATGGTGGAGGAGGGGAACTTCAGAAAATTAAAATTTATTAACTAAAATACTGACTATACTCTTCAGCTGGAATAATATTCTTTGTTCCCTCCTTTTTCTGAAATCATGATATGCTTACTAAGCTCGGCTATCGCTTATCAGGCTAATCTGCATCAGTAAAGGTATTCATGCTGTCTTTTCTCTGCATTTGTCGAGCATCTAGTTGTAGCTGTTTGGTCGTTCGCGTTAATCTGGTTGATGACCACTTCTGAGCACTTTATTTTAATAGTTTAGAGAACATTGTTGTGGTTTCAGTTCTTGATAATTTTTTAAATCCATCATTAAAATGAGCACTGCAGAAGCTGGTGGGAGGAGGGGGGGGTGGGAAAAGACACAGATAAGTATATCAGGATGGCTTTTGTATAGAGGCCATAAAAGAATTACTCAGAAAGCAATATTTTCACAAGAGTTTTTTCTTGCTCGTTACCCATGTAGCCAGGGAAGCTTGAAGAACGCTTCCAGCGAGTTTTTTTTACGCTGTGTTTCATGCATGTTTTAGTCCATCTGTTCATTTGTCTCCAATCGTTAACCGTTTCCTCCATATGCCTGCTATCAGTTGTAGTAATGATGTAGGCTTATCTAAATTAGAATGGTGTTTCGGGATAATAGAAAATGGGAAATTTCAAGTACCGTCGCTGATCCAAAAAGGAGTACGGAGTCGTTGTTATCCGCACGCTGCCCCTACTAAATGTCAATTACTATTAATGATAGAATGTCGCCTTACATTTTAATTATTTTTTATAGGTTGTAATCTAAATGCTTCCCCATTTAGCAGGTGTTTTTGAGAACTCTTTCAGAGAGCGGAAAATACGGACAGTGGTAACGTATTGGAACCAGCCGACTTCAACGGGAAAAGCGAGTGTGTTTTTTTTGTTGAATTTTGCCTTTTTTAAATAATATTTGTTGATTTAAGCGGTTGACATTTATCAATGCTATGATGCGAATAAGGGCTGGGGAATACGAGGAAGGGGAACGGTTCGTGATTTGAGATGCGAACATTCACATCAAATGGAAGTTATATATTCGTTGTTTCTTACCCATCCTTCTCACACACGATGGTGCCTATTCTGCTAACGGCAGGCACAATAGTTTAGAGGTTTATCGAAGAATGATGATTTTGGCCCTCATTACTTTCCCGTTTGCTTGCCCATAAACGGTATATAGGGCAAGCATTGGCCGTCTTCAGTTGTCCAATCGGTGGCGCTCTATGTGTAACATAAATCCAGCTTAGTACTCCATAAAATCTTTTTTGGGGATATAAGAGGAGAGAGCTGAAAGAATTTATGGATCCGGTCATAAGCATTTCCATTGTCATAAGATTTTGTTCCTTCGTGTTCCGCTGAAAGATACTCAAAAAATTTCAAAGATTAGTGTTACATATAAGTTTTATTATATTTCTTTCTATAGTGGTTGTTTTATCGTATAAACGTTCCATGAAAACGGTGGTGATTCCCAATTATACGATTGTCAATCGGTCTAATAGGCGATCATCAACGCATTATTGATCATTCTTTGTCGAAAAAATGAGTAGGCATTTCTCTGAGAGAATTTTTTTGACTTAAGATATAACAGCATTTTTTTTCCTCCATTTGGTAACTTAGATATGAAGTGAAGTGCATCTGAGTGTCACGCATAAAGTACCACTTTTGATCTTGCCACTAAGTAAATGATAGATAGCTACTGCCGATTATACGAACTCATTCTTGGATTGATGGTAAAATTCGATCGATGAATATACCACTTTGCAGTTTTCTGGCTGTTTTCTTTTCCGAAAACCGTTGTATGTAAGTGGTTTCTCATTTATCCATGTTTTTATTGAATTGTTTTATCTGTTTCAGTTACCCATTTGATACGGAAATATTATATCCAATAATGGGCAATCTTCGAGTCTTTAAGACCGATAAGGAATTAGAGGTGATGCGATACTCTTGCAAGGTGATTATCTCATATCGAAATTTTTTATTTATAACTCCGATGCATAAATACGGTTATGTTTGTTGAACATCTGTGGTAAATCCAGAAAGCCTCCCTCTGTTCCCCAACAATTACATTTTCTGTTTTTGATCTTCCATTCTTTATACCTATGAATGCAGGTTATACCAGTTCTTTTTTATGTCAGCCTGAACAAACAGAGTTGATTTTATGATCCTTTATCTAAAAGCAAGATCCCAACACAGACAGAGACGTCAGAAAATTAGTAAAAGATATCAGTTTTTGGCACTTGTTGCAGTTTTTATAACCTGCTTCTCTAATTTGAGGTGAATAATTTTCAGGTAGCTTCTGAAGCTCATAAGGCCGCAATGAAAGCTGTCAAGCCAGGATTATACGAATATCAGCTCGAAAGGTGAATTTTTTAATTACCTTATTTAATTGAGTAAACCTCTCCCCCCCCCCTCCACGTCAATTTCTTCTACTGTGAACCTCCGAAAAAAGTTCATTCTGAAGCTGCAAACACGGAGCATTAATTACCTGAAATAAGACGGAAGGGCACCTATTGTTTTTACACTTTTCCGGCAGTCTTTTTCTCTTTAATGCTAAATTTAGAGTTAGTAATTTCTAGTAACAAAACCATCTCTGTAGAGAGAGGGGAGGGGATTAGCTCATATTTTAACATAACTCGGAACATAATTGTTTGGCAGATATGTTTAAAGATTTGCTGCACACCGACCGATCCAACGTAATCATCGTGATCTTTAAATGCAACCGATTATAAAGCGTTCAGCTGCTCGTTTTGCAAAAATTGGCATATATTTTGCCGTGTATCTAGATGACATCTATGTGGCAAGCATATTTCTTGAGCTATAATCCGCTTATTATACCCATTTTTAGTATATTCCGGCATATAAGCTACTATGATGGGGGATGTCGGCATTTGGCATATACGTGTATTGCAGCCAGGTATCATTTTATTGTCATTGTCAACAATCGGCTAAAACTTCTTAGCTTTGTAACACTACTCTCGCAAATAGGTTATTATTTTATTGAGCAATAGTCTACTAACTAATGTTTTTTGGAGATCGTTATTCGAATTCCTTACTGCCATTGAATGGTGTGAAAGAAAATTGGGTTTCGTGGAACAGTGATTTAGCCTGTGCGACGACTCATCGTGAACTATTTCTCTTATTTCGAAAATAGAAAAAAATATATGTTATTTTCGAGGAAAGGGAAAAGGTTTCGGGAAAATTTTTGTAGATTTTGGATCTGCTGACTTTTTCTTTGCTTTTCAAAATTCTTCGATTGTTTGTAATTTCTAAAATTGTACTTATTTATTTAGTGGGATCAATGGCGCAATATTGCATTATGGACATGCGAATGCTCCAAATAATAAGAAAATCATAAATGGAGATTTGTGTCTGTTAGATATGGGACCCGAATGTGAATGCTATGGTTCGTTAAGTTTTTATTTTTTTATTTACAAGTATTCATTTTTTCCATTCATTTTTTTTCAGTGACTATATATGATTGTTCCTTCAAATTTTCGTTAGTGTAAATTTTATTCAATTTTTTTCTCTAGAATATTCTTTCTCTTTTTTTTTTAAATTATTGGAATATCATCCCAAAAGGACTCACATAAAATTCATACTTTTGCTGAGTGATAGTTCGATTAGTTGAGTGGAATGATATCGTGATAGCAATTTGAATTGAGTCTGCTTTATTTGGTTCATATTTCGCTTAGAAGATCCGAAGAGTTTTTATGCTCTAGCATGGTCGGCGATCGGAGACTCAAGAAGGATCGTCTCTCATCTATATGATAAATGCTAGTTGATGTTTATTTCAACACAGAGGCAGCTCATAGTTCCTCACTTCTTCATGGCATATCCAACTGTGCCCACATGCTTCCTTTTATGTTTGGATGAGATGCAGTCGCAGCTCATAGGAATCAACCGTAACTCTTGAATACAATCGTAGAGTTAACTTACATGCTACTAGTTTTAGTTATCTCTTATTCGAATTTAGTGATTATGGATGTCTTTACTGAGTTTTTCTGAAGGATTGGGAGGGGAGGATAGGGGGAAGAACGCTTATCCTCTGATTGTGAGGTGACATAACTTGTTTATGCGAGGATCGTCTTCCTCTATTCTACAAAAAGTTGTTTTCCATTAATTAGTCTTAATTTGTTCTTTTGTTCTTTTTTCTTCGTCGTTCTCGCATCTCCCGATTTGAAAAGTCTTTATTTATAGCTTCTGATGTAACGACGACGTTTCCTTCTAATGGGAAATTCACCGAGAAACAAAAACTAATCTATAATGCTGTTCTTCGAGCAAATCGAGAGGTGATTAAAGCTGCTAAACCAGGTATATGATTTCTTTCTTTTGTAATCTCTTCGTTGGATCAGTCTTAGAGAAGGAATTGGAAGAAACATGGGTGCGAGATGCGTTAATTGAAGTCGTATAATTTTGGAGTTGTGAAAAGCAAAAGTAGCTTCAAAAAATGACTGAAAAATCGTGACTTCAGTTATGCACAATAAGGACTACTTAGAACACTTAGCAGAAATCCTTGTTCATTCTTGTAGATTGAATGGTTTGATGCATAATAACGATCTGGATTTTGTGGTATAAACTTCAGGTGATGGAGTTACATATTATTGAGGCGCCATCACTTGCATCATTATCAACATCTCATTGAGACTGCCTTATCTCTTAAGGTACCACTCTGACGTTCGACATTCACCAGGGGCTTTCAAGCTTTAGCGGCCTGCATACCCTACCCGTTCGCTCGGAGACCTCGAGAATGCCTTATCCCTCAGCGGTATCTAACTTCTGTTTATGTCTGGAGTCCATGAACCTGGTTTTACTTCCGTTGAGCCCTTGGCTGGGTGGTCGTTAATGATGTAGCCGGGAAGCTACACCCTGCAGTAACCAGTATATATATATATATATATATATATATATATATATATATATATATATATATATATATATATATATATATAGTTATTATTATAGGTGTGCGTTGGACAGAAATGCATTTGCTGGCGGAACGTGTTCTTCTGACGGATCTGAAAGCGGCCGGTATCTTGAAGGGAGACGTGGAAGAGATGCTGAATGCGCGGATCGGAGCAGTATTTATGCCTCATGGATTGGGTCATTTCCTCGGGCTAGACGTGCATGATTGTGGCGGTTATCTTGGTGTGAGTGCTCTGATGTTTCATTTGAATTTGAGAAAATTTTAAGCTTTAAGATATTTTTGATTTTTTAAAAGTTATCGTTGATGAAGGTAATGAGAAGAGCTTAAAAAGCGACTGCTGGTAGCCATTCATATGTTGTCTTGAAAGATGATTGGAAATTTTTGGATTTTTTCTCTTTTTTCGTTCGTTTGTTTAAATAGGGACAACAATTTATGCGTATAAAGGGTTTTCATTGTCTTACTGTATAAGTGGTAAGTTTCGCATTGGAAAACTCTGCAGAGTTCAAAAAAGAGTTGAAGTTTTTATAGCTGTTGTAATAAATGAGAAAACAATGAGGGATCCACAGGATTGTCTTTTTAATAACTCTTTCAAAGTGAAGCATCTATAGGGAAGGGAAATAGTTTACTGCTCCATCTCCACTTATAATTTCTGAAAATTACAATCCAAAAGCAGTGCCGAATTCTTTGAAATTTTTCGTTTTCTTTTCTAATATCGTTTTCATTTCGAACTATTCTATATATGCTCTAATCATTTGGTCCTTATTGACGAAGAGAAATTAAATGATGTTTTAATGTGGTGATGTGTTTTACAGGATGCTTTACCACGTCCAAAAGAACCCGGATTGAAGTCTCTTCGTACAACTCGAACGCTTCAAGAAAGAATGGTGATTACAGTCGAACCGGGCTGCTATTTCATCGATGTGGTTCGTTTTTTTTTTGAAATGTATTTATCAAAGATTTCGTTAACATTAATATCCGTCTTGTGTTATAAATTGTTAAAATGGACTAGAATAAAACATTGAAAAAGGCAGTCAGAGGAATATTATTCGTTTTGAATGCTTTATGAGGATGGAGACGGAGTGGATCAGTACCTTTAAAAGAAAAATGCTCACTATTGCTAATGGGAAGTTAGCTTTGCCTGGAGAAAGTCTTGGGTAGTTGCATCCACCTGTGCACACTCGCAGTTCCTGTCTTTTCTTCAGTTCGAGTAGCTGGATCGGTTGAACTGTCATAGGAAGTAAGCGATTGTTGGATTCGCTCTAGATTGTTGGTGTACGGTGTATTTACTCATATAAGACCACACAAGCGGGGTGTGGGGAGGGGGGAGGAGAGAGGAGGTAAAGAAAGGAATGGAGACATGAATTGTCTCTCCAGCCGTACTGCTTGCCGAATAGAACCAAAATCGGGTTATCAATTACCAATCCTTACCGGATGTCTCGGCTATGCCCTCTAACTTCCTTTTCTTTAAGTAGGTAGTGGAAGGAGAATAGATGAGGCTTGTGGTTTCTTTTTAGCGATGAGCCGAATAAGGCAGTAACCTTGGCTTGCTTTCAAATTATTTGGTGATCTAAAAACTTCCATTGCTAATATATTTTGCAGCTATTGAATGCAGCATTGGCCGATCCGGTGAAGAAAAAATATTTCGATATAAAGAGACTCGAAGAATTTAAAGGATTTGGAGGAGTAAGTTCACTTATTTCATTTACTCGGATAATTGGATATCTCTAGTCGCTGACCTGTTCAAGTTAAAAGTTTGGAGGAGAGGCATGGCGGGTGGTGGGGGAAAGATGAGAGGAGAGAGATGATGGTACGAACGAAATTATTGAGATGCATTTTATCTGATGAAAGAAGCATCTTAGAGTGCACTCTTATTCGTTGTTTATAAGTCACGGTCGTTGTTGTTTATAAAAAGCGATCTCAACAGCGATATTGTTTTATTTGAGGAATAAACGAACAATGAATTCTTTTCACATTTCATGCTATTAGTTTCATCGATAAAAATTTTACATTATTTCTTAAAAGTGGATAAACCAGTTCGAAGTACATTTGTTTAGTGATTTCGTTGTGTTGCTAAAGATGGATGCTTCTTTTCTTGTTTTGTTGACTCACTTGTTTATTGGTTCTTTGTTGCTAGATTTGTTCTCTTGTTCAACGATTTTTTACTAGCTTAGCGGTTGTCTGCTATGGCTAGTTTAGTGGTTCACCGATTTACTGGTTATCCATGGTTTACTGTTCTTTTTTTTGTTTGATTGCTTCTATGCTAGCTTATTGGTTTATTTGTTTTCTTCATTTTTGCCTTTGCTAGTATTTACTGATCCCAAGTTGCAGTAGCCTGCTGTTGGCATTGACACCGATTAGGTTATATGCTGAATGCTGAAAATTGAGTGGGGCCGTGTGTGTAAATAATATGAAAAAGAGATTGTATAGATATTTATAGATGTTTATTGTAGGTGCGTATTGAAGATGACGTTGTGATTTGGACGAAAGGCAACGAAATATTGAATGATGTACCGAGAACAGTGGAGGAGATCGAAGCGTTCATGAATAAATAGCTACATTCAACATTGTTGCACACATTGATTCGAATTCATCTTGTAGTTTATCGTTTATAGTTGTGAGGAATGTTTTTTTTTTTTTGCTGTTCATCGAAGCCTTGCATTACAGATGTTCTTTACCGAGTTGTTGAAGTGTTCAGGTGTCACATTAATGGTTTCATATTTGAATATTCGTGATGTCGCTGTGGATATTAGTGGATATTCTTAAGAATTGTTAATTGCATTCTTGAATGATTGAAACTCACAAAGAGGATATTCCATTTGCATTTTTGACTTCTTATTGCCATTAATATATCACTTAAGACTTGTAGTTTATGGACAGAAAAAGGAGAAGGATTATGGCCATTTACTGTTATGGCCAACTAATACGATGAGTATAAGAGTGGTGCACTTAGCACACCTTTCTGGAAGTGAAAATGATAACAATGAATGCGAAGATCAAAAATATTTTTAGAGAATGGACATACTAAATTATTTACATTGAATTTTATAAAATATATTTCTTTTCGAATTTCACTCATTTTTCATCCGTTTATTTAAAAAAAAAGTGATTAAGTGTAATGCTATATGGACGCATCATTTAATTCTAGATTGTTGACTTTGTGGAGTTTATTGAGAGGTTTACTGGAATGAAGGGTTGAATATCAGGTCGAATGTCAGGTCGAAGAGGGGGGGGGTGTTTGAAGCGGTGATTGACTTATAAATATTAGAAATATTGCAATCATATTCTGTTATCGTGGTATATATACCGCTGCAATATTTCTATCTTATGCCGATCTTTATCGATTACATATTACCGTATTTAATTGAATTGTTTATATTGAATAGGTGCCTTTTTGATGTTCAATTTGTTGATTGTTCTTTTATAGCTGTATTCATAAATGATCAGTGATCCATTTCTGGATTATGTAGTCCAGAAATTTGTTATCGATTGTTATTTTTTATTACATTCACTTTATCCTTAAGAGGATTCACTCTCTCTGTCCCTCTGTCTCTGTCTCTTTCTCTTTTTCTCTCACTCTCTCTCTCTGAACATTTCATTTCGATTTGGGGCTTTTCTTTTATGGAGAAGGAGGGATGGAGGAAATATAAGGCTGAGATGCCTTTGAAATCTTTGAATAAATTTGGCAAAATGCTAAAAGAGATTTGCTAAGTGACCATGGATATATCTTATGATGTTTTTTGTTTTTCGTGGTGCCAAAAAATATGAGATGAGGAAATCATTTCAACAATCAGATAGTGAGAGATGACTTCATCGTGCGAACGGTAATAATCACTTATAGGCCAGAGATGGCGGCCAAGTGTTGTTGCTATGGCCAATTTCTTTGGCTGCAATGAGTTAATTACTTGTATGTACAAAGGGTCATCCCTTATCAGAGATCCCTTATCATCCCTTATCATCCCTTGTCATCCCTTATCATATGTCCGCATGATGATATATATGAAAGTGAGGTTATGCTTATGCATTTTTCTTTATTTGCCTTTCATTTTTTGTTTCCTATCGCCGATTCATTTCTGGAGGAAATGAGATGTAAATAAAATTTATTTTATTCAAGAGTTCCCAAACGCTGTAGTAAAGCAATTTCCCGCTAAATTGCTGCCCCCTAAGTGAAAAATTTTAAACATTCTGCAAAAATTCGAAAGTTGGTTGTTATTTTTTATTTGGTTCGAATCACTGATAAAAATTAATTTTTTTGGAAGTTTAGTTGCACAAAAAAAAAAAGAATTGCTAAGATCATAAACTATATTTGTTAATGCAAATTGTGTCATTGGAGGATAAACATAGATGAAAATTGCGTTGAAGAATAAATGGAGAGGAGAGTAGAGGGTATGGATCGAAGAATTCTAATTAACTGTGGAAACGACTTCCCCGAGGGCGAGTGCATAATTTCGTTCAGCAATCTGCAGCATGATTTTAAAGCAACGCTTCATGATTGTTTTTTTTTTTAAATCCGGTGATTTGGCATATTTGCCTTATTTAGCCTATTCATACTGAATGATTGCAAATTGCTCGACATTTGTAAGGAAATTTTCGAAGAGAAAAATTGAGAATAATTAAGCGGAAATTGAATTCGTTACGAGGCATGTAAATGAGCTTAATCAAACGATAGTGTTTAGTGTTGAGTGCTAATGAAAAATATTCTTTCCATAGAATTTTCGTAAAGATTTCTTTAATCCCATTCTTATTCTAATATCTTTTGTGAATCATAGAAACATCAAATCTCGAGAATTCAACTTGTTATTTACTCAAGTAATGTGTTGATTTCCGGTTTTCCGGTTAATCTATTGATTCACCTAAAATTTCTATAATTTTTTGGTTTCAAGATATTATCGGGGATTTGGTAGTCTTTATTAGATCTCGATTCTTTTTATATGTCTAGATATTTTCACCTAGAAGGTCTCTCACAATTTATTTTGAAATAATCCTGAATTTTCAATGAATATTTGATAGATGTTGAAGTTTTTCTTGATTTTTCCATTTTTTTATATTCATTATCCGCTCTTTTTTTTGTTGAAATCTTCTCTAACTTTTCTCCGAATTTCATAATACCGCTCATTTTTTTTTACTTTTCAAAGGAGCTTTTAACATAAATATACCATATATACAAATTAAAAAAAAAACAACTTCTGAATTGATTTTTATTGTTATTTTTCGCAGCAAATTTACATTTTCGACTGTATCGTTTTGTTGCAACAGGTGCTAACCAGTAATAGGTTGTCATATTATTTTATTAATACCAGCTATTTTTTACTTTTTTTTATATCGAAACTTTTTATATCGGACTTTTGATATAAATTTTTCATGTTTTTTTTCCTCATCTTTCGAATAATTATTAAAGAGTTTTTTTTTTTTCTGAGGATTATCACTGAGATTCTGTCCCTTTATGGTGTGTGCAAACTTTTGAAAGCTCATGTCGGTTGATGATGCCTCAGCGATGGTTGTTCGATAGTGGGAAGATAGACAACGAAGGCAATAGCAAATGTTCAAACCTTTAGAAATAGTGGTCACACCTTGCAAATTCTCTGACTGAAGTTCAAAAACACTCAAATGTTGGAGCGTTCAATAGCGCCACTCAAATAGGCGATGTGGGAACTTTCAATCTTTGACCGCTTGACCACTGACCGCTAGCAGTTCGCATTAAAGCAAAGCAAAGTACGTGCTTTGGCGTTGCAACGAGAGGATTAAACACCATCGCAACGTACCGATCGATGTAACAGGGAGCTATTCTTTGCAAATGCTGTAGGTAAATGACCATTCACGACGCAGACGTGATGGGCAAATAGCGAAAAAAAATCGCGAAAAAGGTTGTTCGTTCAATAGAGAAAACCAATCAAATCAGTAAACTTAACGAAATAGCGAACATTGGATAATCAGCTATATTTGTTATTTTCGTTCAGTAGCGCGGATTTTTACTTTTTTGTTCTCGTGATTTCAGAGCGGTGGATTTATAAAAGTTTGGCGGATAAAATCGACCCGATTAAATTTGATGGTTCGTTGATTTAAATCTGACTGCTATTTATCGTTTATCATTTCATTAGTATATTTATGTTTTCCCAGTCGGTGTTCTTAATTCTAATAACTTTCTGGAAGGCTTCAATTACTAAAAAGCTTGAATTTTTGAGAAAAAAAAAGAGAGAAAACAGTTTTCTGAATTTTATGCACGAAAAAAAGAGGAAATTTTAATGGAAAAATTCATAAAAATTTGAAAAAATTCCTTTTCAGTTGGGTTCAATAAGATGGATGCGCTGATTTTACCACCCCTTCCTTCGTCTCTTATTTGATATATCAATGATCGAACTGGCTAATGGTCAAAAGGGCACTAGTGACCATTGTGCATTAGATTCATCCGATCGTATGTTGAGTAGCAAAAGCTGTAAATAAATTTGAAAGGGTGAGATGTATGAGTGACCGCTGAAGGACGAGCGGTCTCAAATGAGGTAAATTTATGCCGATTAAACTTCGGTAAATATTTGACAAGTGTTGCGGAAGCATCGATGGGTCAGTCATGAGGGTGAGTCTGTTTAGTGACCACTACCCAGCCCACTATTCGGTACGGCTCATATATAATGAGTGTGCGACCTCGGCTGGTCCTCTCACCTGTCAGGGATTAATACCACTCTTATATATGGGTGCTCATTTTGGGATGATCATGTCCGTGGCAATATTTCGTGTATTTTGCTTCGTATTTCGTCGCAATTAAAATAGTTTTTGTTCGGTTTATCCAGATTTACTCAATTCCTCTTCAACTTATATTATTTTTTCTATCGTAAGATATATGCGATTAAAATTTTCTTCGATATTCTTTGCATTTTGTTGATTCCTATATGAAAATAAAATTCCAATATTTTATAAAATGGATTTATTTATAAACGCATAGATACCCTTATAAATGACCATAAAATATTAATGATTTCTTCATAAATCCATATAGTTAGAAAGCAATAGATTTTACCAATACAATTAATTTCTATGACGATCATTATAAAAATGAGGTGCCGTCAATATATTGAAATGTTTTTTTTTTCTTTCGAAAAAGCAAATTGGAGACTATACAGAGTGGGATAGGATAAGGTAGAATAGAACAGATTAGAATAGAATAGATAGAATAGCCATATTCAGATTTTCGAATATAAATTTAAATTTTTTATGAAATTTTTTTTAAATTTTAATTTTTCCATAAAATTTTCAGTTGTTTATTATTCATTCACAATATCACAGTAAATTTGCACCTCAAAACATCGAATGCAAATCTCAAAAACAAAAAAAAAGCGTCCAATGTTTTTAATAATTTTTTTAATGGTTTTTTTTTTTGAGATATTCCCTAAGAGTAAAATATAATCAAATCCATATGAATGGATTTTCTTTATGTGCAATTGAAATGATGATTACGGTCATTATTGAGGAGTGTTGAATAATTAGCTCCCCTCGTATAGTGACGTAGATACAATTGTCTTTTTTTTTGTTGGAAAATGACCTCGACATTTGAAGAACCTTCACTATAAAATACTTTAGGTCGAATAGAAGGTGAAAATATTTGGAAAAGTATTTTGTTAAATAAATTACTTCAGAGAGGAGGAGAAAGAAAGAAAGAAAGAAAGAGAGAGAAGAGGAAAGAGGGAGAGAAAGAGGGATAGAAAGAATAAAAGAGAGACATTTCGGAATTAGCGCTTCGTCTAAAATCCACTTATATACTCATGTAAAGGTCAAATGAAAATAAAAGATGAGGCAACGTCGAACGCAGTACTTGACACTTTCATATGTTTTATTAGAGAGGGAGATGATTGCATTTGTCAGACTGTTCTATTGTGTGCGGGGAATTGTTATATTGATGGATGGATGATAGACGGAAACCATCCTATCCATTTTCATCAATTTACATTCGTTGCAAGTATATGCATTTCATTTCATTGCGATTGTATTCAAATGCAATTGCATTTCATTTCATTTCAGTGTTGTTTGTTTAACGATTTCCAAGTTGCATATTCATAATGAAACGACAAATCACATAGAGATTGCTTTAATTCACCAACTTTGTGAATGTTAATAGTGATAATCATTGCACTCAACATTGAGGATACTAAATGTTTTAAGGATACCAACTTATTTCTTCTTCATTAGGTTTTAAGATTTATATGCAAATTTTTCTTCGAGTAATTAGCGTTATTTCCATATGTTTCTGCATGCTTCATAAATACTTTCTTTATGCTAATGTGATCGTTCGAATTTCCATTTTATGCAAATGCAAAATATGCAAATTTGTATTTTTTTATGCAAATCGTCCGAATGCAAATCTCATCTAAAAAATTATGCCCCCAATAATTTGATAGATATAATCGACGATCTTAAATCGATGAATTCATTAAGTGTAAGCAAATTCTGTATTCTCTCAATGAACAGTTGGCCTATTTTTGTTTAAAAAAAAAAAATATTCTTCTCAAGTAATCTTTGGCATTTTCGTGCATTTGCAATATTATTTTTCGGATTTACTCCGATTCTCCATCTTTCACCTATCGTTGCTTATTTCGTCCATAAATATTATATCATTGCTAATGAGTGGAATTGAATATTTCTTCATAGCCTCATATCAATGAAGTCATATAAGCTTATTTTCAGTTAAGATATAGCTATGACTGTGTTCCTTTTTAGACTTCCTCTCGACGGGTTCAACAGAATATATAAAATCTTTGAAAATCTCAAAGGAGAAGCACAACGATATTTGTGAGTTTTCTTAAAAATTATTAGAAAGAAATTTAGAGGCGGAAGAGTTTTGTTGAGGGAAATTTTTATTGAGAGAAGAAAAAAAGTGGATTAGGAAAGAGCTTTGTTCGAGTTATACGACAAGTAAGCATTAAATATTTCACGTGTAATCAAGTTTGATTTTTTCTTATCAAGTAAAAGTAATAAGTGGTAAGCATTGATTATGCGATCAAAATTGTCAACAAATGAATTAGTCATGAGCATTTCCTTCGAACTTTTAATCCTCGCATTCGGTTTTTATGAGCTCGTCCGGATCATTGAATTTTTCCACTGGAATCTCGCTGGATTCCAATTGCCGGCTGCTTATGTGAAAAGAGCGCAATTTCAAGGCAATTATTTCAACACCTTTTATAACTACTAACAAATAATACGTTATTTTTGACGATCATATAAATCAAATTCTTTTTAGCGACCAATTGTGTCTGTTTTATGTCTAATTCTCTCATAATAGCAGCGTTTTTCTTCCAATCTCTGCCTGGATTTAGCTAAGAGCAACCTTGAATGGTAGTAGTTAAAGAGCAAATGACATCTGTGAGATTATCCATTCGGGCCACCTGCTGGTTAAATATGGCATCGATGCTTTGTGATATTCTAGAAACGAATAAAAACCAACCAGCAATGAATTTCAATCCGTATTCGTAACAGAAACGTGTTTTCTGTGCTGCTTTCACTCATCACTACATCATTCATCTACCTGTTCTTGCTCTTACTTACATATTCATTCATTGATTCATTTTTTTTTTTAAATTATTATTTAAGGAATTATTGCTGTTATTTATAATGTATATATAGATGCAATCGAAATGTTTTAACACATACTAATGGTGGCGAGTCTTGAAAGTTCTCTAATATTGTTGATGTTCTTCTCGTATTCAACATCGAATAATTTCAGAACATTGCTAAATTAATTTATGGAGACACACTAGAGATTGAGATTACATATGAGGGCAACATAGCTAATTTTATGGGCTTAAAGTTAAATATTACCTCTAATAGTGTCGTCTCAAGTGTCTACGATAAAACGGATCAATTTAATTTCTCAGTTAATAAATATACTCAACTGGACAGTTACATTCCACTTTTTATACACAAAAACTTAATAATCTCTCAAATTTTTAGATTTAGTAAACTGTGCTCATTTAAGGTCGATTTCATTAATTAATATTAAGGACTGCTTGGAAGCTATAAGGACGAAGGTCTTAGTGCTACTCTAGTAGAAAAATATTTATATAGAGCTTTAATTAGCAAATTAGAATTCGTATATAAATTCGTATAGATGGTATTAAATGTTTGATTAACGAAATCCTTCATGGACTTTAGTTTTTTTACGCTTATTAACAATTCCTAGTGCATAAATCGTTTTTGTTTGTATAAGCCCTAAAAGTTAGTTGTTTACGGGAGCTATTTCAATAGGTTTAGCATTAAATAAATATTGCTCTACTTTTGCTACCACTTCATAGTACGATCGATTTGATCACGTATAACAAGATTTATTGATTGTCGCTCTTTGATACTGTATTTATTGGCGGTGCATTTATTTACGTAACTTTATATCATAATATTATACTATCCTTTGTTTTCTTTATTCCATCTTTCACCTGTGCATTTGTTTTACTTGTAACGAAACTTCAGTTTCTATATTAGTATTAGTATTCTGTTCTAGTATTTTATATTAGTATTTCGACTTGAGAATGTTTTAGTGATCTTCAAATGTTATTCATAATGCTTCGATAGGTCTAGTATTAAACACAGATCAAATAATTATTGCTCTACGTGTTACCACTGTGAGGTCAAGATCCTTAACATCTACACTTAGGTTTATCGATTATCAGCTATTATCACTTATGTTTATATAATCTCTCTCTTGTTGAAGGTGGCTGATGAGTGCTCACTAGTGGAATAGTGTTCGATGTTCTGCGTCAATGAGCACAAAAAAAAAAACTTCAAACAGTGCTAGATCTAGTCTCCATTCATTTTTTTTTTCATTTGGTAATTTTCTTAATGGTTTTTTTTTACCAAAACGAAAAAACTTTCAATTTTAAGTATGAATTTTCGCGTCAATATTTCTGAAAAAAAGCATTTGCTCTATGAGCTTATACCTTTGCAATATTGTTACACTGCATTCAGCACTCATTATGTTCATCTGGAATTGTTTTGTTACATATGTCCTTATTTCATATTTGGCAAGTATAGAATAAGAATAGAAAAAAATGGTATTTTTTATGTTAAACTAATTATTTCTGTACTAGTTATAAGAAATTATAAAAGTCTATATTAGAAGAAATAAGAATAACTTTGTTAGCGTTTTTTTCCACTCGTTTTATTCAGTAGTAGAATTCAAACATTTCGCTAATTCAATAATGGAAGAAATGAATAATCGTATCCGACGAATTAAAATTAGTTACTTGATTAGTGAGAAAATATTCTTTGGCCAATATATTCTTCAAATATATTTCATTTTTATTTCGCATTAATATTGAATTTTTTCATTATTCTTTGCAATTTAGCAAAATGTCTTCTATACAATCGATTGATTTCTTCGATGAGTTTTGAAGAACACTATTCGATGAGGAAAATGCGGATCGTAAAGGGAGGCTAGAGATACTGGCACAGTATGCGCTTTTTGCATTTCGCCCAACGAACCATTCAGTTTCATGAGTTAAAAAAAAGCGAATAATAAATTCATAAAATAATATCTTCATCGAATAGATGACTGAGTTGCTCTCAAAAGCCTACAAAAAAAATTGTTTCTGTTGCAAGACCGATGTAATTGAAAAACCGATCTATTTAAAAAGTACGTAAGTTTTTCCGCATAATTAAAGTTGATTCATTAACATAACAAATTCGTATTGCAGGCTTCGACATAAATTACTATGCAACTAACAAATTTATAACTCAAGCTTTTAATGATAGCCGAACAACTGTCCAACATACAGACAGACAGACAGACAGACAGACATATACGCACATACATACAAAAGCGTAGACATGACGTCGTTATATAGCGCTTTTTACCAACAAATTCCTGAAGAAGCGCTGACTTCATTGAAAGCGGTTGCATGGTTTCTATTAATATCCTCAATAAAATGAACAAATGAATTTCTAATGCGACAAGCATTAAACAATGCAGCTATTGAAATGAATGAGCATATGTTCGCTACCTTTTTTTCTTTTATATATTGAAGCACAAATATAATTAATTAACGAGAGCATATATATTTCAAATATTGCTAGGCTAGGCGAAATTCTACTTCTCGCATAGTTTATTTTCGTGCCATGGGTTTATATTCGAAGGTTTACTGTTTGTTATCCTTTGAATAAGTCATTTAAAGTAGACAGTAGATGATGATCACGCGTTCAGTTCTCAACTAATTGAATAATTTTAATTCGTATTAATTTTCATGCGTTCATGCTACAAAAAATGTCCGCATTATGCGAGTGGAGAAACTTATTTCCGGACCGTATTCAGGGAATTTATTCCGGCATAAGGATTGAGATCCTGAATGCTATTTGGTTGGTAAGTAGCAGTTATATGATTTAATGAGTGTAAAAGTTAAGAGATAAAGGCCGATAAGTAAACATTGAAGTGTCGTTATCGATCATCGTGTAATATGTAAAGCAAAAAATTTCTTCTTTAATATGTTGAAATTATACTTAATTGTATTCCAAAATTCATAAATCTAGATCGTAGTTCAGAGATTTCGTAAATTTCTCTAAGCATCTATATACATTTGAATAGTTCAAAGAAATGCGGTCATCTAATGTTATTATAGTTGTTCTCACATCTCAGTGATGAATGAATCGTAACCTTATTGTTAGATAGTGATGATCTTTGAACGAAGCGATGACCTAGAAAAGTTTTTCCACTCGAAAAGATAACGACGCTTCCTCTTCATGTTTTATGCAAAAGTATTTCATTATTTAATCTTCTAATTAGCATATTTTGAATGCTGAGAATAGTGTGCAATATGCCGAATTTAGATGCATGAATCTGTTTAATCGAGCATGAAACATATCGGCTGAACGTTGAATTTTAAGCGTTTTGCGTGATACACACCTTTGGAAATTCCCCATTTCATGTAGCCTCATTGATTCGTGGCTTGTAATAGCTATATCTTTTAGTTTGCTACTTATATTTCGTAAGGAGGGAAGTTATAAAGGTAAATATTAGTGAAAAATAGAAGAATTTTTAAAAGTATGTAGAAATGAATAGAAAAATTCAATAAAATTTTTTAATAAAAGATTGCGAAATGTGAGTGATATTTAATTTTTCAATAAATATTTAATTTTCTATAAAATGTTGTTCTTTTTTTTTTTCTCTCTCTCTTCAAATATTTTCTCGTGTAAATATTGCTTGAGCTATTTTATCATTACGAATATACTTACATAATGAATCTAACAGAAAGTTTTCTGTACTAATTTTTGACTGCTATAATATTTTTCATTATTTCTGAGAAATGTTGAAATTTTTTTTTCGTTTTTCAATTTCATTTCATTTTTTTTTTCTCGAATTATTTCTTAAATAATGAACACTGAAATCGAATCAATATAGAAAAAGTTATATAAAAAATCATTGATGAAATTAATTTTTTTTTGAAAGTATTTGATTGTTGCATAATAACGAGATTTTTAATTTAAAAAAAAAAAAATATTTACTTCTAAATAACTTCAAAAAATTTGATATTATTTTTTAGTATTGGCTTCCCGATTATCATCCGACTGGATTTTTGGTTGAATTCAGCAAAAAATTTAAGGTTTTTTTTTTTTTTTATTAGCATTGAAATGGTTGATAGTATTTGCTTAAAAAAGCGACGATCAATTGTAAATCGAAACCGCTTTAATTGATTTCGTTCGTCTATCGTCGTAAATATGAGACCCGATCTGTACATGTAGGGTATACGATCAGCCCCATTATCGATGATGTTTTCAAAAATGCTCTCATTCAAGGTCATTTGTGTTATTTTACACAAATCAAACCCAAAACCCGATTATCACACCTATGCAATAAATAATTGCATCGTTTTTCATTAACCTATTCACCAATACAACTGTTTAATGCACATTCACCGCTCAAATTGGTGTACAACACTCAGAGAAAAGATATTTTGAATTTTTTAAAAGTTTTTTTTTTCTTTTTTTTTTGGATATTCGTTGAGACATTTTAACATATTTTAGTAGATTTATTTGTGGAAAATGATATTATTATTGGAAGGTTTTCATCAGTGTTATTATTAGAATGCTGTTATCACTATTATCAGTGGGATTTCTCTCAAGTTCTAACTCTTCCAACTTGACTATAAATGTTACACGGTAAAAGTTGCTTCAAATATTCCTTTCAAATGCATTTTTAAATCTTTTTTTGTGATTGAATATTCAAAAATATTCCTATTTTATTGCTGTTTATTGATTTACATCAATGAAGATGGTTATTATTGCAGACTTCTGCTGTATTATGATACTAGAATCGTATTTCACTGAAAATGGATTGAGTTATTTCGATTTGAAATTACTACCCTTACGCTTTTAAATGCGAAATCGTTTCTTGTAAAATTATTTTGAATAACATGAATGCAGCATCATAATTTCTAAACGAATATTTTTGGCGCTATCTAAAAAGATATCAATTATGGGAATTTTATAGTTTTATCTAAAATTACCCGGATGAATATGTATCTCCTTTGAATAAATAATCTTTTTATTCCTTTTATTATCATCGTTATTTGATTTTCAAATATTTTTATAGATTTGTATTTCAAATGAAATTTGTTCAATGGAAGTTCAATGGAAGTATGAATCTGAGTATATATCGCGCAAATAGAAAAAA
This sequence comes from Baylisascaris procyonis, assembly GCA_037389465.1. NCBI lineage: Eukaryota > Metazoa > Nematoda > Chromadorea > Rhabditida > Ascarididae > Baylisascaris > Baylisascaris procyonis. The sequence continues at coordinate 958,879 of JAZARR010000110.1, forward strand.
ACATATTTGTGCAACAAAACGTTTCACTTCGCTTTGCAATAAATCTTTGATTCGTTCTATTTAAAGGGCCACTTTTCTACAACTATGTATTAGTGCATTCAGGAGTTCTAAGGGTTGCAAAGCTGCCATTTTGACCTCAGGCAAATCCACATTCCGATGCGTTTTTGGGACAAAATTGAACTTTTTAAAAAGTGGAGGAAATTTTATTAGTGATCTAAAGTCATTCCTGTCCTTTCATGAACAAAAATTTCCACAGAAATTCTTAGAGATTTAAAATTTAACGCTGAAAAAAAGTAGAATGGGGGTCTTTACTTTATTAATCATCTTTTTTTCCTTTCGTTATTCTAATGTTTTGCATATTTTACGAGATACACTATACGTTGCAAGTTTTTGTTATTTGATATCTTTAAAAAAAATCGGATTTATATGTTCAAATATGCATATCGTCTTCGATAAGCTTTACTCAGCCCGTAATCATTTGAAATTCATATTCGTTCAACCTATAAAGCATTATTCATATTTTTAGAGAAATCGATAGTTGCTTTTATTCGTTCTTGCGTGTGCATAGACGTCATTTGAAGAGTTAAAATCTTGAAGTTGGAATCAGCGACGTCCATCAGGCAATTGCCAACCTATTCGTTCGTCACAATTTTCGTTATTCAAAGTAAGCGAATTTTTCTCTATTTTTTCGTATTTCATCGACTTTTGGCGTTGAATTTTTCTGTACGAATTTTTAATTTTTAATGAAAAAATTTAAATTGATTAGGATAATTTTTGTCTCATATTTTCTAAAAATTTCTCACCAATGATTGAAATGTTCCTTATCAAGGGATATGATATGGCTTAAAGAGACGCATTTTTTGAGCAGAAATTTTCTTTTTTTTTCGACACGAAATTCCATAGTTGAGAATTAGTTTATATGTACAATAGGGTGAATGCAACGGAAGAGATATATAAGTGGTGGACTAATAAATGAATAAGCACAAAGAATGATGCATGAAATGGTGCAAAAAAAAAATCAGCACTTTTTGAAAAATGACTAACGAGAATTTTCATTTCAATTTTTTTTGAATTTTTATTTTTTTTTTTTCAGTGAGTAATATGTCCTATAGAGTAGAGCAATTTATGCGTTTTAGAGAAAGTTGGAATGACACTTTATGACATTCGCATCGCTCTAGCACTTTAATTTTGATATCATTTGTTATATACTAGTGATATGATTATTATAATTATTATAATTATTAAGTAGTAGAAATATTATGCAGTAATTTATTGTTTTTTTAATAGATTTTCTTATAGAATTCAAAGATATTTGTTGTTCAATTTATTTATAATAGATTAAATAGGGAATTGATTGCTATATTGAATTGAGTTGATCATTAACATTTATTTCCGTTCTATGAAAGTAAATGTGAAGCATGATTTTATCCTCGTTAAATGAAGAGCGCCTGAGGCAATTTGCTAATCTTGTGCTTTGGAGATCTTTGATTTAGTATTTTGAGAGACGAAAAAAAATTTCAAATATAATAAGAAAATATAACACATCGCTAATCATAAAATATTAAACTACTATCCTCTGAGTTTAGTTCAATTTTATTGTAATTTTTTTAAATTATTAGTACCGTGGAGGAGCAATTATACAAAAAATATATAAATAGGAGAGAACTCTATCTGCTATAATCCTTTAAAGTTGAAAAGTTTAAGCTTAGCGCAAATATATAATTTATTTATTTTTTTTTTTTGAAATTTATTCGATTATCTCTAGAATTGATCAATATCACTGATAACATCGATATGATAATGCAAAGAAATAGGAAATTATTGCAAACTGCAAAAATTTGTTGCAAAAAAAGAAAGAAAATTCTTTGCAAAAAATAGTAGCAATAATAGTTCAAATTTAATGCAAATATCGATAATGAATTCTTTAAAAAAAAAAAAATTATAACATTTGATTCTCGCTGCTGCAAAGATTAAATCTTATTATTGTATAGATTATATAAGAAATTATAGTATTTACTCTAGTAGCGTTTATGTACAATTGGATAATACTAACGCTAAACATATCAGTAAAACTTGTATAAAACAAGGGAATTTCATTTTTTTTCTTACGTGAAAGCATGAGCAGAACTTTGTTTATATGAGCAGAACTTTGTTTATATGAGTGGGTAATGCATATTTTAATAAAAAAAAAAAACGAATTTTATGCCTCTATGTGGAAAAGGGGGAAAGAGAGAAAAAATCTATGTTATTAGAGTATCAAGCAAACTGAGAGTTGGAGGAACTTTTCAAATTTCATTGAATACTTCTAGAAATTTTCTTTCGAATTTTTACGATGTAATCAACGGAAAATGTTTCATTAATGAAAAGCAAGCAATAAAAGGATATTGTGAAATATTCAAAAATGACTTTTTCCATAGTCTTGAAAGCTTTTGAAAAGGCCAAAAGAAATGAGCTCTAATTTTCACTGAATATCTCTTAACTTTCATCGATTATACGTTTTACCAATTACTCTAAGAGCTCTCTGTTGAAGAGAAAAAATCATCAGACGCAAAAGACAAATTTTTTCGACTTTTCTTGCAAAAAAAAAAAGAAGGAAAAATTGTTCAGTCCAATTCACTTACCGCAGCTCGTTTCCCTTTTATTCCATGTTATTCAGAGGTTTACCGGCAAATTCCCGAATTCCAAAAAAAAAAAATATTTTGTATTGAGACGAGAAGTATATATTCTAGCGAGCTAGAAGTTTTATTTTTAAATATGAGACAGTGTTTTTTTTTTTCAACTACTTTACACAAGAATAGATTTTGGGAGGAAGTTTTTAAGAAAATCATTTGAAAGCATTAAATTTATTAGCATTTACCTCTAACGCTTGATGCTTTTGTTTGAGCTGAATTTGCTGATCACTTTCATTCCGCTTTCCTTCGTTAACATATCGGCCTTCCAGGCCAACCTCGAACCGAGTGCTTCAAGAAATATTCTCCACCATTAATGATCTACTAATATCTCGTTGAATCTTTAGTTCAGCTTCTAAAGTGCCATTTGGTAATATGCAAAATTTAAAATCGGAATTTCAATTGCATATTTTAGGCTAGCCAAAAAACATCGCCAATCTTAGAAAGGTAAATCGTGGAGTAATAATGAGAATTCATATAGCCTCTAGGACTTTCCGGTGAATCCGAAAACTGGCAAAGTTTGGTTGAGGGGAGGGAAAGGAGAAGGAAAAGGGGGAATGGTAATGCCAATGACTAATATAATTGAACAAATGTGGTCTTTCTAAGCAGTGTTCTTCTAATGTTACAAATTATCCATAGCGGTTGCTCCAATCGCATTTATGAAATGATATTATATTTATTTATTTATTTATTTATTTATTTATTTATTTATTTGTTTGTTTATTTATTTCAATCAACGCAGCACTCGTTACGAATACATGTCCCTTCGTATCGCTTCCACCTGCTCTGACCCAATGCCTCTCTAGTACACCTGTCTTCTGTAGTCTTTAGGTCGGCCTCTCCTTCTTGTAGGTCGGTCGCATGAACGTTGGGTCTTAGACTCGTCTCCTGCCCGTCAGGTGCTGACGAGCCCATTCACCGTCCGTTCCTCCTATCACTGTCGGGACTCGTTCTGCCGCTGTTATCTCTAAAGAGTATGCTGGGCGGGGTGGTTCGGCTGAGCGGAGCTAACAGTTCTGGTGGGAGCTTCACAACCGACCGCAGTAGACAGGGCAAAACGATGAATGACATTACATTGACAAGGTTGAAACACTGATGTTTGCTACTATGAAAAGAAAAAGGAATATTTCCTACATTTGAATGATATAGTTTTTCAAAAAACTTCCACAAATTAGTCAACCACCAAGAGGTATATGTTGATATACAACTTTGTTCTTTATTCCTTTTCACCATCAAAGATATGCAAATGAATTTTGGAAGTGAAATATATGCAAATGAATTTATTTTATGCATAAAATATAAAGTACTATTAAAACCGATAGACGCCGTCTCATCTAGAGCGATACTAATGTTTATGCAATATTTCCTACGTAGATGTTTGAGAATTACGATACAACGCTTTAGTAGTTTTTTTTGTAAAATCAAACAACGATTACTTTATTCTACTTTACTTTACTGTACTTTAATTAAGAGAATGTTATTATGAGTAAATATCTGCTTATATCATTTCCGTTTCCACTTTGTAGCAGATATTACAAGGTCGCGTAACAGTCGTAGCTCACCTCTTGTCCATAGGATGCTGACGGGTCTATTCATCGTTGTTCGCCTTTAAAATGACCCAATAACAATTATGCATCATAAATTTCAATTGTTTGTTTTTTATTTATATTATTTATAAACATTATTCGAAAAAAATCGTCATTTTTAAATAAATTTTTTCTGAAATTTTTCCAAAATTTGCGATTAATTTCTTCAATTTTATTAGTGCATTTTTTTTGTAAGCACCGCACTTCAGTTAACGAATACAAATTGATTCTTTTCAAGGACATGAAAGGTTCACTTCCATAATTTACGCACAAATATCTCAATAAAAGGGCCATAAAAATGATTGCTGATGAAAAAATTTCTTTTCATAAATCAATTGTGAAAATTTTTTTTTACTTTTCTATAAATGGTTCACAAAATTAGGGCAATTTATTGATGGCTATTTGATAAATAACAATAGGTCGCTAATCATTTTTTTTTCAATGAGCAATAAAAATTTCTCTCTTCTCTTCAATTTTTTCAAATATAAAATTTTGTTTTTTTTCCGCCGAAATATTCAACAAATTATGTGAAAATTTATTTCATAAATCATATTCGATATAATTTGTGGACTAATTACATCTCTACAAAGACGGAAAATGGTCGGTTTTTTTTTCTAAAATTGTTATAAGGGAAAATGCGAATCGTTGCTTTCTTTCAAAAGAATTCGTTTTTGTTGCCGGCTCAAGTCTAGACATTCGAAATTGTTCATCTTTGGCGGATTACTTTTACATCATAAATTTTTTTTTTCTATTCGTTGACATATTTCCTATGTAATGGTGATTCACTCGACTATGCTTTGCTTATATAATGAGAGGTGAGATTTAAATATTAAAATAAAAAACGTTTATGCTTTTATATTCATTTTCAAGATGTTGTTCTATTTCAAAGATCACTTTTATAGCGTCAAATCATTTCATAGAGAGAAGAGATAGGAAAGGCGGGGGATGTGCTATGGAATTTAGTAAATTTAGTAAATTTTTAGTAAAAAATTTAGTAAGAAAAAACTTCCCCTCCTCATCTTTGTCCGCTAAGTATAGTTTTTCCTTTGTCCATTATTAAATTGTTCTAAGATCTGAGCTTCATGAATTCATATTCTAAAAGCACTGTTACATTCCGTGAAGTAATAAGTATTTTTATGCACTCATTTCTAGTCCTTCTTGATGAGGGATCATAAGTCAAACAACTAATTTACTCTCTCTTTTGAGCGAAGAAAAAAATCGCCAAAAAAGCACTACAAATCCCTATAAAAGCAAAAAATGTCACTCAAATATCCGTTTAACCGTTAATAATTCATCGTTTTTTCCCAATAAACTCATTGAGAAAGTAGTTTTTTTTCTCAATTTTCTCAAACAACTGCTGCAGTTATAAAAAAATAGTAACGATTTTTTATTGTCTATATTCTACTTTTTATTATTATTCTCTCGTTTTTTTTTATTAAAAATTTTCAAAAAAAAAACAATCGGAACATACATTAATAGGGTTTATTTGTGAAAAGATTCCTTAAATGAACATTTTCATAGGAGAAACGTTTATAGAGATATTGTTTACTTTGCCCGAATATATTTCTATAGTGGATCGAAATTGGTTGCAAAAAAATTTAAAGTGGTCATAGGGGAGGGAGAGTGGAGGAGGAGGGTTGGTAAAAAGAGGTAGCATGGCGCTTGGGGCAATATTTGGCGTTCGGTTTATATGATCTATTTCTATGTTCGAATTTAGCGCACTAAATAAAACTGCTAAAACTTCCCGATTCACATCCCAACCTATGGTACTAATGCTGCCATTCTGATATATGAATGAAGATATCCAATGTTACTGATAAGCTATCACCCTTATGATTTGTTAACTTTCAACAACAATGATAATCTACGATAGTTGATAGCCACGCCTCATACCAATGAACTCCGATTGAAATAAGTGGATAGTTGTCGTTTAGGAGGCACATTTAAATGCAGGAGTCGCATGTGTTCTGATATGCGGAGCAATCAGAGTTGTTGTCAATGATTGGTGTTTCATTCACATATAGTGTTCTGGAAGTATTTGGCTACTACACAATGCTGAAGCAGCCTATAGCTGATATAAGAGTCTGAAATGCCTTTAGTTGGTATAGCGTTCTGAAGAAGAGGAATAGAACTAGTGATTTCACCTGCTTAAATAGTTTTTTTCCGCATGGCTGTAAAAGAAAATGCGCATTATTTGAGGTGTATTGTTGCTCGATATATGATGAGGTTTTGAGTGGCTTGAGTTCTGTTTATTCTATAAATGAATTTAAAGGTTGATAGCTGGCTCGATGATGAGGTCTCTTATTGACAGCTTTAATGAGAATCGAATTTCAACACTGTATTTATATCGCTCTATTTGATAGTATTTTCTCAGTCTTGATCAAATTTTCTCAGATTGTGAAGTATTCCTGTTGCAATTATTTCTCTCGTTCTGCATAATATTTCATTTCTCTTATTGCTGCTCAAAATAGCATTCGAATTAACGTTTTGCTTTTGAATATAACAACATTTATGAGCAATCTAACATTTATTCTTCGATAAAACCGAATCTATTACTTTTAGATGGTATATACTTCCGAAGCAATTTTTGAGCTACTTTAAAAACTATCATCTCTAGGATAGGATGTCGTCGAACAAGATATGTCCATGATCTTTTGGATAAGGATATTTAAATGTTGTGGACAAGCTTGGATTTGCGAGATGCAATATTGCAAAACACATCGTGTCTGCGCATATGTAGGCATATGTCTGTTTGCTTGTCCGAGAGTTTCAGCTAAATGAATCAATGGAAATAGAGTTGCGAAAATCGCTCGATGTAAAATACATTACATGATGACTTGTTTTTATCATTTTTGCATCTTTCCGCTTGATCTATCATTTTCAAAAAGAGTTATGACATTTAAAGGTGACAGAAAATTTTCATACGCGTTTTACACTTTTCAATTTTTCTTCTCATAACCGCATGACTGGAAGAAAAAAAAATGAATGAAAAAATAGGCTAGAAGGATTGACGCAATATGCGCACTTCGTTTATTTGATCAATCGACCCTATAAAACCCCACCAAAAAAAAAAAGATATGCAGAAAAATGCTTTCAAATTTTCATTGATGTTACTGCTCATTGAAATCTTCAAAAAAAAAAAGTCGCTGTTTTACTCAATCAGGGAGAAATATAAAGTTCGATCCCCATAAATAGAGGCATTTTTTTGTATTTTTAAATGCCCATCTCCTTGAGATCATGATTCGCCAATATACAAGGGATTGCCGTATATTATGTGACAAATTTTTTTATCTGTGTAGCTTCAATGGATCATAAGTCAAAGACGTCGAAGTTAGATATGAATTGAAGCTTCAGTGGGTCAGCTAAAAAACCTTTGTTATAGTATCGCTGAATGACCACTCCAGGTATTATAAGCGAAATATACTGTCCATTTGCTGTCCTCATTATTCCTTTTCACTTATCATATGTATCAAGCTCTTGTTCGTTAATGTAAATATCATTTACTATCTTTTGCTTATACATTTTTTTACTGAAATTTATAAACCTATAAATATATAAATTTTATGGATTTTATTTGCGCTAAAGTAGAATATTCTTTCGCTATTTCGATTAATTAAAGTCGCATATGTTTCTTGGCATTCCACTTTCAGTCTAAAAACGATTACAAAAGGGCGAAGGGGGAGGGAAAGGAGGATCTACACTATGCAATATTTCACGTATTTTTGAGCGGAGTCGTAATTTTGTTTTAGTTAATTTTAAGGTTAGATTTTTCTCATTTCTGAAAAAAATTAATCAGTTACAAAGCTGTTTCCTTTTATTTAAATAGTTGAACAAATTGGTCTCCGCATTCGATAAACACTCTACTCTCTCTTCGTAAATTTTATGATTTATGGTAAAAGTGTAATAAATAGAATGCATTAATTTACTTTCTATTATATGAGAGTTGAAACGCATGAAAGCAATCGATGATAGAAAGTAGCAGACATTTGTATGTCATTTTCAATAATTAAATTGTTTACAAATTCTTTTTATTTATTGACCTCTTTCGTCTAAGCATTAATTGTTTATTCGTTCCATCTTTCTTTGATGACTTAAATTTTGTGAGTGAGGTAAATGTTACAGGGATTCTATAAGTCGAAAAATCAGCAGTAACTGCTGCACATCGACGCTTTATTTTCGTTCTTACCAATATCATTGGCTTTTCAAAATCTCTTTTAATAATAAACGGAAAAGGGAATTAAACGGCGGGATGGAGGGGGAGGGGGAGGTGGAAAGGAAGTGGAGCACTAAGTGGGTGTCATTGGAAAGAAGTATTTCCATCTGTAGAGGGTCTTTTAGAAGCTTCTTATATATATATATATATATATATATATATATATATATATATATATATATATATATATATATATATATATATATATATATATATATATATATATATATATTTATTTATTTATTTATTTATTTATTTATTTATATATAATTTATTTATTTATTTATATATATATATATATATATATATATATATACATATATATAAAACATTTAGAAAAGCTCATTTTGGGTTTCTTCTATAGGGTGAAATTACGTTGTTTTTGCTACTAAACAGCGCTCAAGTAGAATAATCGGTTTTTTTTTTCCATTCATTGTACGCATGATTGCATTTCTAATATCCGTCACCACAAAGAATTACTGCAGTCTTCATTGTTACAACGAATGCTTTTTTTATTGAGCCTTAAATTTTGTAATATTCAAAGTTTTCAATAGCTTTAAAAATACAATTTTGAGCGCCACATTTTCGGCAGCTAATCGTTCAACGGCTATTTAATTCGTAAATGAAATTTTTTAATATGAGCCATTAATCCGTCGATCCTATTTTTTTACTATCCAACTATCTGTTAGCCTACATCTTTTGAAAAATACCCTCAAGTAATCGTTGAAAATAACTGTTATTACTCTTTTCTTTGTAATTTATTACGTCTCTTTCTTAGTCGCATTTCGTCTTCGCGTTTCTATTTCCTCTTCAAAAGTCACCTTTTTTTGAAACTTTTTTAAAATTCTTACCTATTTTTAATATTTTTATTTATTTTTATCCTAATATTTTCATTTTACTTATTCTAATTTTTTTATTCTTTTTTGTTTGTTCTAATATTATCAATTTTCTATTCTATTTTTTCTAATATTTATTTATTTATTTTATTATTTCTTTTAATATTTAATATTCTAATTAAAATTTAATGTTCTAATGTTTAATAGAACATACATTTTTAATATTCGTACTTTCCTAATAGAATAGGATCATATCGTTTTAAATGCTTTCGAAATAAAAATCCTTTTAAGTGAAATTTATGAAAATTTCTCGACTAACGATAAAGCAGTAGTTTTTTTTTTCGCGCGGCTAGTGAGTGATCAATATATGTAGTTGATGAGTGGAAAAACGATCGATGATATAAATGATCTGTTAAAATGATTCGAATCGAATGGCAATCCAGAATGAAAAACATTTATTGCAATATTCAATTCCATTTCAATATTCATCTACGGATAAAAGCCAACGTCAGCACCACTGATAATAGCGATGTTATCATCTAGACATTTATATCAAATTGCTGAAAATTATCTATGTGATAAAGATATCGCTCATAATTCTTTCTTCTAGCGCTGAATTATTCCTAAAATTTCACTTCTTTTTTTTTCACTCATCGATATTTTTTTTTCTAAATATTATTGTATTGTTATTTATGAAATCGAAAAATTTTAGTATAGTTTTCACTGCAATAAAAAAGCGATCGTAAAATATTATTTAAAAAAATGTAGATTTGACGGAGCTGTGCTCTGCTATTGTTTTCGATCATTATGAATATTGAGTGCGCGCCTTCTATCTGCGTTCCCTATGGTGTATGCTGCTCATAGAGGAGAGGAATTGTTGTTGCTGCTGTTATCGTTCACTGTTCTTCACTCTAATGAGAATATTTATTTATTTATTTTTATTATTTGTTCATTTATTTATTTGTTTGTTTATTCTTTTTTTTGTTTTTATTTTTTTTTTTTTGCTCGCTCATTCATCTATCTACTTATTTATTTATTCTTTTTTTTAAAGATTAACATCCTCAAATGAGGAATAGTTAAAGATAGGTAAGTATGAACAAAAAGAAAGAATTTTTCAAAATTTTCATAACGCTAAAGTTCACGTAGATCAACGAAAAAAAAATGAAAGAGATAAAAAAACATCCAGGATGCATGAAGAATTCATTAAATATGCGCAAAATTAATTTTTTCGTTGAATATATATTAACATTTTCATCAACGTTATTTACTACATTTCGTTGAATATATATTAACATTTTCATCAACGTTATTTACTAGAATTTTGTATTTGAACGCTAATTTAGTGAAAGAAAATTTTTTAGCAATCGAAATAAAGAAAACTCTATGCATTATTGAGGTGCAGTTTTCACCTAAATTTCAACTTAATCAATACGCAATGAAATATTATTGAGTTGTTGCAATTTTCAAATGTGACCTATTGAATTTATTTGATTTATGGATACGGTGTATCCGGTAGAGTCTATAAATTACGGTCGATTTGATCGATGCGGAGTAGTTTTATTCTTTTTTTATTACCATCCTTATTTTATTAGATTTAAACTCAACATTTAGTTCATCATGTAATGTAATTCTTTTTTTGTTGCGATCCAGCATTCGTTATATAGGCAAGGAATTATTGCGCAGACTGAGAATGGAGTAGTCATTTTGGTCCTTATTCCAGTGGATGCTAGGAAGTATTATAATTAATCGTTGTGCTGTTTCGGGAAGGAATTCCTATAATTTACAACTTACACCACATCAAAATAAATAAATAAATAAAATATGCAAATAAAAGCGCAATGTGTAAATAAAATACGCCTTTGTATAAATAGAATCTACTAGAACATATTCTATGCCTAGTGAGATATATTTTACCTTGTGAGCTATTGATTTCATTATGTTTATTTATTAGATAGTGATAACCTTTTGTTCTAAGGTAGTGATAATCTATTCATATCATTCAATATGGTTCAATCGGTTTTCTATAATTTCATTTTTGGCGATCTAAAAATTATAAAAAAAGATTCATTGCGATCACGAATAGCGGCTGAAAAACTTATAAAAACTACTTATTTTTTTCAGTAAATAATACTTAGCCCGTTATTATTCTAGTTTGACTATAAAATTGATGTATTGAAGTAAGAAATCAAGTAGTTTTTATGAACAAAAATTGAGTGAATATTTTAACGCTTGAATTTAGATCCCATATCTGTACATTTAGCTTGCGTTGAATGATTTATCTTTTAAAAAAAACTAATTTCAATTTGCAAAGAAAATTTTTCCGTTCATCACTTTCATTCAAATTTTTACGACTATGAAATAAACTAAAAATGCGGAAAATCTTATATTTTAAACGATTTTCTTTCCAAAGCAATGATGGAAAAAATGAAAAAAAAAATTAAATTTTAACTCAATAATGATTCAGATGGATTTTAAAAAATTTTAAGCTTCATTTAGATGGATTATAAAATTTCAATTACCACCTCATAAATAAGTGGTATGTTTTATTTAAAAAAGGAAAAAAATTCAAAAATTTTCACTAACTATAATTAATGGCTCTAATCAACTGTGAATTTTCGCATAGAGGCAATAGTTCGTGTGCAGTGCATAAAGCAGTTAGAAGGATTGTTGAAATTTTAGAATTTTTGATTTTCTTGTCCATTTTTTTGTTCTTTTTAAAATTTTTCATTCATCTCAAAAAACGACAAATTTCCGTAATTTTTTTTTTTTTTGAAATTTCATTTTCGATTTTCTCGGAGTGAGATAAGCTATAAAGAACATTTAAACAAAACTTCATTCTTAATTCATTCATTCTTTTCTATTTTGATAATCTCATTTCAACAAATTTCGCATATCTCAACGCTTAGATTTTTCGGGTTTTTTTTTAATTTAAAAAAAAAAGAATTTTTACAACAAAATGAAATAGGAAATTTTTCATTATTTTTTTCTGAAATGTACTAAGAGTACAACATTTGATATGAGTAGTTCAGTTGAATTATGATTGAAGAATAGCAATATCTTAGAGTGAATGCATCATCTTTCGATATATCATATTGCATGTTGGATGATGAGTAGTAAATTAATCTCAACTGAATATATAAACTAAAAGAATATTGCGTAAAGTAAGGGAATGTAGAGGAACATCGATTGCTAATGCTTATATCTTCAATTAAAATCCACTCAATTAATATATGACCTTGCATTTGCTAAACTTTATTAGCAGAGAAAAATGCAGCTCATCAACGAAATTTTAAAATGTTGATGTGGTTGTAGATGTGAAAAATATATGAGCATATGCAAAACTTAGTGTCTTTATCTTCGTTGTTGTGCGATATCGGCTTCGATTTCTATGCGTTCCGTTGTTTCTTTTCTTTTCTTTTTTCTCTCGTACTGCAGTTAGGCTCAATTTGCGGATGAGTTTAGCCACAAAATGAGCCTAGCGATGCATCAGACACAACTAGTTTGCTTATTTGCATGCGACCAAAGTTTGTCGTGCACATTGTTCTCATCTCTTTCCCCATATGATTGTTTACTTGCAAAGCATGAGATAAAACATTTATGGGTCATGCTTACTTGGCCCCTTCAAATATTCAGCTTATAGAAATAAACAAAATTTATGCAAATAAGCAAAAATGTAAATGGTGAACAACATAAACACTTCATAACTAAGATAATCGATTTTAAGCGATTTGTGAAAGTGATGAATTCATGCAGCGACGGATGTGAGAATGATTAAATTCGCATTCGAAGAGCGTTGTATTGGCAGCCGGCTTCATCCAATATGAAGCTCTCTGCTTTGTCAATTAGTGTCAACAGTGATGTCGCCGAATGAGAGATTCGCAAGAAAAGTCGCGAATGTCGCCTCCGAAAACGGAAGTTGCACCTAAAAACTTAGCGAAATACACTTGCATCCATAGATAAGCACATTACCATTCAGCAATGCAATGTTGGATGAGTAGCGAAAAAATTGCAATTGAACATAAAAAGTGGAGGAATGTGGAGGAAAGTAAAGGGATGTAGAAGGAAAAGAGGAAGGATGTAGGAGGATGAGAAGGATGTAAAGAATGGTAGAAGAATGCAAAATAATGGAGATGAAGGTGGGAAATGTAGAGGAAAATTGAGGTATGTGGAGAAATCTAGATGAATGTAGTGGAATGCGATCTTTTTATTTACATAATAAAATAATTATAGAAAAAGCTGTCATCTTAGAATTGAAATTTATGACTGTTGTTCTTGAAGGGAATTTCCATTATTCGCGAAAGAATGTTTCCGTTGAAAGCATTTCTCAAAAATTATTTAAAAGTTTTATAAAATATTTTAAAAAAAACATCTCTTGATTAAATTTTTGTATGAGGGTTGTTGCTTTCAATTATTTAAATCCTTTAAAAAAATTACGAAGAAATATTTCTTCCGTTTATTTGTAATGTTCTTAATAGATTAGAAGAAATAAATTCTAAAAAAAAAAATCAAATTTTCATTCATTATTTTATTTTTTAATTTCTATTTATTTCAAAATTAATTTCTATTAATTAAATTCATAGAAAATTTTATAGAATGAATTTAAAGGTTTCAAATCAATTCTATGCAAGTAATGAATTTTCTCTACCAAGAAGCGATGATAACGGAACGAGAAGCGTGAAAGGGCAAAAATGTTGATCGATTCCTAGAAGCTTTACGCATTTCCGGATCGATATAATTAGCTCATTAAGCACATTCGTTCATGCAAATTGATTTTCTTGCAACCGACGCATTTTACTATTTCTGGATTGCCTATTGCACTTCTCTCAAGCGTATTCGTTTGATTTTTTTATTTGTTCATCTATTTGTTTTGGAGAATACTTTTATATATTAATATTGAAAATATATAATTTATAATTATCTAATTTATAATTTCATAATTTGTAGTGATATATTAGTGATAACCGTTAATCAGATTGACTGACGCTGATGTTATCAGTGGTCGTATCATCTTAGTGATCGATATTAATCATATGAGTGATCATGTCATCCTAGTGTTGCTTTTGCGGATTATGGTCCATGTTGAATTATTTATTTAAGAGATAATAAAATTATTTATAGAAGTTCAACAAATAGAATGTACAAGGAATCATCCCGTCCTGAGGGTTGATGATGTAATATCACTTGATTTCTTTTCACTCCGTATCAGGAAAACTTGCAAAGGGCATCTCTGATGAGGCTTATGGAAACGATGATCTCTGATAAGGCTGTGTGTTTACTAATATGCAAAAAATATTTTATGCGAGACTGCAGTGAATAGTAATATGGTGCACGTCTAACGTATTATATACTCGCATCCGCTAAACATGAGCAAATAGAGGCGATTAGCGAAGCAATATTTGCATATGTGCGTCTAACTAATCTTCTAACATCCTCATAACGCTAAAATTCTGCCAAACTTACGAGCGTTCAGCTGGTTGTCACTTCTCTATCTATTTATTTATTTTCGATAGAATGTAATTTATGAGTTTTAGGGATATGATATATGTTAGTGTTCGATGGAAATATATCATCGATCGGAGTTTTTTCTTTTTTTTTTTTTTTTTTTACATTCATTAAACTTTACCAATGATTCGGTAATTGCCATAAACGCGGTGAAAATCAATGATTTTTCATCACATTCATTAAATTTTACCAATCATTCGTTAATTTTCATAATTAGAATAAAAATCGACTGATTTTTTTTTGCGACCTTTTCTATATTTAAGTGCCGTAATTATCAACAAACTTAATGAAAACTATCGATAAATTTATATTATCAATAATCAATGCGCTTATCTCTTTTTTCTTTCCATCATATTTCATCTTTTTTCGCATATTTTAATTTAAGAAATGCATCGGATTATTTCAAAAAAAAAAAAAAAAAATTTTTTTTTTTCAACAACGTTCAATACTATTATTAACTTTAATTGGCAAATTTTTTTTTTTTTTTAATCTAACAAAAATGTTCTGTTCATTTTATTATAGAAAAATTACTTAGTAACTTTGAGTCGTGTGAATGCATCAGACTATTGAAATTAGCTGCCCATCAACATGAAAGATACCTTCACCTTCGAATACGTCAGTCAGTCATTTTTTTTTTTTTGTACGCCTTTGCAAATTTAATTCGAGCAAGTATATTGTGGCGACATCTTGTCTTATATGCGCATTGTTTGTGCCCACCTCTGTCCGTCTATGTATTCGCTAATTCAACTTGGGATCTATTGAAGCTGGAGCTATGAGACTTCATTTTTATAATTTACCTCATCGGATAAGTTCTCTACTTCCTAATCTCCTATTTCATTTTGATTCATATATTTGGAGATTGCATTAGACATTTAAAGATACAAAAAAGATATACGTTTATTTTGCAGCGGTTAGTTGGAAGAAAATCTCTCATCTATGGAAGATTTATGTAAGTAATCGGATGAAAATATGAAGGTATTTATTTCGTATACTCAAATTTTTGATGATGATTTAGGAAATTCGTTGAAGCATATATCGCGCTAGATATGATGATAAGCTTCTTTATTTGTTCATTATTGAAAAATACTCACATCCTTCACTAATTATTACTTGCACTAATTTGCATATTTGCGTTGCTACATATATATATAATCGGGTTGCTTCCCTTCTCATCCCCCCTTCGTCTCTCTCACTACTCCTTCTCCCAACTGTACCTTTTAAATAAACAATATGATCGTCCTTGCATCATAAATTCCTTTCTACAGGTTTTCATCATATAAAAGCTCATCATCTCAAATATATTATCTCTACTCATACAAATATTGGCTGAAAGATGATACGATGACGTGAGGAATTAAATTTGTATATTTGTGTAACGATATATGAGAACATATGCACTCTTCATTACTCACTAATACTAATCAACAAATTGCAAATGTCAATGAAATATCGCTAAAACCTTAATGAAAAATTTGGTGTGACATGTGTGGATCGCACGAATATTGCAATATTTGGATTGCATCCTCGCTGATAAAGTTGACTTTATGCAATAGGTGAACATGCTATTACATATTACATAAAGTCAACTTTATTATAAAAAAAATCTTTCTTTTGCTGTCAATAAGTTTTTTTACGAGTTATTGCATAGTCTTTACGACGGGTAGCTGCTTTATTTCTTTTGTAATAGAAGATTTATTTATTGTTTTTATTAATTTTCCCTTTTTTTAGAATATATGAATGCAAAAATTTTTTAAAAGCTATGATTATGGTTGCATAATATATTCCCATCTAGAGATTTTTCATCATCAGCCAATAAATTAACTATGTTCATTCTGTGATTCCATTGTTATGTTGTCTAACTTAATTTTTACCTGTCATATAACACATCCGAGAAGCATATATATATATATATATATATATATATATATATATATATATATATATATATATATATATATATATATATATATATATCCTTATCTAATTCATACAAAGTTAATATTTTAATAAAAAAAATATAAATGCGACAATTTATGCAAAAATTGAACGCAATAAAAGCATATATGTTTATTTATTTATAGCATATATGGTAACAATATGTTGTATAGGTAAATTTACGCGCATTAGCAGATACGTTTCCCAACAAATTTGGTATTCCATATTTTCTTCGCTTATTGTTTACTTCCTCGATATTCTCGAAAATCGTTGGCGCATATCCTCATTTCCCCTCCGAAATAATTCGACCGTTGAGGAATAATTTCTAAAATCCCCTTCTCTCATGAAGTCCTCTAGTTGTAGTAAACATTTTTCTGTAAGATTTAGTCACAAATACATCAATATTGAAACGTTTTTGAAGCGATTAACATATAATACAATTCGCTATTTATTTCTTTCAATTTTTCTTCATTTCTCTACCATTTACTAAATGTGTATCATTTTGAGCGGAATGTGTTTTTATTTATTTATTTATTTAATTATTCATCAATATTCTGAGTAAAATAAAACCAACACATTTATAGAAATAAACCGACGTATTTGCACAAATAAACCAATACGTTTATAAAGCTAGACCAGTGTATTTGCATAAATAGAATGTTGTATTTATGTGATGTTTGAAAAGTTCAAATTTGAATTCAATTTTTTCAAGTGATAGTCAAATTTTGAAAGTTGATTGCAAGATGTGTTTTTTTGGAGCATATTTTCGATTTTCCCTTATTAGAGCATAATTTATCTACCCTATCGCATGCTATTCTCTTTTTTTTTTTTTGAAAAATTCATCGATATTAATTTCGACATTGCTTTTGTTTCAATAACTTTTGAAAATTCAACTCTTTACCTGATTGTGAAGTTTTATATGCAATTATTATTTCTGTTATAAAAGTATATCCATCTATTGCAACTATTGATGGATAATAATATGGAGTGGGTTTTATAGTAACAAATTGGGGGGGGGGGGTTGGGGATGGAGGGGGAAGGGGGAGGATGGATAGAGGAGGGGAGGAAGGAGAAGAGTGGTGATTGTGGGAAAGTGTTGGATATTGATCATGCGCAAGAGAACTCGGCTACTAAATGCGAGTCTAAAACCGCGTTTTGCCACTTCCGCTACCAAATCCCATTTTGCAGATCTATCTAAAAGCTAACAATGGATCCATTTTTTGCACTAAATTCATCCATTGCAAACTGCCTTATGCGTCTTCTAATATAAATTGCATCTAATACAAAGTAGTGCTGCAAGAGATTACTTAAAAGTATTCAGATGTGCAAATCGAAGAAATATATGTACAGGAATAAAGGTAGAGATATGACTATTGATTGTGAAGATGGCTTACGAAAACATCGGAGAAAAGAATTAGAAAAAAATGTTTTCAGTCATTTTATTTAGGCGATGCTAACCTTATTGATTGATATCTATTCTTTATCCTATTCTTTTAAATAGTAATACATATAAATAATCAAAAATTACCAGAATGAGCTCAAATATAGCTATATGATTGCAATCACTCAGCAATTCTAATAACAAACTTATAAATACGCATTTAAATATTTGTATCGATTCTTTGCAACTACTATTCTAATCACCAAATAAATCTAAATATTGCGTGTTGTATCAACCTTTTCTTGCGTAAATTCCCTTTTTTTTAAGGATAGGAAATGAAATTTTTTTGTCAGATTGGAGGAAGTTAACCGTGACACATCTTTTCTATTTCCGCTCATAATCTCTACTATCGATTGCCTCATATCATAAACATATCACCATAAAGATGTCTTAATTAAGGCGATAGTGCAATTTCGAAGCAATTTTAGATAGACATTTTAAGCAGAAATACATTCATATGCGACACTCATTATTTCCCATTCCCCCCTCATCCCTATAGCGATAAAATTTGTTGCGCAATTTGCGCGATTCGATACCCTTCATTTGAACGCTATCTGTTACTACTAGGCTGCACAAATAGCTAGCCGCATGCACTATTGCATTATTTATGCCTATCTCTATTGCTTCTGAATTATTGCAGCGTTTTGAAAATATTTGCATATCTATACTTGTGTTTGTATATCTTTCTGATTGAATAATAACTTTATAATGAGTTATTTATATTTCAAAATGTTTGAGTTATGTAAATTAGACCTTGCATAAAGATTTTTGCAAGCTATTCATGTAATAGTCAGTATTTGATGGGCAAGAGACAAGCCTGATCCCTAACCTTCACGTCATCTTACAACTTCAACTAAGCGTTAGTTGAAACGATATGAAGAGACATTTATTCGTAACGAAAGCTTTATCGATTAAAACAAATAAGTTAATAAATCACTCAGAAAAATCAATACATTGTTAGTTTTGCACATAATCTTTTGGCGGAAAGAACTGCAAAGGCGATAAGCAGGATTGCAAAAATCGCATATTTGTGTTTCTTGTCAAATGTGCTTTCCCACATTGTCTATGTTATGAAAAACTGGGAAATTTAAAAGAGGATAGCCTCTTAGTGTACGTAAACTAAAATATAAGTTGAAAACGGCATATAAGGACACTTAGTGATAGAATCGACACTTCAGCACTTGGTCGGAGAAGTGCAGAATGGCATCGAGCCGAGAATTGGAGTTTTTGAGGTCTCCCTGGAGAGGGGAATGTGCCCATTTGAGGGTAGTGACTTCGAAAATTTCTGAGTCACTGCAGCCACAACTTAACGTTAATCTAGAACTAAATGAAGGACTGTATTCGAAGAAATCATTATTTATTGTAAAAATGCGTTCATTATTTGAATTTTCGAAAATAATTATTGTCTAGCGCATTTTTATGTGCAAATTTTTTTTCAAAATATATTTGCACGAAGGGTACCTTTCTTTCAAATTGACATCAAAAGCAAGGGAGAATAGCATACCTTCATTTTCCTAATCGAGAAGCGGTGCTTATAGTGAAAGCTCTTGGAAGGGTGGGAAATTGTGTTATTTTATGCAACAATTATTTTTCGTTCTTTTGATGTTTTTTCTTTAATTTTTCTTTATCTCATCCTTTTTTATACATTGCATCATCGTAGCTCTTTGAAAATGTGCAATGCAATAATCTTTTCATTGTTCTATTCAGCAGCTCTATATTGATAGTGTTGTCCCATATGGGTTTTTTTTCATGTTTTCACGGTTTTCTTTAGCATTTTTTTTTAAATGATAGCTTGGCTCATAGAAAAGCTTCCTCTAAGCAATAATATTTTCCGATTTTTTGATTGACAATAAACGAATTGAGAACTTGAGAATACAAACTGCACATTAATTACTCTTATTAGTCTCACTTTCAAAGGTGCACTGATGAATGCGTTTTTGTTGTTTATGAAAGGAAACAGAAGTTTTAAAAGCAATTCTACTCTATATAGAATAGTAAACGAGTGCAAAAATACGCGCTAGCACGATATGTGTTTTCTCATTTTGCAATCCGATTGCTGAAACAGCCAAAACGAATGACAAAATCTACGCTGATGCGTTTTCCCACAAAATCGATCGACTATGCTAATTCGAAATGAATGAATTCTCCTTTTTTTAACTGAATTTGATCACTTGTGGAATAAAACTCACTTGAAAGTTTTATGGTGTATTTTAGCAAGAAAGACATTCAAAGAAGATGATTGAATATTGATGACTTTGGGATATGATGTCATCTTAATGACTCAGATTATACTCATTGAAATTCTCGCAATAAATTTTTATGGTTTGTAAGTTGAAACTGTTGCTTGAAAAGATATACACAATTATATACGCACGTATAAGAGCTATTGCAATGCAATTTTGCAGAATTAAATTATTCATTGTTATCCTATGAGGGTAGTTGATGAAATGTGCAAAATGAAAAAGCACATATTGTGCTAATTTCTTTGTTTTCCCAATTTCTTTATCCTCCTCAATCTATTTTGCAACATTATTGTTGCATTTCATCGTCAATTATATTATTATATCTCTTTATCGCTCTTATTTATACTAATCGTTAAAGCTGTCCTATAACAATGACGAATTTTCAAGCATTACTAGCGATGCGTTGAATTTAAAATAGAAATTCGCCTCCATTGTAAATCGCCACTAAAATGTGCGCATTTCTTAGCTAAATGGGCGTTCTGTCGTCTCCTTTTTCTATTCACTTCTAATGAATTTTTTTTTTTTCGTTGCATCGATGCAGACAATGCATGCACAAGCAAACGAAAAACTCACTTTCGCTATTTCATTCCATTCGACGAAACGTCTAACGAAATGCCTGTCTTCTATCTATGTTATTCTTGATCCGATGATTGGTGTTGCATATATCAACAACGTCTTCAAAAATTAAAAATTCTCTCTATTGGTGCGAATATTTTGGCAATGCTGAACTACCATATCCTGACGTTCAGGAGGCTTACTTCCTGAGAATTTTTGAAGAGAATTGCGATCGACATTCAATTCTCTTGGAGTGGATTATTTCATTTCCACGACTGCTGCATATTTATTTGTGCATTCTGTGTGGTCTTCGATTTTTCTGAAGCTGCAATATAAGTATGGCTTCAGCGCTATGTGGTTTTTGGTGTGGTTGTTTAGGTGCTACACGAAATGCTAATAAAACCATTTCATTACAGCTCGGCTGCCCGCACGCTACCGTTATGGTGTCGCAATTGCCTTCTCAAGCTACTGCCGTTGTCTCCACGTCAAAACATATAAGTCGGCAAGATCATTCACGTTTATCAGCAAATGAAAAACGTTTTCGTAATCGAAGTTTATGCAGTTTACTATGTACACCACCACCATATCCAGGATATTCAGCTGTTATGACGTCAATTAAAAGTTCTGGAGCATTAGAGAGTAGTATGCATTCAACGTGGAATAATTATCGTCAAACAACACCACCATCATCCACAACGGTATGTGCTACGGCAGCAATGACACCATCGTCACGTGCTAGCAGCCGACCAACATTTTGCCTCACGCCAGATTATGAACAACCATCACCAATCGACGAATATAAAGTAAGTTTATCGTTGATCAAATTTTCTGAAATATATTTCCGTGAACAAAAATTATAAAGTTGGATTGAAACTCTGATTAGGAATTTGGCCGAAATATGCGTTTTTGATTATTTCTTTGGGGAAGTTGTAATTACATTTAAGATTTTCTTAGATGTGCAAGCAAGAAGAATCTTTGGTCATATAATTATGGTGAATTAATTTGAAAAATGAATTTTTTTTTTCAAACGAAATGTTGCGAGTGGAATGATGAGGCATTTGATGATTTTTTTTTGTCAAATGAATGAAGAAATTTAATGGAGGAAGCTAGTTTACGACGTGAGCAAATATAGCACTACCTGAGGTCGTTGCAAGTTGAGATCAAGACTCCACGTCTGGAGTTAGTGAAGCTTTGGTGATCATGATTTGGAACTTGACAAGTAATGCAAATTTTTTTCTCAAAAATATTGAAAATTATTTTGGACATTTGAAGTATTTTTGATATTCTAATGTGAGGATAATATGAATTAAACAATTATAATAATAGCAGTGCTAATTTCTATGAGCAGAGCTGCGATAGCGGTCGAAATAGTTGGACGAGTCCAAGAAAGATTACAACCACTTCGAAAGAATCTTCGGGGTATGGATCAGCTAGCTCAGAATCGGATCCAGAAAACGATCAGGTATGAATACTTTCTCACCTTTTATTGTTACACCTTCTGGTATGGATAAGTTCTCACCCCTTATTGTTCAATTCTGATCTTAACAATTGTGTTTCAGTGTGCATGCAATGCTTGAAATTTTTTTCTGTGGATTGCTACCTTTACTGCGTCACAAAGCTCCTTTAGAGAAATATTGGTAAATCACTTCTATAAATCTTTTATTGCATATTTATTACGAGTTATCAAATTATTTAGGAAGTTTACTATAGAATCGAGCGAAGAAAGCTAAAAATTAATGGTACTGCTGGTGTATTAGCGAGGACAAATGGGTGAATTCTGGAAAAAGAAAACTTTTTCGAACGGATAGACTTATAAGAGACAGGCGCTCATTAAATATTCTTCGCGAGATGGGCCGACTAGCAATGTACTAAAAATGAAGAAGTGAATTGTTGATTTTTCCCTTCCTTATTACTGATTGTCTTTCCGGGTGGGGATGGGGGAAGGGGTAGGGAAGGGTGGATGGCAAAGAGTGAGGATATTTTCAATAAAATACGAATGCACTTTAGCAAACGAAGCAAACGTGCACTTTATCATCCCTTGAGAATAGTGACATTTGCCAATAGTGAATGTAATTTATCCTACTATCAAATAAGTGACGTAATTAAAATTAATTACAACTCTTTGCAAATATTGCAACATTTCTCATAGTGCCAATAAAATCAGATCGATTAAAAAAAAAACCGTCAAAAAAATCTTTTCTTATTGCAATATATGCAAAGAAAAATAAAAAAATAATTCAATTGCAAATATTAAGATAAAAATTATTGCATTCATAAATTACTCTATTTATAATCTTATTACTGCATAGTCACTTAAATCAGCTTATCATTTATTGGAAATTACGGGAATATTTTTTTCTCATAAATAATGGCTAATTAAATTCTCATAATTAATATAAGATTTCAATTGATGGGAAGAATTAACTAATCCACTCTTCATCTTTATCGCATCTTTCCCTGCACCTTATCTACTACTTTGATTTGTTGATTTATTTAGTTATTTCAATTTCAATAACTATTTTTTATGCTGCTCGAATGGAAATCGTTTTTGAATCACAAAAAATATGACATAACTCAAATAGGACATATTGATATCATTTTACTATGAATATGCATTAGTGAAGATTGTATTCTGTTGCTTTATTGCTGTTCGCCTACACAACACAAGCAATATCTTTTTTTTTACGTGAGCATCAAATCGTTAGAAGTAAAGTATCAACAAATTTTGGTATTTTATGAGCGAAACGAAAACCAGATTGACTGACTAATATCTACTGAAAGCTAAGTTATCGAATAATTTTATGCTTGATGAATGAATGAATGAATTTTATTTTCTTTACTAATTTTCTAATTTATTGATAATAATCGATTTGCAGTCATTACGTACCGTCGAAGAAGGGATTAGTAGTGATCAAGGACGAATTTCACGAGTCACAAATGCCGCTGAATCTAGAATACGATCCAGAAAACTCGGTGTATGTTTTATTGAAACTATTAGTTTTGCTCATTAAATTTAGTGCAATATTTTAATTATTACGATAATGCAAAGATTGATAAAAGTTTGATTAAAATTCGAAATTTGCATATTATTGTAAAACAAGTTCAAACTTTGCAACTTATATGTTATGATTGTCGAACAATATAAAATCAACACCTTCAGACAAATTTTTTTAATGAAGTAATATTCTCCTCGCTGATAGTTGACAACTCTTAATGCTAGTTAAAATATTATTATCATATGCGTAAATACATATTATAGTTCTCATTTTTATTCAACGCTTGCAGTTTTTAAATTTGTTCTCAATTCAAAATCATTCAACATTTTCTCTTCCATGTCGTCGCATCTTTTTTTTTTTTTGCAATATTTTACGATGAAGGACAACTAGATTTTGAAGTAATTGGCGTAATATCGTTATAAATCGATGATTCAATATCTTATTGCGCAAAAGTGGGAATCCTCTTGACCTAAAACAATCGTTCATGATAGCGATTATTATTTTTTTAATCGTCCAATCCACTCATTATTATGTTACATCTAACGAATTATTGATCGAATTTCTTAATTTTCTCAATAATTTTTTTTTTCATATCATTTCAAAAATCTTCTCGAAAAAAAAACAACAACAACAAATAGTAGCACCTACCTTACTAGTAAGTAGATTAGAGTTGCAATAAGTATGCATATTATGTTGATTAGATGTATTGCAACAATTGAACTTGTAGTTTGTATCCAAGATAAATGCGTTCATGTATACAAGAAGATATACATACATTAAATGTAAAGCATAATTTTTTTTTTTTTTTTGTAAATTTCTTGATGATTTTAGTCACGCATATGCATCATAATCTCTTGTGTTTATCTTGTTTAATCGAAATTTAAAAACAGTTATCAAAATGCCAAATATTGCCTTTTTAAATGATAAAATTAAAATTTGCGTGTGCAACGTGTTGCTAAGAAATGTTTTATTTTAATAGACCTTAAATTGCGGGATTAAATGATCGATTGATTTGATAGGACATGGCGCTGAAAATTTTCTATCTTTAATCCGCAAATCCTTTGAAATTTCAACTCATCCATATTTTAATTTCCACATGATATTCATTCGTTTCTATTGTTTTTCAACTGTCTGGTTCCAACTCGATTCCTGAATTTCTCGGAGTTTATCGCAAATTTATCCTTGAAAAAGGCGGCTCAAATGGGTCGGAGATTGTTGCTATATGCAATCGATTAGCCTACTTATCTAAGATTAAAAATTATTCTACTTCGTTATATTACCATTTAAAATCCATGAAATATTTCAAATTTTTGCATGAAATAAATAAAATTGAATTATTATTGATTGAGATTGCTTTATTTTTTTTTTTTTGTTGATTTTCATATATTACATAGTGATTTTTATTAAAATTTCTTTTAATTGATTTTTTTTTATTTTTTATTATTTTCAACGCTGAAATATTTTCTATCAGCTTAGTGTCAATACTAAAATTTTCACTATGGTATAGGAAGTGAAATTTCAGCTGGACAAGAGTAGACGTCGAAGCGTGCCCGCATATCTTCGAGAAGCTTTCTCGGGTAAGTTGAGTGGATTCTTACCCAACCATTAGGCATCTCCCTCTCATAATTTACCTATTCGGTTCATTTCCATATTGATGACTCGATTTGTTGTGGAAATATTGCATAATTGTATATGAATTGAACAGCTCGAGAAAATACGCTAGATTAGTATAAGATACATAAAGTGGAAAAAACTACAACTTTACATGGGCTCTAACTGTCAATGCTTTCCCGATAAATATATATGTAATAACACGAAATAAATCATAAAATTATAAATCTAGATCATAAAACTAGCATCCGTTACTCAAATTACTAAAAACTTTTCCACCGTTCTCATATTTACGTTGTATATTTTCCAGATGAAATTTTCCGTGTACTAGAAATTGGAGGTGTTCTGCAATTCGAGACAGATGCAGTGAGTTTTATTTTGATTATATCAATGATAAATCTTTTCAATTGAAATATTTTTCAAATAGTTTATAGAAAATTTCTCTCTAAAATTAACGCTAATTTTACAGCACAATTATTTCTCTCTTTAGAATTTTTAAGTCGAAGTTCTTTAGTAATTGATGCATCGCTCAATTATTGCTTTTATAAATAATTTTTTATTTCTTGCGAGCAGTAGAAAACTTGAAATGGCTCCAACGGTATTTTTTCCTCGCCTAAAGGGCATTGAAAAGTCGTTTTTTTCCTTTTTTTTGCACTCGTCGAATGTCTCATCTAAAAGACACTCAATGAGCTTTTAAGAGAAATAAAAAATGATTTAATAGTCTTTTCAAGTCTATTTGTTGATTTGTAAAAAGCCTGAAATTACACACCGAAAAAAAAAGAAGCAATATGGAATATTTATTTACGAATGATGTGGAATGCATTCATGCGTAATTGTTTCATCGAAAACCGCAAATAAACACATCGACTAGTTTCCACGCCTAAAGTCATTCATTTAATTACAGCCATTCAGCGAGAAAAAAAATTCCAACTATGGAAATGAAAAAAATTCGAAAATTTTCACGAACTTGAACTCAATTAAACTCGAATTGAACTTGATGTTACATGATTCGAATTGATCGAAGTTTCACGATACGAAATATTCATATAATATGAGTATGTTGCTACCTTCCCTTAAATATTACAAAGTTTTATGCTAAAGTTTTTCATTTTCTAATACAATTAATTTTTTTTTTCGCTATATGCATAAAAATTATTCGAATTTAAATTGAGCGACGCTCTCTATATTGCTATTTGATAGCGTATAAATGCCGAATTTTTGAAATTTTTTTATATTATATGAGTTTTAAGTCGTTCAAACCTTTTTTAGATGTAACTTTTTTTTGCAGTATTAATAAAAAATTATTAATTTGAAATATGCTATAAATATTAAAAATTTCATTATATTTTCAATTTCGGAATTATTAAATTTTTTCTCACTTCCGATAATTGCTTATATCTTAAGTTCATTTCTTTGAAGTGATAGGCAAGTTTTTTTTTGCCGAGTGAAATTTGTTAAAAATAAACTTCTTTCATTTTTTTTTTTAGAACGTTTATATACACTTTAAAACTGATAATTAAAATTGTCGACTTGAATGCAAATGGTCACCTTACACTAGATCGGTTCTGGAAATTGTGAAATTTGGAATTCTCAAATTTTTATGCAAACTTTATTCGTTGATTGAAAAAAAAAAGTTGAGCTTAGAGCACTTCTATTCATCTAAGTATCAATTTTCAACTGTTGAGATTCGCCGTTTGTAAGAGTTTCATATTTCATCAACAGGAAATGACTTTAATTTTTTGTTTTTGAAATTTTCGCCCCATTTTGGGTAATTTTGCCCATATAATTTGCCCATGCAATGCATCGTTACCAATTTTTAATCGATCCTTTTTTGATTGGTTTACGCAAAACTAATTCGAGAGGAAAATTTAATGCCTCAATTAAGGCTCCGAATAATTACAAGTTTTATTGACGCATAAATTTAGAAAAAGTAGCAAAATTACGCTTAATTATTGATGAAAAAATTAGAAATTTTTATAACTTTTCATAAAAAAATTTTTTCCCAACAAAATATTTTATAACGATTCTCGTTTATGAGAATATTTAATTGCTAGGGATACGAATATAAGCGCAATAATGGTGAATAAATGAATACGAAAAGCCAATAGGGAAAGAGTGAAGTTTTTTTTTCTTTTCGCATCAACTAGATGAGATGAATAGTGTTGTTGTGCATCAATGCCATTATAATGTGCTCTCATTTATCGTTGAATTTTCATCAACACCTGAAATTGTTGCGCTATAAACCGCTTCTCAATGGTAGGAACATCTTTTAGACAGCGATTGCTTTCTCGTTTGTTCGTTGTTTTTTTTTTCCCGTGAATTAATAGAGCTCTTATTTCATTTTATGGCGTCTTATATGTACAGCTTCTAAATTTTAATGTCGCTTTTTTTGTTGCTAAAAATAATTTAAAGCAAATCGAATTTCAATAATATTATTTATTAAATGCGATAGGATTATTTATTATTTATTATATATTATTATTTATTTATTATTAGAGGTGATTATTTATTAAAGGTGATAGATATAAATTGCTAATCACTTATATAACAGATAATGATAGAAAATTTACATATGAGAGAGTAGCAAATAAATCGCTAAACAATAAATCATAAATGTACAAGTTATAATTGTTTAAAACGCTTCTCATGAATGAGATAAGGGATTCCCTTTTCAACTGCAAAATTTGGAATTCCTCTTTCTTGTTTTTATTATAGATTCATAATTATATTCTCTCACAGATTAACGTTGAAAATTTTTATTTTTAATTAAACTCTGCCATTTGCTTCTATGTACGTATTTTATAAATTTTTTTAACTATGCGATTGCGGTAATCATTTCTAAAGATTACTTACTATCAAGAGGTTTTTATTTTAATAAGTTGTAAAAAAAAATAAGAACTTTTTTGAAAATTTTCATAGAATTTTGAAGGGTAGAAAATTCTAAACGACTTTTTTTTGTTGAAAATGTATTAAACGAATGTAATTCAAATTGATCAATTCTATTTCATATATAATGCACAAGTTATAATGTACAAGCTATTTCATATGTAATGTACAAGTTTTTGAGTTTTTATTTGTAAATTTTTGATTAAATTTTGGGTAAATATGGCACTAATCATGTAACAAAAATTTAAATAAATGTTGAATAAATTTAAATAAATAATTTTGAATAAATAAATTTTGAATGGATAATAAGTTTGAATAAGTAATGTTTGACCTCTAAGAAGAATTACTTCGTTCTAGGCTCGTAAAAAATTATAAGTGTGCGAAACTAGCGAATAACGATGATTTGAAACGTTAAATCTTTTCCTCAACCATTGCAATCGAATATTTTTAGGAAATTAATGATAAATGCAGGTAAAACGCTAACACCTAAGTTGCATAAAAATCATAATAGTTACATTTCAGATGAACTTGAATGCTTATAGAATGATTTAAATATGTGGCACTGTTCTTTTCTTTATCTTTTCTTTAAGGAACTCTTAAAATTTTAGAATTTTTCACGTTTCTTAGCGCTTCAATTGATTTTTTTCATCATTTTTTCTAATCTCTTGTAAAAGTTAGCCAATTTTCGGCAGAAAAAATTGAAAAGAATCAAATTTATCAAACTTGTCGAAAGAAAATCTTTCATTTTCATATTTCTTCCATATTAAAGTTTATTGAATATTTTTAATAAATTTATATAAATATGATTTATGAACTTAGTTTCTCTTGGTATTGATATTTGTGCATATTTAGGATACCGGAGTGAGTACACCGATTGTCACTGGTCATAGCGTGAATAGGCCAGAATCCGTGATACAATTAGCTCGGAAATTCGCTGAGGCTAGCGCCGCACAGGTTTATAAAAAAATTCTTTTTCATAATGAATGAAAAGAAATTTTTTAGCTTCATCATTTTTCACTTTTTTTATCACTGAAGAGAAGAACTGCTAAAGATTTTTGGTCGAATCAAACGTCGCTGAAAATGCTCAAAAATTTTATGTTGATCCTGTATGATAAACGATCACTTGTGAAGCAATCTTATAATTTTTGTGGATTCGAGTGTTGAAATATTTTTATAGGAATGCGATTGCAATATTAGATATGTTTTATTTTTGATAGCTAAGGTATCGCTATGAGGAGGAAGGTGATAAAAACTTTAAATTGATAGGGGAATTAGAAGATATGCAAAAAAATGAAATATAAGCTCATAGTTGGATTATTTAAGATAAGGCAAAAATTTGAATAATCTGCAAGATTTTAGCTGATTGTCTGATCAAATACTCGCAAAAAATTTTAAAGACTATTTGAGTTTTTCTAGTCCATTCTCTCATCCTTTTTTTCCAGGACTATAAATCTACCCCATTCCAAAGCCACTATTGAAGTAAATTAAACGTTTTGCCTATAGGAATGCTTGAATTTCCATGATGTTGCATGGTAATCGATGATATTTATTAGTGCACAATACGTTTGTATAATTCGCTAGCAGTGTGATTGGCAGTATATAACATTAAATGAAAAAATGGGGGATTTGAATGACGAAAAAAAAGTAAAAAATTAAGGTGTTCATATATAAAAGCAAGTCTAAAATCTGAGTACCCTTGAGTGGATGAATATAGCAATCCATGCAAAAATTATATGGTGAGCGAATGCATAGCGACACAAGAAACAACTGTGTAAGTAATGATGGCTAAGAGTCACAAGGGTACATTTTATTACTATATGTTACTACTATTACTATTAATCTTAGTATAAGTTTAGGTAATACTGGAATATAACGAGTGTTAGGAAGACTATATCAATAACATGAACAATTTTATTCATTGATATACGCAGAACAATCTACGTTATCGTCGCATAGCGATTTGTATCCGACTACCTGGCACATTATATGCTTATACCTTTCACCCATGAGGGAGCCGGTTGCCTAATATTCAAAAGGAATAGTGAACATTAAAAAAAATGAAAATTTCGATGAAAGTATCTGAATCTGGAATTGTTGATGTAAGTGAAAGTCAACTTATGCATAATTTCAAACATTAATTTTCTCTGTTATAATTTTGCTGTTCATTGAGTTGAAACTATCGGATCAACAGACAGACAGACATCATTTCAGTTGTGTGCTCATTCGATAGACTATTTGCAAATGGGAAATAGAAAGACAGCATGTACTACAGTGGGTAATTTTAGCCGAATTAAAAGCCGAATGTAGTTTGCTGTTGTTGTTGAAAGGAAGAAAAAAAAAACACCGACATGCTCAAGAGGGTGCGTTGTGATTTGATTTCAGGACAACCGGCTTTTCGCGTCAACTCAAAAGGCTTTGAGCACTGAGAGTACGTCGTGCAAATCACGCAGTGGTCCCACAACGCCTGTTCGACGACGTGAGTTTGATGTTTTGCTACCTTTATTGAGAATATACTCTTTCCCTCAAAACAGGCTGCTCTCTCTTTCTCTCTCTTTACTCGGCCCATCGAATATATTCCACTCTTAGATTTAATCTGTTCACCTTTTATTTCCTTTTCCTTAAATTGATTCTCTCAAATTTCACCTTATGTCGTCAAATTTTATAGACTGGTATGGGAAATTTTTCAATTTCTGACCATTTCTGGCCATTAAATTAATGCAAAAAAATTGAATCGGCTGACCGATTGATGAATAAATTTTTCATAAAACATTCTGTAGTTCTTTATCTTTAAACTCGACATCCTATCATGACGCAAATTTTTTTTCTCAAATTTTTCATACGAAGATGAATTTAAACGAACATATGAATTCGATTCTCTAAATCGGAATATGTCACTTTTTTCCAATACTCAAAAACAAATATTTCATCAGGCATTAAATTTGATGCTTTCTGAACAAAAATATTTTCAACACCTTTTTTTCCCGGAATATTTCTAATCTTTTCTGTCTTATCTTATTTTTGATTCATTATTCTCCTTTATTCCCTTTTAATTTTTTATTTTTATTTTCAATTTTTTCCTCATAATCGATTTTCTTCCATTTTTCTAAATTTTTCTTATTTAACGAGAATCTCTTTCATCAATGTCTATCGTATTCGTTTTTCTATTTAGAAAAAAAAAATGCACAATGTGCAGCATTAAAGAAACTTTCACTAACGACGATGAATCTCATGAAGCCGAATTGATAGTAATCTGTTGAAGATTCGTCTCGACGCTTTTAGTGCTTAAATCACATTTTCATATGCGTTCAATTCCCCTCCTTCATACTGACCATTATATTGATTCACCTTATTTTTTAAAGATTTCGCTTCCCTTTCCCCACTATCCCAATCTCTTTCTTTTTTTTTTCAACATCACCAATATATCGATAAAATATAATGAATAATTTCTTATATATTAAAAAAAAAAATATTTCCTACTACCTTGAACATCGTTAATTTCCACAAAATTTCAAACATTTATACATGGAGGATATTTGAAAAATATTTTGATTTTTATCTAATTTAGCGTGAATATTGCACATATTCTCAAGAAACAATTAACAGAATTCGACGGACTTTTTTTTCGTCTCAGAAAATTTTTTTTTATTTTTCTGCAAACATTTTCTAGCAATCAATGTTAGTAAGCGTGGAAAAAAAAAAGTGGAAAAAAGTCCATTGGATGAGTGTAGTAGTCTTCTAATAGGCACATGATGATTTGATGTGAATCATGCTTGACGTTTAACGCAACGATACTGAATGATTGCAAAGTCTATTGTTCGTTGGTTCTTTTTTTTGCCGTTTTTTTTGCGTCACATTTCAAGGCTTTTTTTTCTCTCAACAAACGAATAAAATTATCGCTTCAAGCCTCATCAGTTTTACTATTTGAATGACCGCTATGTTTGTATTGATTGCCGCATTATTCAATGGCACGATTACCTGAACCTAATTAGCACTAATCAATAATTCAGGTAACCTTAAAAACTTTTATTTATTTAACTTATTTACAGTAGAACTTACTTTAAAGGCTCTACTTATGAGTGAGAAAGTTGAAAGCGTTAGTGGAGATATTCTTGTGAGTAAATTATAATCAACAATGCATAAGCAATACCCAATACTTATTGTACAAATTTCACCATTGTTTTGAGGATTGAATTTTATAGTAATCTTTGTTGTTTAAATTTTTTTGCCGTATATTCTTATAATGCATTTTTTTGAACACAATGCTCATCCAATTGCACTGATTGCAACAATTGCCTCTGCATACCTAAACTACTAAAGCAAACTTAAATTGTAAGTTTGTGTGTCATATAGAAACATATATACATTATATTTATTTATTTATTTGTTTATTTATTTATTTATTTATTTATATTGGGGGTTTAAGGCTATGGATTTTATCTCATTTCAGAGGAACATCGCACTCGCATAATCACCAAAAGCTTCCGTGGCAAATTTTCAGCAATTTAATATTTAGTTTATTGGAATAAGAGGTATGTCGGAATTTCTTTTATTGACAATCGGTCTATGTGTGGAAAAGATCAGCTAGTGTAGGATTGTGGAAACGACAAGATGGATGGCGATGTGTGCCGTAGTGTAAATTGTTAAACTTAGCTTCACCACGTTTACGTATTTCACCTTAGCGTAAGCTCTGCATTACATAGTGTTCGTTTGCAGCTGGCAGCGTGCAGAACGAAACCTTGAAGAGGCCTGGTGGTATTGCATGTTTAAGTAAGTTCTTTATTTTTCTTTATTACATTTTTAACGTAATTCATTAGTATTAAATGCAATCGCAAATAGAGTTTAAAACCTTCGCGGATTGTTATCCCCTTACAAAAACAATATAATCCGGGGGCGACATGATGTATTATATAGAAACAAGAACGTCGAAAATCTCAAAACGCCTCCTCACAATCGAATATGGCAACTTTAATTCAGCTGAAGGAGTTTGATTCTTTATCTATATTATTGATGCTGCACAAGATCAATATTCCTCATCAGTAGAATCTATCTATGATTTCAAATGAACGAAGCATCGTGACAAGTGTGACGATCCTAGAGGGATCCGAACTGCGGTCAAATACTCCTCGATGAAATGTCGCATTGAGCACTTGTCCACATGAGGTCGTAGCGAAATATGGCTGCACAATTCATCGAAGATATGCATCAGTGAACATGTTAGGGTATGCAGAGTGCAAAAAAAAACGCAAGATAGGACAAGGACGTTTAGTGAACGGATCAACAGTGATTGCTGTGATGCGTCACATTTGTACCGTCCCGGCTTATGCAACCTCTATTTGCCTCTTTTCAATGATGCATCCATATCGTCGAAATTCCGCCATTTCTATCTCCATGACCGTATAATCTGAAATAAAAACCCTATCGTTATATTCAAAAAAAAAAAAACTATATGCATATTTTTGACATAATATTTTTTTTTCGTGCAAAAAGAAAACATTTGCATGAAAGAAGGGAATGTTTGAAAGAAAAGAGTTTCTCTTAATTGTGATGATTTTAAATTATACATATAAATTAAATTTTTTTTTTTTTTGATTCCTATACAAATTTTCCGATCAAAGAATTTCATGTGATTGTTTCCTATGAATATTTCTTAAGTAAATTTCATTGTTATTGAGATCAACATATTATAGATAGGTTTTTTTTTTTATATGGATGGCAATTTTATCATTGCCTATATAATGGAATTGTCGAGAAATTTTACTACATTCGATGAGAGATTTGGTTTTATTCTATCGATTGCACAATAACCTTAAAATATTTCTTCGCGATCGTTTAAATATGCTTTTAAGACGTCTTTTACAAAAACTCTTCGTCAATTATTCGTCATAGCTATCTATACAATTGTATTATGAAAACGCTCTATGAAGATAGCACAGATAGTGTTATCTTTTTAACACAGATATTTTTATGTTACGATATCACAATATGAGCGTCTCAAAATCTTATCAGCATAGATGATATCAGTATATTCTTTTGAAACGTTTATTTTGCTTAGTTATTTTGCATTTATGTTGTAAATATTGCATAATTTTTATTTCATAGATTCATATCGTATCATATATTGCATTTTTTTTTGTTTCTCAAATTATTTAATCAACTATATCAATGAAAAGCATTTTTTGGGGTTTTTTTTTTGGCTTTGTTCATCGCTTATTGGATTGGTTGAATTCGACATTACTCTCGAAAATTGTATGAAAAAAAAAAATTAGTTCCTTGTATTCAGAAGTAAATAATATGTATATGCTGTTGACATATGCTCCTACAGCAATAGTATGTGATCATTATCCCATTTCGATTGTAGTTTCATTTATTAAAGTCATTTGTAAAATATTTAAATTATTCGTCTAGGTGCTAAAAAATACCTATTATCATCATAACGATGACATTGTTTAGATGTTCCTAAGAGTCGAACTTTTTTAAATCGAATGAAAATCTTTTGCAACAATCGAATAGATTATTTTCGCTGAATAATTATATTTTTTTATTTGTGGGTAATTTTAAACCAACAAAACTGATAACTTTAAGTCAACTAGTAAATTCCAACGTATCGAATTGATAACTTCGAAATTTAGAAGTTTTTCTTATTCAGTTTTATTTTTTTCCTTCCGCACTTTCAAATTAGATCTGCAATCAAATCATTTCAGATGTCGAAATTTTTCTTCTTGAAAAGAAATCTTCCAACTGAAGAATTTTTTGCGCTTATTTTTGCGATTTTTTTTTTCAATTTTTAATGCTTTTCTTTCGAGTGAGTGAGAACGAGAACATCAAAACTGCATTGAAAATTTCAATTTCAGTGCAAAAATACAGTATTATATTATTTGCAGTTTACTAAGTGATTTTTTCAAAAATTTTAAGCAACACCATATTTGGTGAAATATTTTTGAGTTATTTATTTATATTTATGCATTCGTTTAATAAAAATTACAATAGAATTATTAAAAATTTAATTCTACTGTCAATAGAAGAATTTCTTATGAAATTGTTATTATCGTGTAGATGATGAATGTAAGAAGCATCGCTTGCAAATAAGAATCGTTAGAATGAATGCACTTTACTTTTGCAAGCTAAATAAAAGAACAATAAACTAATTGAAAAGTTCTTATTCCCCAGAGATCTTTAACCTCCTCTCTCTTCATCTCCCTTTCCCTCTTTTTTTTTTAACAATCATTTCCTCATAAACGTCGTTCTTAAATTGGCAATTCTAGATCGCTGATTAAGGGAAAAGGGAGGAGGGGAAGGAAAGAGGATGGCCAAATTAATGCGGGGAAAAAAGTGACGATTGAAAAATATATCGAAAATTAAATAGTTTTAGATGTTTAGATAGATATTGATATAATTAGCTATGCGAGACTTTGTCAGAAATTTTTATTTCTTCAAGCTGATTTGCATATGTATTCAATCTTTATATATCTTATATTTTATGAAATGGACTCTCCAAATTCAATAGTTATTCCGAACGCTTTGATTTTCGGGTACTTTGGTCATGTTGAATTCAATTTACAGTTAGAGATACTTTTTTTCGAATTCCATTTCTAGTCCTATATTTGAATAATTCCTCATTGGGCTTTAAGCCAAGTAAACAATCCAGCAGT